>OU964967.1:9489863-9582363 GCA_918808275.2 Dolichovespula sylvestris
AAAAAAAAAAAAAAAAAAATAAAACAAAAAGAAAAACATAACGTTTTAAGAAAGGAAAAAAAAAAGAATAAACAACCCCAGCGATACTCGATTTCGAACTTAGCTCTCTTCGTACGTACGTACGTACGATAATGTTTTATAAATCGGATAAAATCCGTTTGGGAATCAATTGGATTGTGATTACTGTGATTCTCCGAAAGATAAATGATTAGGATTGAAGTTAATTAAAAAGATCATGCTCCGATCCGCGTGTTCGGAGGATCGAGGCAAATCTTGGCGTAGAAAATGCATGTTACGTAACCTACCGTCCTTTTACTTCGCGCCGGCTATATTTTAGCCCGATGGTCGCGCTCGCGCGCGCACGCACGCACGCACGCACGCACGCTTTGCCATTAGTCCCTTCAATAAGAAGAAAACAAAGTCAACGACGACGACGACGAAGGAACGGTTCACAGTAGAGCATCGCGGGCCAATGCCTTCTAGAGATCGTCGGCGCGTGCAAGGCCATCCAATGAGCAACTAGCTTCCCCATATCGAGGACGATTAACTCGCATTCTTTTCGGACCTCGCCATTCACGAGAAAGAGATCATCGATCCATCCTCCGTTCCTTCCTTCTTTCTTTCTTTCTTTCTTTCTTTCTTTTGTCGGGCGAAACCGATCGTTAGAAAATTAACGTTCTGCAAACCGACCGTGACTGTCTCTAACTCTTCCTGCTTCGTTCGAAATTCTTGGACCACGTAAAAAAAAGGAAACAGAAAACAAAAACGAAGAAGAAGAAGAAGAAATGAAATACAAGAGAAAGAAAACGACAAAGTGAACGCCGAACAACCGTTATTCGAATTACTTCCTTTTTTTAATTATAAGATTAAAAAGAGAGAAAGAAAGAAAGAAAGAAAGAAAAAAGAGGGACAATTTACTCGGGACGATTTGATATTTGGACCGATCGGAGAAAATTGTCGTACGAGAGAAAATAAATGAATATAGTAGAGATATCGGATCGATAATGTATTATCTTTAGTGCGTCGAAAGTGGTAACATTACGTTATCGTCCGTAGAAATAGCTGAAACGTATAAAAGAGAAGTAAGGTATAGGGTTGGCTCGCACGCTAGAACGTTGTAAAACGTGGGCCCTCGAAAGTCGTTACGACCACCACATGCAACGCATAAATAATCGTGGGCGTGAGAGGCGTGTGCGTGTACGCGTTTATTATACGTCGTGCGAACACGGCAGGTTGCGCTCAAGACTATTATAGTATATCGCCGATAAGAAATAGTACGTCGCGTTCTCTATCTCGCTATTCTAAAAGAGAGGAAATAGTATATTCCTTCGAAATTTCAATCCTGTCGGATATCTCGAATACTATCAAACACGTAATGCAAACGAAGAATGGCAGAGCCAAAAATAGCGAAGAACGAGTAGAGTATCGTAAATGTTATGAAACGGTAACGCGTGCTCCAAACGTTTCTTTTATAAATAATACATGGGCGTCGAGTAATTAAGTCAAATTTTTTGTTCTTTTTTTAATTGACGAATATATGCGCCATCGCGGATTAAAAACCATCGTATGGTTTTAAACGCTCGTATTAAATAATTAAATATATAACATTAAAACGCGTTTTGCGAGGTGAGGTCGTCTCGTTCGATCGAAGAAACTCGGATCGAATTAAGAAGGAAAAATCGGCGGGCGAGAGTGATAGGTGGTAGTGTTGGTACTACGCGAGCGCGTGGTACTTACTTACACGCGGAACCGCGCGTTCTCTGGCTTTTCGGCGGATAGCACCTAAAAATAGAAGCCGGGCATCCTAGAAAAAGTAAACGGGGCCGCGGTGGCGGGCCTCGGTTTCGTGCAGCTGACTATGAAATTCACAAAGGATCCAAACGGGGGAACAAAGAGCGGGATCCGTGAAGACGAGCGCGTGAAACAGAAAGAGAGAGACAGAGAGAGCGAGCGAGAGAGAGAGAGAGAGAGAGAGAGAGAGAGTGCCTGAGACAAAGGCACAGGAAAGAACGAGATAGAGAACGTGTGTGCGTTTGTATGTGTTCGTATGTACGTTTTCACGGGATGAGAGAGAGAGAGAGAGAGAGACGGATATAGCGCTGCGGGGTAGATACGCCCCTGAGAAACATGCAGAAACGCAAAACGGTGCCGAAAGGCTCAGGAAACGAAAATGATCGCTTCCGAGAAAGGCTCCGCGCCATCTGCTCTCTCTCTCTCTGCCTAGAAATCGCTCGATTTCGAGACGTACTTCGCCCTCTACTATCATTACCGCGATATCGTCGTAGATTTATTCAACTTTTCCGAATGGATACTGGAAAAAAAGTAAACTTCGATCGAGAAAATTTATTTCGTAATATCGAATCGAACGATCCTTCCTCGAATTTTTCATCCTTTTTCATCCTTTCCAAATTATTCGAATGATATTGCAAATTATACGAAAACGATCGATGGATTGCCGATGCGAGATACGGGTAAAAAAAAAAAAAAAAGAAAAGAGAATAAAAAGAAAGCAAGAAGCATCGAAAGACATATTCGCAATTCTTGCTCTTCGATTCTCTCTCAGCGGAACCGTGCGTGTTTGACCGAAGGGATCGAAGGAAAGCCCGAGAGTCTGCTGGGTAAGATGAAGTAGTCGAGAGGGGGAGAAAATGGAAAGGTTAAGTTACGAAACGCAGCAACTTCCAAGGTCTCTCCCACTCCAATTGGATTATAACTACGACGCCGACGACGACGAAGACGACGACGACGACGACGATCTGACCCTTTTTCCCTTTTCAAACTGAATAGATAAAATAACGTAAAGACGTGTTGGCACCGTAGACGTACAAAGAGAAATTCCACTACGTTTTCACATTTTCTTTCTTTCTTCTTTTTTTTTTTTTTTTTTTTTAACAAAGAAATTCTTGTCGAGAATTATTACAAGAGGGTATCTTAATTAACTCGGACAATTATCGTAGAAACTTAACGATATTATATTCGAACGTCTTTTACAACGGAAGTTTCTTCAATTCTTATCTGAGTGTATCCTTGGTAATACGGAGAAGTACAAGAGCTATATCGTTATCAGTAACATGGCTTTATTGTCAAATAGTCGATCCGAAATAACCATCCAAAAGGAAAATAAGTATCCGACCTATTTTCTCAAAATGGTGAAAGCTAGTACAGTAGCCTAGATCAAACGCAACGGGCGTGTTTTTCTCATGGAAACGAAATATATAGAAGAAGAAGACGAAGAAGAAGAAGAAGAAGAAGAAGAAGAAGAGGAGGAGGAGGAGGAGGAAGAAGAAAAAGAAGAAGATAAAGACGAAGACGAAGACGAAGACGAAGGAGATAAAGAAGACGATGAAGACGAATACGAAAAGGAGAAAGAGGGGACACGACTCGCGAGTGGCTGATCGTGGATCGAGAGAGACCTTGACACATTTTGTTCGGTGGCGCCAAATTGGTCGTCGAGCAGGCGGCCTATCATAAGAAAATAAGAAAAAGTAGTTCGAAAGGGAAGAGATGCGAGAGAGGTGGTTACTCGAATGAAAAGTTAGCCGCGTTACTATGGATACCGCGGTAAATCTGTTCGATTTAAGAAACAGTCTCCCGTTATCCCGCTGATGCTGCTCTCTCTCTCTCTCTCTCTCCCTCTCTCTCTCTTCTTTTGATACGTCCAAAGATTCAACGCGAATGTTGTTTGCACGTTATTTTTGGCTCTAACAATTTTCCACGAAAATATTCCTCTTAACGGTTTGTACGAAGGATATATACGAAATTACTTTGGCGATACTTAGAGTTCCGCTAATTCTTTGGAGGAGGCCTCTGTACGGGCTCGAAAACAACATTAATTAAAATACACGAAATATTTTCTCGGCGGGATGTCAGGTACATGGAAAACAACGTAGTTAAGGGTGGATGAAAAGGAAAGAGGGGTAGAGATAGATAGCCTAAGAGAGAGAGAGAGAGAGAGAGAGAGAGAGAGGAAAAAGAGGCAAAGGACGAGAAGAGGAAAATCAATGTCAGGCACAGCGTGTGCGTTGCAGCCCAAAATCAAGGGAGAAGAGCCCTAGGGCCCTCCTCCTCCTCCTACCCCTCTTATTCGAAGTGTACTACCGAACGAGAGGAGAAGAGCCCTGGTCGATTCGCGGCTGCAAGGGATGCCAACCCTCTTTAACCGAGCAAAGGAGGAGAGAGAGACCATATCGGGTGGAGGGGAGGGGAGGGGAGGAGGGGAAACCATAACCTGCACAACGGTCCACTTTCGAAACTTACTTCTCCGCGATTCGAGACGTCCGTTGTGTGAATCCTTTCTGGAGCCGACCGCGAGATATACGTGAGATTATGCCAACAAATCTACGAACGGCGAATCTAATTTTTCTCTGTTTTATAATAACGATTGAAACGAATCGATTCGACGAGTGCCTCGTTAGAGAATGTTTCTTAGTCCGACCGCAACATTCCGTTTTCACTTTCATCAAAGAGAAATTCTCAGTCAGAGAGGGGGAAGGGAGGCAAATTTCGAAATTTCCCCGTCGAACGTTCTAAACGTTCCTCTGAACTATATTTTTTCTAATATCCACTTCTCGCAAAGTCCTTAAGAAAAAAAAAAAAAAAAAAAAAGAAACAAAAAAGAAAACAAGAGAGAGAAGAAGAGGACGTGGAAGAAGAAAAGCAAAATAAATCAACTCGTTCTTCGTTGATCGACGACGACGAGAAGGAGAAACGATGGGATGTCTTTTTTTATTTTCATTTTCTTTTTTATTTTATTACTTTAAAATAATGCGAAAATGTCGTTAATACGAGAGCAATTTTTTCGTAAGGTCATTTTCCTTGGACATTTAGGAACTGCTCTCGTTTCTTTTCCAAGGATGGACCACCCCACGAGATGGTTTCCCGACGGGCTCTCGAAAAAATTTCAAGCACGAGACGAGCCACGAGAGATCGCCGAACAGGCTCGTCGACGACCGTATATATTCGACTCTCTCAACATAGTGTCACGCACACGAGCGCGCATTCACGTAAGTAAGTAAGTACGTCTGTCTCTCTCTCTCTCTCTCTCTCTCTCTCTCTCTCTCTCTCTCTCTCTCTCACTCTCTACACGTACAATCACGCGATGTAGCAAACGCGTACGCACATAAGCCGCTCGCGCGCTCACGCTCACGCTCACGCGCACACGCATACACACTTACGTAAGCAAACGCGATGGTCGAAGCACGCAAACCTTGCGCGTCGTCGTCGTAGTCGTCGTAGTCGTAGTCGTAGTCGTAGTCGTCGTCAACGAAGAGAACTTTTGGCGGCACGTGCACCTACACCAATGCGTCGGCCGTTGTGCACGAACACAGTCGCACACGCATCCATCCGTGCACGCACGCACGCACGCACGCATTCGTTTATTGATTGGTGCGTGCTCTCTACCAACAGGAGCGTTTAAGCATTTTCGGGTACCCCGCTCCATCGACCGATCAACCAGAGAGAGAGAGAGAGAGAGAGAGAGAGAGAGAGAGAGAGAGAGAGAGAGAGAGAGAGAGAGAGAGAGAGAGAGAGAGAGAAACTTTCGTCCCTTCGCAAACGACCACGACGACGTTCGTATTTTCGATATATTAACATTTAACTTACGCGATTATCATACGCTTTTTTTTTCCACCGCCATCCCCCGCCTCGCCCCACCACACCCCTCTTTCCTAACGACGAACAAAACAGATCTTTTAGCACCAAAAATACGTGCCTCCTGATCTCGATATATATGTTTTATATGATCCGAATTGATTTTGCCTACGTCCAATGTCCAATGATTCCCAACTGTATTAATAGAACCTGTTCGATAGCAATAAATTGAAAAACATGAGAGAGAGAGAGAGAGAGAGTGAGAGAGAGAGAGATTGAATTATCTCTATTCTTGCAGTAAATTAGAACAGCTTTTTCATCCCCCACCACTTTCTAAAAACGTATCTGTGCTTTATGCAGGTGGCGCTACCGTTCGAGAGCGTCCAGAAACTTCCGCAATGAACGAGAGAGAGAGAGAGAGAGAGAGAGAGATAAAGAGAGATAGAGAGAGAAGAGGAACACTTAGGTATAAATGTGTGAGAGTACGCCGCCCACGATGCAGCATTTCGATAAGGGAAGAGAGACATACTCTCTCCCGTGGTGGTTGCCGCGTTTCTCCTTTGTGCAGGAAAATACGAAAGTAGAAAGAGAAAGAGAAAGAGGAAGAGAAAGAGGGAGAGAGAGTGAGAGAGAGAGAGAGGGAAGGACAGAGATGGGTAGGACGATGGAAGCTCCGAAAGGGGTGGAAATAGCAGGATGAGAGGTAGAGGAGGGGGTTCCTGGATTTCCAGGGAAGATAGCGTTACGCATTGTGCGTGGGAGGGTAGCGCCGGGCTAACGCGCCTCTCCGTTGTTTTATTCCGACTTGTCGAGCCGGGGAGTATGGTAATAAAGCTCGGAGGGACCGCCGACCATGTCCCTCCTCTCTGTCCCTCTTTCCCCGCCAAAGCGTTTCCTTTCGTAAGAAGAAAAAAAAAGAAGGAAAAAAGAAAAGACCGAAAGAGAGAAAAAACAAAAACAAAAAAAAAAAAAAAACGCACGAACCTCTCTCTCGTGTCTCCACTTTTTCGATCTGCCCGAATATATTTTTGGGCTTGCTACTACGTGCTCTTCCAATCACGAATGGTCGCGAAATTTTCATAAAATAATCATAGCGCGCGAGAACACTTGGAGATTTGAATGCTAATAAATTATTATTATTATTATTATTATTATTATTATTATTATTATTATTATTCGGGGTCAAGCACGCCGGAACACGGTACACAACGCCACAGATTGGTATATCCGGCCGACGTAAAAGCGCAATTACTCGCGCGTAAGGTATGCTGCATTTCGTAGCGTTTAAAACGGAGGGAACCATGACGCTCCTCTCCGCTCGCATCGACGCGGGGACGGACACGGATATAGTGACCATGACATAGAACGCAATAGAGCGGCCGGTGTGTTTCTCTTTAGCAGTGCCATTCTCAAATCGCAGAACGCGCGTCCCAATTACATCCGATTACCGAGTCGGCACCACCACCTCACGCCTCCGCGTTGTGTTTCGTATCAGTATAAATGTACGTGCACGGCCAAGAGATACATTCATTTCATTCATATAGAGAAAGAAATATATATATATATATATATATATATATATATATATATATATTTGCGATTCTTACGGAAAGATATACGACGATTGGATGATTCAACGATTTCGTAGTTGCACGAAATAAAAGCTGTTACGAAAATTATCGCGTATATATACGTATACGTATATATATATATATATATATATATATATATATATATATATATATATGTATTGCGTATATGCGTATTTATAAATATAAAAGAACAGACGGAAGGAGGGGCTCTAGCGAAAAATGAACGTCGGTCCGTGCTAATATACGTATGCTTCATTTATCAGTTTTTCGTCGCATGAGTTGGCCCTCTGACGGTGTTATCATAAATTATTTCGTGACCCGAATTCGGTATTGCATGAGCAGCCTAAACTCTATCGTATCCGGCCACCATCACTGTCACAAACTCCACCTCCTCTTCTAACGGTTAACGACGACAACGACAACGACGTCGTCGTCGTAGTCGTCGTCGTCGTCGTCGTCGTCGTCGTCGTCGTCGACCGCTTCAAACGTGTACATGTGTGCGTTGTGTGTTTGTGTGTGCGTGAACACAAACGCGCAGCCACGCACGCAACGAGCTACGAGCGGCGCCGTTTGTGCTCGCGAACAAAAACGTAAAGCGTGAGTATTGCGTTTGGAATAGATTTCTATAGGCTGATTCAAAAATAAATATTTATACTACACCTCCGTAAGATTGGAATGAACAATTTATCTCCGCCAAGACTTATCGATGTTATCATTCGATATCACTTTTGATAAAAAGAGACAAAAAGAGAGAATATTTTTCGAGCGTATTTGAGATCGATCAAAGCTTTTATTTTTACTGAAAGAAATCGTGACATCTAATATGAATCAGTCTATACGAACCAAGCCGAGGGATTATTTCCTATCACGAACCGACCAGATGATTGTCACCTATCATTCTTTCTTTCTTTCTCTCTCTCTCTCTCTCTCTCTCTCTCTCTCTCTCTCACCATTCGCGCTTTCAATTCGTTCCTCCTCCTCCACCACCTCTTCCCTCTTTGATATTCGTATATTACCGCTCTCAACGTTACACGCATGCAGTCGTAACAAACCTCTGGGCCTTCGCGTAATATCGCAGGACTTCTCTTTTCGAAACTGTCGTATTCCTTCTTACTTTCTATTTTATTTTATTTCTTTTTATTTAAATTTTTATTTCTACCACTTCGCATAAAATTACGTGTCACTTCTGTTCTTTTTTCTTTTTTTTTTTTTTTTTTTTTTAACGAACGAAACTACTGTCAACGTTATCGGATATCGAAATTTATTGTAATTTCTTCAAATTATCAAGTATCACGGTTGGTCGAGTTTAATGCGTAGGCGCGTACAGAGAGAGATAGAGAGAGAGAGAGAGAGAGAGAGAGAGAAAGTGCCGACAAGGAGAGAAAACGACACGATAGGCATCCCCGGGGTTCGTATTGATCGGTCAGAGGGTAGCAGTATGCGGTAGGATCGCAGTAACCCGAATTAGAGACTCTCCTCGCTCCGGTAGTCGCCCACGGAATCGTTTGGTTTTCCTCCGGAATTTTTTGCAAGCATTATTTCTCTCTCTCTCTCTCTCTCTCTCTCTCTCTCTCCCTCTCTCTCTCTCTCTCTCTCTCTCTCACTCTCTCTCAAAGCATTGCGGCTGTGGTGAACGCGCAAGATCCGCACGTTTCGTCGTTAATTAGAGGACGACCGCACGATCATGTACAATTACACCCCCCCCCCTCTCTCTCTCTCTCTCTCTCTCTCTCTCTCTTTAATTACGATATCGCGTTTGAAATCGACGCGAAATCGAAGACCCTTTTTAAAAATAGTTTCATTCAAATTCGTTTTGCCGTCGAACAGAATGGAATTAATTTTTTCTTTTTCCTTTTCGTTCGCATGACGAATTAATCGAAGAAATGAAATCGATAGTAACAAGGGTCGTTTAACTAAAACGCGTGGAAAAAAAAAAAAGAAAAAAAGAAAAAGAGAGAAAAGTGGTCGTCGTTGCTCGGTGCACTTCACGGCGATCTTAATTTATACACGGAATAATCGGTCGTTCGTTATGGGCCAGACACAAATTTTGTGTGCGTACGATTTGCAGCGAGACACTTCGCCGTTCACCAAATTCTTTCTAACATTTCCAAACGCCGCCCGTATGACCGTGTCCTGACCATGACACACATATCGATGGGAGACATCGAGAGAGCCTTTCTCATCCTTTCCGACAAAAATATCCAACGATTTATATCACCCTCGTCGGCGGATCCTTCTTTCGTCTTTACCTTCTTTCCCTTTCCTCCTTTTTCTATTTTGTTTTTATTTATTTATCTATTTATTTATTTATTTTTTGTACTTTTCTCTCTTCCAATAGCGCAGTTTCTTCTCTTACTCACTGACCTGTAGTACAAAGTAGATAATAACGAACGCCCGACACCGCCACCGGCATCGTGCTGTCTCGTACGCGAGCTCCGCGATCTAATTTCTAACGATTCCATTCTATTTCCGTACGACGGTGTGTCTATTTTACGAGCACCATTATTTTTAAATAGATCGCGCGTAGTAATATGTTATCTATGAAATAAAAATAAAAAAAAAAAAAAAAAAGAAAAAAAGAACACGCATATTATCACAATCCGAAAGAATTGGTACGTCGTTCGTCGCCCGTGTAAAACGATAGATTAGATTGGTTTTTGAAGGCAAGATTCATCGTCGAACGATTTTCTTAGATAAGAAAAAAGAATATGGTCGTACGAAGGACCTAGGGCGTTCGAGATACGACGTAAAAATCTGTTAGGAAAAAGTAGAGAGAGAGAGAGAGAGAGAGAGAGAGAGAGAGAGAGAGACTGAGGGTAGGAAGAGGGGTTATATACAGAGTTGCAGAATCTAAGCGGCAAAAGGCCTTAAACACTCGCGAGCTTACGTGTTGCATTGTGCAATGATTTTCGACTGGTAGAAGGTTAAGCCAATGGAGGTGTGGGACGTAAAAGTTGGCGAGGACTTAGCCAACATAGAGAGGCACGAAAGCAACTCTAATTGATTCTAAGAACCTCGAGTGTGTTCCTTCTCCTACTCTATCTTCCCTATCTCTCTATCCAACGTGTACGGGCATCGACACAACGCGCGAACACACTCGTTCGCTCGACACGACGAGAAACAACGAGCAGCGTTCTGCCGCTTAAACGATTCCTAATAAGATAATTCGTGCGGGCAGAAATGCGAAAGAAAAAGTTCGTGATCTATCTTAGAAAGAAAAAAATAAATAAAAAAAAAAAGAAAGAAAGAAAGAAAGAAAGAAGAAAGAAAACAAAGAACGCGATTCTGATTCATCGATCGGTCACGTAACGATACACCAGGGATATTGCGTTTTTCGCGAGGAGAAGTGATTTCAAAAGAAAAATAAAAAAAAAAAAAGAAAACAAAAGATTTAACTACAATTAACGTCGTACGAAAGATAATTTTATTTCACGTTAGAGAGGCATCTGCGATCGTTTATCCGCGATTAACTGTAAGGAATGTGATGTACGAGAACGATTGTATTAACGCGTAATATTATAGTACGTCGTCGCGATTGTAAGATAGAAAGAAAGAAAGATAGATAGATAGATAGGTAGAAAGGACAGACAGACGGTAAAAGTTTCTGAATGCTTGATGACGACTATTGTCGATTAATCGAAAAGAGGAATATCGACGGAGACGATAAACTTCTCGTTCTTATATGCGGAATCTCGATGGGAGGAGGGAGGAAAGACTACAGTGAATTAATAGTCCGAAAGGAAGGATTAATCTTTAATCGAGCGACCGTATGCAAGCGTATATCTCTAACTCGGAAGTTTCCAATGTATGTATGTGTGTGTGTGTGTGTGTGTGTTGTATAGCCGTCGCACACGCTTCATTGAAACTTTTACGAGGCACGTGCGCGAAATAGGAGAGAAGGGTTGTCGTACGTTACAGTAGAAGAAGGAACGGTTTGAGAAAGTAGAGGGTAGGGGGGGGGGGGATACGATAGAAGGAGGAAGAAAAAGAAAAAAAAAAAGGGAAAAAAAATAAAGAAACGGAAGGTCGCTCGAGCCGGTGCACCTGCCTGCACGTGCCGAGTGCAACTGCACTTTCTCTCCCCCACCTTATCTTTCTCTCTCTCTCTCTCTCTCTCTCTCTCTGTCTCTCTTCAATAATTCAGTCTCGCTACGGGACGTGCATGCGTGCGTGGCGCCTTTTAAAGGGGAATAGCATTCATCCCCTTACATTGCGCCCCCGATGTTCAAAGAAATTCTAACGTAATAATAACGTATATATTTCCTGTTTCAATCTAACGTTTTCAATCTACGAAAAGCTATTATCGCGTCTCGCATTTTTCTTTCCGGCCGATCATATCGAACCCGGTAATTTCGTGTCTCCGTTCATAGATGTTACACGTTCGTAAAAATAGTAATATGATTAACGAGAATCTCAAACCGTTGGACGGTTTCTTTCTTTGACGTTAGAGAACGGCCGAGAGAAAGTTTAAGACATCGTAGTTGGCACCGAATAAGAAGAAAAATGGTACGAGAGACTCGTCCAACCGTACGAGATACTTTCGAGTTATTTCCTGTGGTTTTCTAACCGTGGATCTAACGAGTTACGGGGCCCGGCCGCTTAAATAAGCTTTCATATCCTCGTAACACTATAAATTATACATCTCGATGGACCCACTGCAAAGCCGCAAAAATGAAAGTTATCCTCAGGTACGATGACGAAATGATTGTTAAATTTCATTTGCAACCGCCCTTCTTTTACTTTTCGTACATTTTTCTTCTTCTTCTTCTTCATCGGAATACCTTCAACCGATTTTATATATTTACTTATTTTATTTTTTTATTATTAAGGTAAAGTATGAACGATATTAAATAGAAATTATTCAAAAGAATTCGTTCTATTCAACGATCGAGCTCTCGAAAATTCTTTCGTAATTCGTAAATGTGAGAACGTTCACCTTTCTCGAGGCAACGAGAGACGGATTAAAGGACACCTTCTTTTTCTTCTCCTCTTGCTTTTTCTTCTAACGATCGAGCCTGAACGCCCTGACGCGGGGTGTAGAGGAGAGGAGGGCGGGCGGGGGGCGGGGGGAGGTGGAGGGGGCCGCGGAGGATGAGAAAAAAAAAAAGTAATTTTGAAGACCGCACGAACGTGAGATTTTAACGCGAGTATAACTCTAAGTATATCTATGACGGAACTGCTGTAAGAGAAGAGCGATTTTTCTTCCTCGCGTTCCTACATATCTTTTTCTTCTTCTAAGCGCATTTTGACACTTACAACGTTAAATACCCGTTCCCTCGGTTTCTTCGAACCTTTCCATACGTCTCGTGCGATCCTACAGTTATGTACATAGATTTCAAACACACAGGGGGATACGAACGTTCTATAACGTTTTCTAACGCACGAAAAGAAAGAAAAAAGAATCGTCCGGAAAAAAAGGAGAAGAAAACGAAGAGAGAGAGAGAGAGAAAAAGTTGTCAAGAAAAGTTACGAGTTGAAGGAAGAAGTTATGACGTTAATCTACACTCGGATAAAGATCCAAACTTTTCAAATCTAATCTAAACTTCTAATGAAAAGAAACAAAATAAGACGACGAGAGAGAGAGAGAGAGAAAGAGAGGAAGGGGGGAGGGAGATATATCCCTTCGATCTTGATAGAGTCGAGGTCACGACTGAATTACGTTTTAGCAATCGTTAAAAAGGAAAATTTAAGGGCTCCGTGTCGGTCAAAATTGTTTTTTAATGCCGACATGGCGTGCATCGAGAAATCGAGTAAGAAAAAGCAAAGTCCGATTCTAGATATGCATCTCGGCACGAAATTGAGTCGAATGATCAAAGATTTAATCGGCGTTATGGTCTCTCTATCTCTCATTTATCATCTGGCGCGAGCTAACGTTAGGAGATCGTGTAACGATAAGAAAGTATCTATCTCTTATTTCTCGTGAATGCTTTTATTTCGTTCTTCTTTCTCTCTCTCTCTCTCTCTCTCTCTCTCTCTTTCTCGTCTAATGATCCATCGTAGAAGATCGTTGGAACGAAACCGCGAAAAATAATGGCGACTTCACGGCTTTAGGTTTTACCGGGCAGCGTCGTAAACGTCACGCCCGGTGATCTGCTCGTCGAAGCAAAAGATGTTCCCAGTGGCTGCACCGTGGCTCGCCTGCATCCTCTTTGTAGACTTTGTTCAAACCGTGAAGGCGAGGAAGGAGAGAGAATGAGTGTGAGAGAGAGAGAGAGAGAGAGAGGGAGACACACCAACGAGCGACGATGAGTCCTCGTGCTCTAAGGCACAACCGTCCCAGATGGGCGTTAGAGACAGATACACACGTACACGTGCACGTAACACATAGTAGAGAGACAACACGTACGATGTGACGAAGAAAAAGACAGGGATTTACGCACACAGAAACGCTCTCGTAAATCGGTCCTACCCACGGGGCTGCTCCGTTGCTCTCTTTCTGCACGTTAGAGCGTCGCCGAAGCGGAGACTGTGACGTAGACACGTGGCAGGAAAAAAAAGGACTGCCTTGCCACGAAAATATATATACCACGATGCACACGCCGGCGACTTCGAAATTCGTCGGCACCTTTCTCTTTCTCTCTCGTTCAAGCTCTTGCTCTTTTTTCCTCTCTCTCTCTCTCTTTCTCTCTCTTTCTCTATCATCGCTTCTTTGTGACACCTCGAGCAGCAACTTAACGCGACTAGCCAGCCGCCGCCGCTAACCTTCTAGTAGTTCTCCCGATGCGCCTCGTCGGTGGTTAATACGAATCACGACTTTGAAAATCGTCGAACCTTGTAATGCGGAAGTTTCGAAAGTTCACTCAAGACTGCTTTTTATAATGTCGATACCATCGTGTTATTCGATTATCGAAGCGCGAACATTTCGAAAGAAAGGTGACGATAATGATCCGTAAACATTGAATGTTATCGCCAAAATTTCATGTCGTAGTCGTCGTCGTGGTCGTCGTCGTCGTCGTTACGGTCGAAGATCGTATACCGTTGATTAATTTTCCAAATTGGAGAATACGTTATAACTTAAGACGTTAAGGCACGATCGTCGAAAAGAATTTCATTTCGTTTTAACGATGACAAAGCAAAGTGTTCCCTCGCAGCGGCGGCATCTCTCTCTCTCTCTCTCTCTCTCTCTCTCTCTCTCAAGCATCTCGTTCTTCCTGTTCATGTATTGGTAGAGCTCGGAAGAGTCTTGAAAATGAATGAGAAGGGACGGAAAAGGGTTCGTGGAGAAGACGGAGAGATATTACGGAGGGGATCGTCAGTTGCAACATCGACCAGAGTTCCACGTGCAGCCTATAATATGCGGCGATGCAACGAGTCGAACAATGGTCCGATCGATTGAAAAATTATTATTATTATTATTATTATTATCATTATTATTATTAAAATATTTTGAACGACGAGGTTCGCCCGTTCGATCCTTCGGAAGAGGTAAATCGTTCGTTGGTCGACTATCGCCAGGGGAAAAAAAAAAATAAAGGGAAGAAGAAAACGAGTCGTACTCACCCTCGGGCGTCGATACGGTACCAGCCTTGTTCATCTTCGTATTCCACATGGCAGGAGTGGTCGGAGCGGGACTGAGATCTGGAGTCGGTGGATGCGCCGGTGGTATCGATACCATCGCCGAGCCCATTTGCGGCGCGCCACGTTGTAAGTGTTCCGAATTCGAGCCGTAACCCTCGAACCCCCTACCCCCGGAATATACCTCGCTCGATAATTTCTCTGCCAATTTCTCTGCTCGCTCTCGATCCGTCAATACCACCGGTTCCTGCTTTATTCGTAGATCTGCCAAACGAATACGGGGACATTCGCGAAATTAGATGGACCGCGCGCAACTGTCTTTAAAGATGATGTTTACGAGACAACTCGTTTTCTTTTTCTTTTTCTTTTTTCGTCAAAATCCATCGGAAGATCTTACTCGACCGATATATGACTTTAGATCTATATATATGTATATATATATATATATATATATATATCGACTAACCTTCCGCGACGCTCTCCTTGTAATCACAGTTATTCCGTTCCTCCGACCGCGCCTGTTCCAATTCCTGCTCGAGTTCCGTTGGCGTGTGAGGCGCGGTATGCGAGTGAGCTGGCGTTTCCGAGGGATGGGCGAAGGGCTGATAAAAGTGACTTTCCAAAAGAAGAGGATGCGGCGCTGAAGCCGGCCGGAATGCTGCACCGTCGCGCAACACGCTCGCCCTACCTAATGTGTCGACGTCGCTCGGCGATCTGCAAGATCGGACGAACACTAAAATTGTTTATTAGAAGTACAGGAGTAACGACAAGAAACTACAACGGTTAGGGGGAGGCAGAAAAAAGAACACGTGTCATCTGCCCGTTAAGAAGAAAATAAATGACGAAATCGATTATCAAAGTGATTACGAAACCGAAAGCGAAAGTTTTCGGAGAATCGGCTTGTTAGATAAGCCAAAGCGGCGCGTCGTGCGTGCAACCAACACGCGCATACGAATGTGTACGTAGATACGCGAACGCGCATAGCTTGCATAATATCGAAAGAGGCATAAATCTCGCGACGGCGAACAGGAGAGAGAGAAAGAGAGAGAGAGAGAGAGAGAGAGAGAGAGAAAGGAGGGGGCCAACAACTCCCCCTCGTAAGTTGCGTCAATGCATTTGATCGAGAATAACGGGAACCGAGGAAACGTACGAATAGAAAAAAGAAAAGAAAAAAAAAAAAAAAAGAACAGAAAAAAGAAAAAGATGGGCGGAAAATAACGTCGTAGTTTTTACCGAACGAAAGGGAAAAGGGAAAAGCAAGCCTTACCTCATTAACCTCTTTGGGGGACTTTCGAAATAGTGAGAGTACATGCTGGGTACGGTGTATGCCGGTGCCGGGGAGGGCGCAGGCGTTGGGGTTGCGTCTCTGCGTCTTTTTATACTGTTCCTAAGCATCGTAGCTTCGCCGGCCTCGCTGAGATCGGTGATGTCACCACCGACTCCACTATCGCCAACAGCGCTCGTCGTAGATACGGCACCGGCGGCGATACTGCCATTTGGATTCCCACTACCGCTACCGTCGACGCTACCACCGACCCCGACGCTGCTGCTGCTACCGCCGACACTTCCTGGTGCACCGACTTCGCCGCCGACTCCGCTACCACCGCCACCCCCGCCACCCTCTCCGCCGGTGTCCGTCGACGAATTATTGCTCTCGGCCGCGTGTCTCTGCGCCACCGCCAGTTTCTCGTGCTCGATCGACAGACCCTTTACCTGTTGTTCCGACAGTATTTTTTTGTTTCTTTTTTATCATCTTTAATTTAACGATTCCACTTTTTTTTTTTTTTTTTTTTTTTTTCTAATCGTAACAACCTCGCGTCTGATTTGCATTCTTTAAAAATCGTTTCTTCGAGTAACCTATCGTTAATTAAATAAACGATAAGATGGAGATAAAGAGAGAGAGAGAGAGAGAGAGAGGGAGAGAGAGAGAGAGGGGGAGGGAGAAAGAAAGATGCGTAGACATACTTGAAGGCATTCCGCTGCCTTGAGGAAAGAGCTCAGAGATTCCTGAGACACGTGTACTTCTCCGCGGTACATAAATTCGAGAAGCGACGCCATATTGTGAGCGCTCGTCCCGTCGAGAATAACGATCAGTCCTGCGGGAGAAGGCGGCATTCCTTCGAAGAGCTCCTGAAAATGTTTGCTGCATGCTGCGAGGATCAATCTGTGAGCCTTGAACGTTACTCCTGAAATCAGATATCAATAGCATCGTATTATTACGGAAAAACTCTCGTCCGAGGAAACCCTTGTTCTTGATTCGTTAATATCAATTAATTCGAGATAATCGAATGAACGAACGTTTAAAACGAATGATTTTTAACGAAAAAAAAAAAAAAAAAAAAAAAAAAAAAAGAAAGAAAAAATCGAGAGCGAGTTTGTACGTTTGAAAGGAGAATAGAGTCTCTAGTTCTTAAAGGGAGCCATTTACACATCCGGCAAATTCAAGGGAGCATAAAACTCTATGAATACGTAATCGCAAGAAAAGCACGCATTTAGACGTAGAAGACGCACGCTTTCTTCTACTTATACGAGAACCCCTTTTTTTTCTCTCTCACGGGTTTTCATCGTTCGAAGGGACCACCGAAAAACGACCGCGGGAATTTAGCGTGCAAAGGAAGTGCTGGTGACCGAGGAACCCCTTTTTTTACTCTCACTCTCTTTCTCCCTCCCTTTTACGTACAGGCCAACATCTTCCTCGTTTAGGAAGACCGGGAGGGGGAGAGAGAGAGAGGACATAAAGAAAAGCCTCGGCAGCTTGACGTCGATGCCCTTTCTTGCAGCTTGCTGGATATGTAGGCCATCTTCGGACACAATCTTCCGTAATCTATACTTTTCTCTCTCTCTCTCTCTCTCTCTCTCTCTCTCTCTCTCTCTCTCTGTCACTTACTCTGTAGTGCGTATAATACGCGCAGGTGCGTAACGCGATACTGATTGCGTTACACGATTCGGAGTAGTGTCCAATGTGCACGTGTGATCGACCTTCAAACCTAGCCAGAAAATCAATGGATAAGAATCGAAGCTAAATATCAAATTAGTTCGTTCGTTCGTTCGTTCGTTCGTTCGTTCGAAAATCTCTAAGTACGATGAATACGGGATTAAACATATGCATATATATATATATATATATATATATATATATATATATATATATATATATATATATAAATAGAATACTTAGTACCATTATCATAGGTACGTTTTCAAAATATAGATGTTAAGAAAGACGTTAAAGATCGCACAGGACGAAAAAATTGGCGATATAAATTCTCGGATTGCGATGATTTGCAATTGAAATGACCGGAGGAGAGTAAGTAATACTCGTGCATTAAAACGTAGACCGATTATAAACTACGATATAAAACGAATAAGGAAATCGAGTGTGAAAAGAGACGAGAGACGAAGATGAGAATTGGAGAGAGAGAGAGAGAGAGAGAGAGAGAGAGAGAGAGAGATGAACGAGGGGCTCGACCAGGTGGCGCAAACCACCTGTCCTTTCGACGCGAGCAACCTGGTCTTGAAGTGTATCGAATTCTCAGCGCGTTCTCCCGAACGACGAATTAAATTTCAAACTCGATTTCCCGCCACGTTAAATCGAATATCGATATCCGGATTATCCTGGTCACGCCCGGTTAGTCGTTCGTAATTTATCTTCGATATATTTTCCATGAAACGAGATGAAACGAAAGAAGAAGAACAAAAAAAAAAAACAAAAAGAAATATAGGGAAATATGTTATGATAAGTTCACATACGACGTAACCTCGCATCATATTTTTTTCTTCCTTCGATAGAAAGAGAGAGAGAGAGAGAGAGAGAGAGAGAGAGAGAAGCTCGAAAGCTCGCGACATCGTAACACATCTATCGCAATATTTGTAAGCTGCCTAATATAGAATCGAGGAAATATCGTTGTAGAAATGTGTTAGTGCTACACACTCTAAACATTCTAAACGCGGTTGTGCAGGGGCCAACGACCGAGTCACGCGCGCGTGTGTAGGCGGCTTTTGCACGCTAAGTTCCCGGTCCTTTCCTCTCTCTCTCTCTCTCTATCTCTCTCTTTCTCTATCTCTATATCTATCTCTATCTTCCTTTTTCTCTCCAACCAATCATAACTAGGTGAGCCCGGAAATACATAGATGATCGTTTCGTATTTCTGATCCTGGCTTCGCTAAAAAAATTTCGAGTCGTGGACACACCACAACCACATATCTATCCTCTTTCTTCGTTCTGCGTATATTGCAATTTGTTTCTATTTTCAATACTCTTCTCGCTTTATCGAGAAATCACGAAATTACGTCGATCAAGGCGTTTTTTGAAATCGAGCGGTATGATATAACCACGTACAAATATATATATATATATATATTTTTTTTTTTTAATTCACGCGCTGCATACGCTTAAAACCTGATAACTTTTAGATTCGATAAGAGAGAAATTTATTATTTTGCAAAATATTTATTAAAAGATGCTAACATCTCTTACGCACTCTTCTTGCCCAAACGTTTTGTTTATCCATAAGTATGCAAGATACACGCGCGCGGCAAATCGTTGTAAAAAAACTCGTCGAAAGAATTATGTAAGCTATGAGAGAGAGAGAAAGAGAGAGAGAGAGAGAGAGAGAGAGAGAGACTTCGGAACGTGTTTATAACATGCGACCGCACCGTCATCGAGTCATCGAACGAGGGGAGCCAGCGGAGTGCGAGTAAGTTTCACGTTGAATGAACGGAGTAGTGGCGCGCGATAAGACGCGCGCGACGTTTTCAAATGTGTTTGTGTGTATTACCATGTTTATTGATATTCGAAGGTTATCTTCTCCGTTTGCGCTCTCCGATCGTATTATATTCGCTTTACTATTCCGTATGAACTATTTCGTGCGAATGCGTGTGTAAGCGTGTGGTGTTCTATAAATAAATTATTGAAAGAAAATCTTGAGAAATCTTTTGATACCTATATAACACCATTATGTCCAATCGTACGAGACGATATCTAGGAAAATATTTATCTCGACTGGTTAATCCGGGTGATTTTTCTTCTTTTTGTTTTCTTTTTTCTTTTTTTTCTTTCTTTTTAATAAAACCTTCCGGGTATAAGGGGTCAAGATACTCGAGGATCCTTTGGCACGGTCGGAAGAAAAATTTGCAAATAAAGAACGCGGAATTGGGCAACGGTGCAATGCACTCCTCTAGGCCGGTCTATTCGTATTCCAAGGCCAGCCAGTAAAAAAGCACGATCTCCTACTACCGAAAAACTATTCGCTATATATCTCTCCTAGGGTACCTTCCATTCTGAAAAGCTAAGATCGTTGTATCGAATTAATTAACAAAAACTACGATAATAATCCGTCACTTCGTTGCTTTTTTCTTAGCGAGTTATTCCCGACCGTTTCCCCGATCGTTAACAAAATTCGAACATTGCTGATCGTAATGGCGTTAAAAAGAAAAATAAAATAAAATAAAATAAAATAAAATAAAATGAAAAATAAAAACGCGGCAAAGAATCGTCGAAAGTTCGTTCTCTATATAATTCCTCAATAATTATCGATCAAAGTCGAATTAGAGAAATCGACGAATTTAGAACGAACGGATTTACACGTGCACGTGTAATACATAGATATATAACTATGTACATCTCGAGGCTTTGCAAAAAGATAAGGCCGAACGATCCGATTGGTAGGTGAATTTTAGTTGGGGGGAAAAAAAAAGCGACGGTCAATGCCCCGGACAAGGTCGACGTCGATGCAAGAAAACGCGAACGAGTAGTTCCTTCTCCTCTTTGCACTACCCTCTCCTCTCTTTCTTCTTCTCCCCCCCCCACCCCCGCCTCCTCCCTCTCTATCTCTATCTCTATCCCTATCCTTTTCTTTTTATCGCGCACACGTATTTTGTAGCACACATATGCAATGGAGAATACTCGTAGAAATAGTAGAAAACATTTTAGGGCCAATCACCGACTCCTTTCCTTTGGTACCGGCCAATGGCCGCGTGGGACCAAGGTCGTTTTCTTCTCATATACTATCCTTCTTTTCTCTCTCTCTCTCTCTCTCTCTCTCTCTCTCTCTCTGCCCCTCCCTCCCTCTCTCGCTTTCTCGGTCGTACGTACGTTCACTCACCCACTCTCGTAAAGAAGAAGAGATCTACTGTGTATAGACGATATGTGTGCAAGCGTGAGGGCTGAAGACGAAAAAGGAAGAGCATAGAAGAAGAAGTAGAAGTAGAAGTAGAAGTAGAAGTAGTAGTAGAGGAAGAAGTAGAATGGAGGAAGAGACACGACACGCGTGCGTGCGTGCGTTTCTAACGCGGAGCATCGACACGTGGGACGAAGGGAAGACGATGGCCGTGAGCTTCGAGGCCCTCGCGCACACATTATACGTACGCACACGCACACGCACACGCACACGCACACGCACACGCGCGCTCACGTCACCTACGCCTACATATGTCAAATCGCAAACGATCTCGCGCCTTTTAGATATATGTATATGTACACGAAACAACCTTTCGAACGATCGGAGTTCGCGAGTCTCGTAATTATCGATCATCGAAACTATGGATAAATCGATATCGGATCTTTACTCGTGGCTATGTGTCGATAGCGAGCTGATAGAAGATACGATGCGCAATAGCTTTCGATGATTTTTTCGCTTCAATGAAAAATAGAATATAAAAAAGAAATTATTATTATTATTATTATTATTATTATTATTATTATTATTATTATTATAAAAAAAAAAAGAAGAAGAAACAAAGAAGAGATCGATTGTTCGTAATCGTCGATTAAAATCATAGAACTAGAATAAGATTACGACCATTTTATAATATGATAGGCCAGTAACTAAAAAGAGAATAAAGAACATGAGTACCCAGATACGATCTTTTTTATCGTATTTCCAAAAAAAAAAAAAAATATATATATACTTCTATCTCCCTTAATTAGCCAAGCTAATTTCTAATGGCAAATTATCAAAAGTCAGGTCGTCGATAAATGATCAGCATGCTCTGTCCAACTTGACGACACCGTACGAAAAGGGAACATAGAGAAATGCATACGCGGGAGAGCGTGTATTATACGCGCATGCGAACGTGGTTGCGTAACTGTCATTGACCTAATTTCAAAAAGTTCGATGAAAAAAAGGTTCATTTCACAGAAATTTATCCCAAGTGTCCCAGTCGTTCTTTCTTCGCACATTTATTACTTATGAGCGTTTGCTCGTTATAAACTAAGTAATAAAGAAAGAAGAAACCCTCTCTCTCTCTCTCTCTCTCTCTCTTTCTAAATGAAAAAAAAAAAAAAAGAAAGAAAGAGAAGAAGAAGAAATTCATCCGCTCGAGTTAACGCGCCAATTGAAAAACGAACGGAACAGGTTGAACGCAGCCTAATATGCTAGACACGACCGGCATAACGATCTGATAACGAGTGCGCGAGCGCGGAGGAGAAGGCTCGCATGCGCGCTATCAAAGTCTCTGAGAGTTTCGCAACGAGTCGAATATACGGCTTGCCTTGTAACACTAACGAAGCTAGACCTTGGATATTCTCTCTCTCGTCGTACCATGCGTCTTTTCTAACGTCGAATTCCCTTCTCCGTTCTTCTCGCGATACGAGAACGTGACGTTGAGAAGAAAACAAAGATGAACGAAATTTAGGAGTACGAGAGAGAGAGAGAGAGAGTTAATGCGAGAATTTATGTCCACTTCCGGCAGAACACCATTTTAAAAAATGATCTTGCTCGTCCTATACCTAACGACTATTTCTATGCCCGTTCTAACATTGTCCTTGTCCAGAGAGAGAGAGAGAGAGAGAGAGAGAGAGAGAGAGAGAGTATAAGCGTTCGATTTAGAAGGAATACAGGTTTTTATTCTTTGGTTGGATGCTCGGCGAAAAAAATTACGGTACATTTTTGGTTAGTAATCTACCGCGGTAGTTGCGTTGTCGTCTTTGAAAACGCGCTCGTTTATAACGCCGACGAAGGATTACGCGTTTGTAATAGAAATAGCAAACGATAGGTAAGGTAAAAGGCAACCTTGCAGCCTCTTCACGGGCTTGAGAAATAATTCTTTTCGTGCTTCGTTGACTTCTCGCTTCGTACGAGAAAAAAGAAATAAAAACTGAAGAAGAAAAAAAAAAAAAAGAATTCCAGGAGATGGAGATAGAAAAAAGTCAGGAAATATGGGGTCCAAGTTTCACACCGTGTACACGAGCTAACTCCTAATCGAGACTTGAGTTGTACTACAGAGAATCATATACAATCGCATCGGAGCTATCGCGATCGATTCTAGGAAGTGTTTATAACGTGTTTGGATTTGTTTTTTCTTTTTTCTTTCCTTCTTTTTCTTGTTTTTCTTTTTTTTGTTTTTTTTTTTCAACCAACAAATCGTTTAATTCGTAAAGCCTCGTAATGATAATCCGTCGTTGGTTAAAAAGGAAGTAAAATATTTTCGGACGTTTATCCTAAAATATCGATATTTCGATAACCACACCCTTTTCGTGCGGGCTGTTCCCTATTTTATTCATACTACCGTGTTCGATCTACAAAGTAAACGCTCTTCGGTCATGTGAGCTCGCGGAAGAATGAACAGATGTATACAATGGCAGCGCTATATTCAGAAGGAAATACGTTATCTATAAATACAGAAACTATGTGCAGCTATATTCGGAGATACATACGTGGTTACTCGTTTTATGTAATGTATAAAGACTCGACCTTCGTTCGCTAGAAAGGATTACTTCTTCTTCTTCTTCTTCTTCTTCTTCTTCTTCTTCTCCTTTTTTCTCTCTCTCTCTCTCTCTCTCTCGTTTTCTTTTTTCTTTTCTTTTTTTTTTGTTTGTTCTCCAACGCATATGCGCACCCATATGCGTATTCGACCTCGATTGATTTCTCGCGAAAGCAACTTCAAAAGAGCTACGTAATTTATAACACTATAAACGCATAACGTTCTTATTATATATTTTACTATCGGCAATAGTTAAAAGCGTTTGTTTGCTCGAAACGAAAATAAAGTAACCGTTCTTGTTCTCCGTATTAACTGCCTAAACGAAAGAAAAGGAAAGAATAGAAAAAAAAAAAAGGAAAAAAAAAAAGAGTAAAATTTTTAAAAGACATACGTGAAACGCATCGAAAAAACTTTCATTTATTTATAAGGATTATCCATATAAGATCCGAGCGATCGATCTCGCACGTGTTGAAACTCACGCACGAGAGCCGCCGACGTGTATTCCTTCGCGTTGCATCGTCCCCCAATCTTTCGAGACGCAACGCGCGCCGCGATAAAAGTCGACCTAATTTTTCTCGTTTAGCCAGACCCTACGAAATATTTTTTCTAGGCCCAGATAAACGTTTCAATCGATATCGTGTAACCGTTCAGGCTTTTATCATTATGACATCGATCTACTGACACAGAATCCCAATTCTAATTAATTTTTCAATTTAACTATCCGCAATCAGTCTCATATCATTGCAATTTTTTGAAAGAGGACTGTACGCATAATAAAATAATAAATCAAAAGATAATGACAGCAAATCCAGAGGAATAGAAAGCGGTCGTTATTTACACGGAGAGAAAGTGCAGCGGGATATCATTTTCGAAATATCCTATAGAGGCATCGGCCTCGTTTTTAAATATTCCTCGACGACTATTAGCCAATGATTTTCCAAGAATATTTACGACGAAGTCTCGTGCAAAAAGGAAAGGAGAGAGAGAGAGAGAGAGAGAGAGAGAGAAAGAATAAAAGAGATTTTCGCACCTCCGACCATTAGAAATGGCCGAACTCAAACACGAGGGAAACGGTACACGAAAGGTTTCTAACGTTCCACGTGTCTCACTTGCACACGGACGGTAGATCCGGTAGAACGGTTCGACTAACACAACTCCGCGATGCGTGTCGGTCGGTGCGATGCTTAACGTGGCAACCCAAAAACTATAGCCCGTTTCGTTCGGGAATAACATGCGATGATATCGAACCTTTGTGACGTTGCCAATTGTTGTAAAATTACTTTCTCGAGTTGTAGTAACCTAATTAAAAACAAAAAAAAAAGAAAAAAAAACAGCATCTGATATTGCAACGTATAAAGTATTTAACAAGAATAATTTTACGACGATAACGATCGTAAGAGTAAGATCGGCGAAGTAAGATAAATCCAAATAAGGGACTAAGTCACGTAAGGAGCAATTAAATCGAGTGAACTCGAACGAAAGTTCACGGCTGATCATGACCGAGTGAAAATAAGCGGCAGGTGAGTGTGCTGGTAGTAGGTATTATATCCTTGGAAAGTTCATCGTTCGTGGCACGAAATCAGGAACCACGCCTAAAACGCGTGCACTCGAGTTACAGAGGCGCCCTGAAATCAGCCCGGAACCTCGATATAGAATTTCGGTTACGGTTTCACCAGCAGCACTTGCACCATCCAGAGATATCGTAGAGAACGTAAACGAATCTACGAAGGGGCTAGGAGGGTGGGGGGAGGGGAGGGGGGGGAGACGCACACACAAGCGCGTTAGGTAACGCGTGCCGACAGTACCGACGCGAGCTATGTGCATCGAATACACGAGAGGAAGCGAAAGAAAGAAAAAAAAAAAAAAAAGAAGGAAAGAAAGAGAGTAGAGAGAGACTGTTAGATCTAACTGTAACTCGGGCCTACTTTCGGGTTCCTTTTCCTTCTACTTCTCTAACGATTACACGAACGAATACTTAGAAATTCATAAACGTTTCTACCTTGTCAAGAATAAATATATCAAGAATAAATATCAAAAATGAAGATTAGAATAATAAGAAATTATTTTCATGGATCTAATAAGGAAAGTAACAAAGATTACAATATAACGAGTTTTATATATATATATATATATATATATATATATATATATATATATATATAAAATCTTATAGATACGAAAACATCTCGAGATACTTGCTCGACGTGTTCTCTTTCAACTATAGTACTTCCAGTACTATTACAGAGAGAGAGATAGAGAGATAGAGAGAGAGAGAGAGAGAGAGAGAGAGAGAGAGAGAAACAACGGCAGCAAGCTCCTTTACCTTCCCCATTCGCTCGTCCTTGAACCCTTCCCACCTACCGACCTTCTTTTTACATTTCACCCTCCATCTTTTCGAAAAGAGAGACCACTCTCGAGGCGACAAAGCGTCGCGTTACTGCGGACTCCCTCTTTTCTTCCCCCATTTCTCTCTCTCTCTCTCTCTCTCTCTCTCTCTCTCTCTCTCTCTCTCTTTTTCTTTTCTTTTTCTTTTTCGTAGTTCTGCATCGACCGTCTTTTCGGCGTCAAGCATCAAGCATGTCCTTTAAGTATACTTCTCGAGACATTCGATCATTCGCATCAAAATGGAACATCTAAAATCTGAAGTTGTTTCTTCGGTGGAAAAAATAAGAAGAAAAAAAGAAAGAGAGAGAGAGAGAGAGAGAGAATATTGAATATACTTCGGGTAAGACGGTGCATCTCTATCTACGAGCTAAAATCGTCGTTGACGAAAGTAAAGTGCGAAAATAGAGAATCCGAGGCGGCCGCGGCATGACACGAATACGGCACATTCTTATTTATTTAGTGCGACTGATAATTCAGCGTATATCTAGTCGCACATGTCAGCGTATAGTATCGTTATCATTTTCACTGATAAATCATTCCGAATTACATCGACGTAGCGACAACGACAACGACGACAACGACGACGACGACGACGAAAATTTTGCGTAAGTTCCCAATCGTAAGCACATATAACAAATTATACTCACGACGTTAAATCATTGAGTCTCGTACACGAGAGCATAATGTTATTCGTATAGCCATTAATAAACATTCTCGCTGAATTAATGAGAATTAATAGACGTGAACTTTTCATTCGAACGAACGTTTCGTAAAATCCATAAGATTTATCTCTTCCTTCACATAATTACGATATCATGCACTTTGCTCTCACTTTTCTAATTTAGCAATGAAAACTGTTAAATGTCAGCGGAGAATTGAAAAAATTCACGAGCAAAACTTTTTCAAGCGAGTAACGCGCAAGAAAAAAAGAAGGAATAAATAAAACGAAAAAAATGCAATCTCACTTAACGAATTTCCTCGATCGCGGATAAAACGTTCGGGAGAGTAAAAAAAAAAATTCACGTCGCGCGTTTTAAAATGCACCGACCGAGCGCATTGCACCGTGGCTCGATGCAAACTGCGGTTTCGCAAAGGCGACAGCTGCATCAGTGAGACCGCTGCATCCGTCCGGGGGAAGGCACTCACGCACACACGCTCACACACATGCACACACGCACACGCAGACGCATGAACCAACACGTGTGTTGCGAACGTATGCACGCACGGTGCAATCGGACGAGCATAGAACGTGTAGAAAAGAGTGAGATAAAGAGGAGAGAACGAGAGAGAGAGAGAGAGAGAGAGAGAGGACTTTGCATCTCTCTCTTTCTTAGGGACCGTAGAAATTCGCTCTCCAGATTGGATAGTCGAAAGAGAGAAGTAGGGTTCGGCCAATCGTCTTTCCTTGCACTCCCGGTGCAGCGACCTCTCTTCCCTCTCTTTCTCTACCCTTAACTCCTTGAGAAGCGGAGAAAGTCTGAGTGCAACGCGACCATCCACAGGTGGTGGTGCTACTACTAGTGGTGGTGGTGGTGGTGGTGGTGGTGGTGGTGGTGGAGACTCGTGTTTCTGCACAAGTAGTAAGAGCTCCGGTATGGTCAGACGAGCTCGGAAACTTCGACGCGCGGGAAAACGGTAGGGAAAAGATTCGCGAGATGGAAAGAACTGCGAATCGACTCGAGGAGATACGAACGAGGGACTTTTAATAAAGTCGATCGAAAACGGACGAAAAAATAAATGTTCAACTCACCCTCGCAGAAGAGGGTGACATCGGTGAGACTCTCGCTTTTGAATAAATTCGAGAACGCCGTTGCTAGATTGCTACCGAAACTGTTCCACTTAAGACAGAATTGATGCTGGTGAGAGTCCATGATGCCACCCCTAGACCCAACCCCGTGACCTTCGCCACCCCTGTCACTGCCACCTTCGAACAGGTATTTCCCTTCTTGGTCGCGCTCGTGCCCAACTGTACGTCCAGCTGAAACAGTTACAAATTCTCTATTATCGTACGTTCTTGAGAAACGAGAAAAAGTTTCACGATTCGGATTGGAAATCGCATTTCTGATTGATAAATCCCTCTTACTCGGAGATTTGGGTTTTTCCAATGAAAACGTACAAATCGCCGAAATCGTTTGGAGATCGTTCAATCTTGTGTAACGTGCAGCAGGCAATCGACATTATAAGAAATTATGTAACACAAAATATGTACACAATTATATATATATATATATATATATATATATATATATCGGTATAACGATCCATAAATTATTCGAATCGAACGTTTAATGAACGACATTTTTCGCCTCGTCGATCGATACCACGGATGACTGCAATCGCTATTATCTCGATGCGATCTCAATGAATTCAGCTGATAGCGAAGGTGCCAAGCGACGCGATTTGCGAGCAACGTTATAGTAAATAACAAAATTTCGAGCGGTACGAAAACAGTCGGACGATAAAAGAAAAAGGAAGGAAATAAAAAATAAAAAAAAGAGAAAAAGGCCAAAATACGATGTATCATCGCCCCTGCTGACCCGATTAAAAGGAAATGGCCTAGTTCGGTGAAATTTCCTTTGCACGAATCGTAACGTATTTTATCAGTGACATAATGCATCGATATTATCGAGATACTGCGAGCGGCAAAAATACGAAGAAATCAAGCGAGCGAGCGATCGATCGATCGCGTAAATCGAACATTTTTATTGGCCCAACTTTTCTCTCTCTCTCTCTCTCTCTCTCTCTCTCTCTCTCTCTCTCTCTCTCTCTCAAGAGAAAGAAATAGTAATAAACGCAGCTATTAAAGATCAATAAATTAAATTCGTCTGCGGGGCGAGAATGTCAAGTTGGTTTCGACCAATCACGCAATAACCTTGCCACTGATCAATTGTCCACTCGCAAGGGAGTAAAGTTGAAGAAAAAGAAAAAAGACAAAAAAAAAAAAGAAAAAGAAAAAAAAACAAACAAAAAGAAAAAGAATATAAAACAGAAAGTATTACCTACTGAAATAGATCGAAGTAGTAGGTATTACCGATCGTCGTAATCGGTTGTCAAACGTAAAGACAAAGATGCATCCGATAAGCCTCTTCTATTCATGAAACTCTCGAGATTCTTTTCGAACTACGAAACTTACGCACTACTCTCTCTCTCTCTCTCTCTCTCTCTCTCTCTTTGTTTATCCTTCTCCTCACTGTTTAAAATGTAATGTGTTTCTGAACGAGCACGGCACCTTCTCTTTCCGTATTCTCGTAGACGCACTATGAACGAGAAGATCAATGTCTAGAGCATATAGAGTACACGTGTCTCTCGGCGCACATGATATTCTCGAATTCCACCTCACAAAAAGCCTTCCCTCCTTTCACTCTCACAGAAAACAAAATCAATTAACACCGTCGAATACGGAAACGACGATGACACGACGACGACGACACGACGACACGACGACACGACGACGACGAGGACGAGGACGAGGACGAGGATGAAAGAAAAGAAAAAGAGATTACGATAGCGATTTCAAAGATTCGCGCGCTTTTTCCCCCGGCACAGTAACTTCCAACCAAACGTCGCCGCGATATTGTTAAAAGTTAAGGGAATGATAATAAAGGCGTTCGGCTTTGGGAAACAAGGGAAAAAGGTGAGAGAAAAGTCGACGTAGACGTCGAGAAGGAAATAGAGGAAGGTTCGGGCGAGTAGGAGGACGGCGTTAATGTCGCGCGTCGTGAAGAAAAAGAACGTGAATATGGGTCATCGGTGCTGATGCAAATGCGGTTGGACGAAATAGTACGAGTTTGATGGTTTCGGCACAGCGTTGGCAGCGGCTTTCGGTGGTGGTAGAGCGATGCGAGAGAGGGGAGGGGAGAAAGAGACGAGACGAGACGAGAGAGAGAGAGAGAGAGAGAGAGTGAGAGAGAGGCGGAGGAGGAGGAGGAAGAAGAGGGAAGTGATAGGAGGAGGAACGCACGATTCGGCTTTTTTAGAGAGGGTGGGGGCGACAGTGGGGCGACTGCTTAAGGCTATGACTTTGGTACGCTTTGGTGGTGTCTCCTCTCTCTCTCTCTCTCTCTCTATCATACCCCCTCTAATACTTCTAAGGTATCGCTGACCCCCCACCATTCGCTACTTTTCGGTCTAACACGTGCCAGGGCCGAAACGCGGATTTCTGGCGCCAGCGGCTTCCTCCAATTTCACGTTCCTCTACGATATCTCACGTACTACGTCGACGAACGAGCGAGCAGCTACGTCTCTCTTTTCGACGATTAGGCTCGTTTACTTCGGCCTAGGTCGATCCGTCGTCCATTGCGTCACGAGGACCCGCACCGCTCGTAAATACCTCGAAACGAATGGAAAAAAAAAAAGAGGAAAAAAAAAAAGAAAAGAAAAGATACGGTGCACGACGTTGTACGATATCGTACCAACGAATTAACATCCATTGCAGCTACAAACGACGTGCTCCGCTCGTGTTAATGATACCAGGGACACTTTTTGCCGTGTAAAATGAATGCTACGTGTTTTGGATGAAATCCGTATTATTGTCATTTATCTCGATTACGTATTCGTTACATCCCCTTGGCATTTTCTCTCGTTTGTTCGAGCTTCGAAAGGCCTAATGTAGATATCGAATCGATTAGACATCGATATTTTTCAGAACGGGTAGCCGCAGGTATGATTTTGCCGAAACACACGTGTCACGAGTTACGTAAAAGACGGATCGTCGTCGTACAAACTAAAAAGTTTCTTCTTCGAGCGTCTTCCGTCATTTTAAGAGAAAATAGAATCAGGTTTAATCTGGTATAAATTGCATATGCGCTCGTAAAACGGCTCGTGACAAAAATATACACATATATTATGGTTTTTGAAATTATGAAAAACAAAGTGTATACAGAAAGTGTATAGAAAGAATAGGAGCGGCTTGGTTCTTGGGTCGTTGTCTCGGACCCGGAGAGCCTTCCGGCACGGAAGTACGATGTGGGCTACCGCACGTTACGTCACGTCTATTATAAACAGCCGAAAAAGAAAAAGAAGAAGAAGAAGAAGAAGAAGAAGAAGAAAACAAAAAAGAAAGAAGAAAAAGTATCGTTCATTTCTGTGCGCACGAAAGAAACGGTTCTGCTCGCCTTCGAAGAAATTTGCACGGCTCGCATCCAGCAACCTTCCTCCTCGAGTCATTCTCAAATTTTTCTTGATTTATCGAAGACAAAGTATGAAGTTGTGAAATTACGTAAGAACGATACGATAAACAAGCGTAACTTTTTGAATTTCCAAGATTTCGTCATACCACGTGAAGAATAAAAATAGAATCTCCTTATGATAGAGAGAAAGAGTCAGTTTATTCGCGATGCAATACGAGCGAGATAAAATCGAACGGAACGGAGGAAGGGAAGACCCGTTTGGTCTTACGAAAAAAAAAAAGGAATATATATATATATGTACGTATATATACACATAAGTATACATGAAACGACTGATGCAGCGATATCTTCACAATGGAAAATAAAAGCCAATATTGCAGGCACGTCTCTGATCCGCTAAAATTCAACGTGCACCCGCTGGACTTGGTATTGAGTGCGTGCAAAGTAACTACACGACGGATTTCCATGGGATCTGAGAGAGAGAGAGAGAGAGAGAGAGAGAGAGAGAGAGTGTGTGTGTATGTGTGTGTGTGTAAGAGAGAGAGAGAGAGAGAGAGAGGAGAAAAGGAGAGTCAGAGTCAGGCAGGGAAGAAAGGAAGAAGTCTGCGGGAGGGTTCGCACGGGAGACACCTTTATGGAGCTGGTCGAGTGGTGGGAATAGAGATGGAGAAAGAGTGGGGGTAGTACCGACACGAGGAGCAGCAAAGATTGGTGGGGATAAAGGAGAATCGAAAGAGTGGTGGAAATGTTGGCGGCGCCGTTGACGATGCTAAAGAAGTGGGGGGGGTTGTTGAGGCTCAAGGTCGCTGCGGGGCCGCACGCGCGTCCCTTGCCACGCACACGCAAACGCACTCTGCACGAAGAGAGACGACGACGCCGCCGTCGCCGTCGCCGTCGTCGTCGTCGTCGTCGTCGTCGTCGTCGTCGTCGTCGTCGTCATCGAAACGAAAACGACTACGGGGGTGGAGAGTGAAGAGGAAAGAAATATGAGAGAGAGAGAGTGGCACGATTTCTCTCGTGCGTATATACGCTGCAGCGCCGAAAAGCGGACTCGCGCACGCGCGTTTTTAAGCGCGTTGCAGCGTAGGTTGCGCGCGGGCGCTCACCAAGCCGTGTGCGTAACGGAGAGAATACGTATTGCGCGTTTCTAGAGAAGCAAAGAGAGAAAAAGAAAGAGGGAGGGAGGGAGGGAGGGAGGGAGAGATAGAGAGAGAGAGAGAGAGAGTCATATGCGCGCGTGAGAACGGCCACGGTAATGCGGTGGATCTTTTATGGCAGCGCGTATTATGTCATCGCGTAGAACGAACGAGGCGAGAAATTATCGCGCGGCCGGGCCACGAATTTTCGTCGTTTCGCGGAAAGATCAGAGAGTGAGAGAGAGAGAGAGAGAGAGAGAGAGAGAGAGAGAGAGCCGTGCGAGATTGGGTGCGCCCGCCTTGGATACGTAGAACGTAAAATGACGACGACGACGACAACGACGACGACGATGTTTGTTGATTGCCAAAGTGGAAAAATGCAAGATAGAAAGAGGAAGCGGTCGATCTTTTCTTCCTATCTCTTTCTCTCATTCTGGGTTTTTCTTTTTTTCTTCCCATCGTCCAAATTCCACGTTGGTTTTGATCGCGTCGCGATTGCATCTCGTTTCTATCTCGAAACTTCGGTTCGAGAATGTATATTTACTTTGCGTATTCTCTATCGAAAGATCGTATCGACGAAAAATATTATTTCTTTGGAGTAACGAACGAGAGAAAAAAAATGCGTGACTTTAACGGAGAGAATCGAAGAAGAGTCTGCGCGGCCACTCTTAACGACGTTACATTCGCTTTTCCTGCAGAAAGGAAACTGCATTAATGCATTAACTAGCGTACCCGGTAACTTCGTTCTCGCGTTTTATTCTATTACGAGGTCCTTTCTCTATCTTTCTTTCTCTCTGTCTCCCCTGTGCGACCACGCAGATTAAACTAAAAAAAGAGAGAGAGAGAGTGAGAGAAAGAAAAGAAAAAGAACGCAATTTCACTTTGATATAAATCGATCCGTTCAGCGACTATTGTAACAACCTTTATTATTTCGGATTTGGTCCTTAATACCTGCTGCCTTATATATATATATATATATATATATATATATATATATATATATATATAAACAACAAGAAAAAGAACCAGCTCAATGAACTGTCTCATTCGTGGTAATTAATATTTCATACGGCGTAGGCCATTAAATTGCAGAACGCTTTGAAGTTCCTTTCCATTTATTAAAGCGAGAATATAACGAAATGGAGGGAAAGTTAAAAGTAGAGTTTTGTAAAACGCGACGGAGGAATGAGATGGTCGTAAAAAAATATAGCGAAGGGGGTGTAAAATAGAGTGGATACTGCAACAAAAAGTACATATCGCCATCGACGATCATCGTCAACCCTCTCTGCTCCCTCTATATTTCTCAACCCCTTGAAAAGACAGAATTATAGAGAGAGAGAGGGGGAGAGAGAGAGAGAGAGAGAGAGAAAGAAATGGTAGGTCCAGCGAATTTTGAATCCTAACAATAATCGCCGCAGGGTAGATAACGCGCGAAAGAGAAAGGAGCAAAGCATGAACGCGTTTTAACGAACGATATCGTGCTACCCGTTGCGAGGGTGCAAAGAAAATTATGAGGACAAGTCTCGAATACTTTTTTGCGGTCGTCCCATTTTAATCTCGCGATATTTAGAAAAACAAAAAAAAAAAAGAAAAGAAAAAAGTAAAGAGAAGAAGAAGAAGAAGAAGAAGAAGAAGAAGAAAGAAAAAAAAATTGACTTTCGCGAGATCGCCTGACCAATCGTAAGCGAACTATGATTCTCGTACGAATAATCTGTACGTGACGTATTCGATAACATAGCGGAATATATGATATCTTTATTATGTAATAATAATCGTTATACCTATGATGAATGAAAGTTTGGCATACTCGGAGCCGACAGAAAATTGTTGTTATCATCGTTGAAATTGGAAAATGGTATCGAACGATAGAGAGTGAAAGAAATTCGAACGTGAAAATTCGCACTCACCTCCTTTCCGTGATAACAAAATAATGATCGTCCTCCTCCACACCCTAATTCTTCCCGATATCACCACCTACGCACTTGTCATCGCATAAATACTCTCTTCTCTCGCTTAGCGTTACTCGAATTATTAACCCGCACAGATCTTCGAGTACACTTGCGTTATTTTCCTTCGACGCTGTTACTTTTTCTTTTTTTTTTTTTTTCTTTTTTTTCTTTTTTCTTTTTTCTATTTCTTTTCTCTCAGAGAAAATGAGAAAAATACGAAAGAGGGATCGAGACGAAGCCACGAAAATGTTCGGGGGATGGCACCGAGAGTAGATCGTGAATCGCGAATGTCATCATCGTCGAATCACTGGATGTAAGAGGGGAAGAAAGGGAGGAAAAAGAAGAGATATGGAGAAAGAGAAAAGAAAAAATGAGCGCGAAAGAACTTTGCATTCGAACTTGGCTTCCTCTCCCGTCCTATCTTTACTTTTCACGGTCGCGATGAAAAAAAAAAAAAATAAGAGAGAAGGAGAGTGAAGGAGAGAGCGAGAGAGGGGAAGGGGGAGAGAGAGAGAGAGAGAGAGAGAGAGAGAAGGCGGGAAACGCGAATATCTATCGAAGCCTTTAAAAATGTCTCTTCCTCCGTTGAAACGACCGTAAAGAAACACACACCGCCTCTAACTCGTAGGCTGATCTGAATCGGACTGCTGTCCTACGAGAAGCTAGCTGTGTTCTTTCTCTCCGGGCTCATCTCTCCCACTCTTTCTTTCCTTTTACGCTTTCCTATCTCTCTCTCTCTCTCTCTCTCTCTCGCTCTCTCTCGCTCTCGCTCTTGCTCTTGCTCTTACTCTTTCGTTCTCCTTCTCTCTCTCTCTCTCTCTCTCTCTCTCTCTCTCTCTCTCTCTCTCTCTCTCTCACTCTCTCTCTCTCGTTCTATACGTCGGCCCTACGTTGGAGAAGTCTTTTAGGCCAAATCGGTAACGTACAGCCTGGCCCCTACTACTGTACGTCAAACCTTTCATTTTCTCTGTTAGAAAGACGCTTAGAGAATATCGCATTATATAATATCCATGTATTTGAGTGATAAGATACGGTAGGATATTTATAAAATCCGTGAAAGGATACGAGAGAGTTTGGAAAATTAATCGATCGATACGTTGTGACCGATCTCCGTCGTAAAATTTTGCCGAGAAAGAGATCAACGTAAAAATTTATTTACAATTAACATGTAATTAAATATTTAAACCATCCCTAAACGATTTACATAGTAGATGCCATTAATCGAATTCAAATTCCGTTAGGACACGACGAATAACGCGATCATTGTTACGACAAAAGTATATCATATTTTTGTAAGTTTATTCGTTACGATGCGTTATTTCTTCTCGTCGTCCCAAGTAATTTATAACAACGTCTATGCAGTCTGAAAAAGGAGGATACGAAATTACGTCGCATTCCAACGATTCTAAAAGAGAGGAGGAGGAATTCGGGCATCTATTTCCTCTTCCTTCTCTCCGGACAAACTCGTACAAGAACGTCTTTTTGCTTGGGAACAAAACGAGCGCGTAGCAATAAATTTTCCAAATCGAGATCGTTAAAGTTTTCCATGGAATAAAGAGCAAACGATGGAACGCGGTTCGGGTGAGTTTTTTCGGCTGTAAGAAGAGAGAGAGAGAGAGAGAGAGAGAGAGAGAGAGAGAGAGAGAGAGAGAGAGAGAAACGAAAAGAGAAGACGAACGGTGTTTATCAAGCCACGAAATAAGCCAAACTTCCGTCAGATACCGTTATGCGCGGTGCACGTATCTGTGTGCGCGTACGTGAGCACAGCACGTGCATGTAATGCAGAAGGTTCGTGCCGAAGGAAGCGTGTAATATCCCAAGAACCGTAAGAGTACTTAACGGCTCCTACCCGAGTTAGATCGGGAGGAATTTAACTATAAAAACGATCGAATATAGTAAATCTCCTATTCAAAGATCAAACTACTCACAGCGCTCGCGCACGTCCTTATCCCTCCTCCTCCCTCATACACTCGATCGTAGATCCTCTTCGTTAAATATACGTTAATACCATCCGGTGGTAAGATCCACCGAGTAATCAACAACCACCAACATATCGAGAAAATAATACGTGATCGTAACGTCGATCGACGATCGAGAATTCACGCGAAATGATTATTTTGTTTTGTTTGTCAATCAAAAATGGCGCTCGCGTAAAAACAGGTGATAACGTTGTTGGTGTTGCGTTCTACCTGGCGGATGAAACCACCATGGATTGACCAGGGCTGATTGTTGGTTGCTGGTACCCTCGCCGACAGGGGCGTACATCCTCCACCGACTACGTCACGCCCGTCACTACCGCCCTGTACGGCTGCACCCCTGACTACTGCCTTCAATCCACCACCACTACCACCACCTTCGCCACCACCACCACTGCTCTCTCTCTCTCTCTCTCTCTCTCTCTCTCTCTTTCTCCCGGGATTCCTGTCATTTCCCCTTCCTCGACGTACGCAAGAGGGTTGCAAGGTTATACCCACCGCCTCCTCCAACGTCGTCGTTGTAGTCGTCGGCGTCGTCGTCGTCAACGACGTCCTCCGAACGACCAACCAACCTTCTCCCGCCACCTCCACCTACGATTCCACCGTCCAGAGAACCCAGACCTAGCCACCCCCGCCACGCATTCTCTCTCTCTCTCTCTCTCTCTCTCTCTCTCTCTCTCTCTCTCCTCTTCTTCAACCCACTGCTCCGCTGCTACCGCTTTCCTCGCCTTACCCTACCCTCCCCTGCTTTGCTCTGCTCTGCTCTGCTCTGCCTAGCCTTGCCTTGCCTTGCCTTGCCTTTCCTTGCCATGCCATGCCATGCCATGCCATCCCTTCGCCTTCCTTTCCTTTCCACGCACAACCACCACGGCCATCACTTTCGCTAGAAAGTCCTCCGACCGATTCTCTACGTGGGATGGTGTACAGCAGCCAGGGCTGACGTTGCAAGGGGCGGCGCACCATCGTCATCCCGACATTTCCCTCCATCTTCTTATCTGTCCTATCCTTTTTATTTCCCTACTTGTCCTTCTCCATCGCACTCGAAAAAAAAAGAGGATTCTTATTCTCGTTCTCGATCGATATTTGTACCAGCGGCACGTTTCCGTCGCATTATTTTTCTTTCGATTTTGCTGAAATTTTCATTTGAAACTCAACGACGGGATTGGAATTAAAAGTATTTTTTTTTTTCTTTTTACGTTTTTTTTTCTTTTTTTTTTTTTTTTTTTTTTTTTTTTTTAATAGATCGACGATTTTTACCAAGGTCGAATCGACAATAATGTTTTGTTAACTAGACGTGCATCGCGAGCCTTTTGTGCGCTTACAAGCGAGGAGACGACTTTCTATAACCATTAGAAACGAAGGCCGGTATTTCCTTTGACATTTGTTAGTCAAATGAGGCAGGTGACACCGAAGCGTCTTGCTTCGGAGTATCAACGACGACACCGCAACGATAGGCGCGAAAAATATTGCCTGGCGCGAGCACGACCAGAGTAACCTTTTAAAGAAATATAGAACGACTTCCTTTTTACTATTCGAAGAAGAAGGAGAGATCGATACTTGGTAATAGGACAGGCGGATAAGAATGCACTTGAGAATAAATTAACGCTGAAAACGTACAACGAGAAAGAGAGGGAAGGGGAATGTTTTATAGCGATTGTTATGAGAAGAGAAGAGAAGAGAAAAAATACGAACGCAACAAGTTAAAAAAAAAAAAATATATATATATATATATATGATACGTAATAGCGGTTAAATGGCACGTGTGAAGCTTGCGACGGTCCTGAGCACGAGTACGACTGGAGGGGAGAACAACCTTGCAAGCCCTCATACCCACGTAAGAGCGAGTAGTTGCGCCGGTGGTGGTAGGCCCTGAATTTTTGGAGGTTGGCAGAATCAGCGTGGAAGGACGAAGGGGGTTGAAGAGCGTCGGAGGGGAAGTGCGTCGAGTACGAAGAGGTAGAGAATGAGAAAGAGAGAGAGAGAGAGAGAAAGTGAAAAGGGGGGGGGAAGGAAGGAGGGAGAAAGGAGGCAGAGCAACCTGCACCCGGCAACAGCCCCCGACCTCGGAAGAACTAATCATTAACCTCCTTTCACCCTCCTCCTCCTCTCCCAAATGTTGCTACTACTAACTCGAGTACCTTCGCTTCACTTTCACCTGTACTTCTATCCTCTATATATCCTTCTCTCTCTCTCTCTCTCTCTCTTTGACTTCCCTCGACGCCTCATTTGATAATAGACGTACCTATCTCACCCTCCTTTTCCTTTTATCTTACGATAGATTAGAATACCATCCGAAACCGTCCAAGTTTTCGGATGACTATTTTACTATTACTACAACTACTACAACTACTACTACGCTACGTCACTTTCGCCAGTCCCGAGCTCGTTCTCGTTCCTTTCTCTCTCTCTCTCTCTCTCTCTCTCTCTCTCTCTCTCTCTCTCGTCTTCGATTTCGAACGTCCTATCGACCTCCAAACCTTGACGTGACTTTCCGTGCGTACACGTTCGCAGCCCCACGTCGCCACCCTCCGCAAAGCAGCCACCACCAGGCTTGCCTTGATATCGGCGATCTTTAAAGTCGATATCCTTCTACGTTCGAGCTTTACGCACGTTTTACTTAATTGTCGTATTTAATTCTCAATGAAAGATATATATATATATATATATATATATATTTATTTATTTATTTATTTCGTATCTTGGTAGATGATCGATTAAAAAGAACAAAAACAAGAAATAAAGGGAAAGAAAGAGACCTGATAATTAGGGCTAACGGGGGAACAAGAGGAAGCTCTCTCCCCGGTTTAAAAGATACATTGAAATGAAGTTATCGATGTAATTGTTATTAACGTGAATGACGAGGTCATATTTTTCGAGGTTGGATCGAATCGAAGGGGGGTGGGGGGAAAGGAGAGCACGCGCGCGCGAGGGTGGTCGATCGCAGACGCGGACGATCCTCGATTTAAATAATTCAATGGACAAACGAAAGAGAACGGAGTCGGTATGCTCTCGACGCGGTGTTGTATCTTTGCGAACGATCGATGTCATTGGGGAGGGGGAGGGGTGGGTGGAGGTACGCGGTTCGTAGAAATGTATACGTACGTATACGCGTGTGTTCGCGCGTACATGCGTATGTAGGTACGCGAGGGCGAGCGGGAGCGCGCGCGCGCGCGCGCGTTCATATACGTGTGCGTTTACGTGCACGGAGTAGACGAAATTTCTCCATTTTGTGCCGGCTACGTGGGAATTAGCCCTTTATCCGCTTATGTATCTTGATTTATGCGCCGTGTACGGGCGATACGATCTCCGTGTAAGTTCGCCTCCGATACCGCTAAGATCGGACACGATTATTGCGAAATGAATGTCACGTGCCGAGCGCGTTAATGACGTCGTTCAAAGTACGTAAAAATTGTGTAGTTATAGGAGCGACCTGAATCCGTTCGACAAAATTTCGATCGTACGACGATAATGCGACGAGGCCTTCCGAATGATTTGTGCGAAAGAAAAAGATTATTACGTTTTCGATGACGTCTGCAACGAATCGATTAGATTAGAACGAATTGGCGAAAAACACGAACGTGGAGAAAGAGAGAGAGAGAGAGAGAGAGAGAGAGAGAGAGAGAGAGAGAGAGTAAGAGTGGGGGAAGAGAAGAAGTAATAAAGGAAAGAAGGAGAAAGTGAACTCTCGCGAGGTGGTAGCAGAAGGTCGAGCTTTACTGCGAACCAGGAGCGGAAGGGTGTGCGCTGCTGCGCGTGCCGGTATATACCCGAAAAAGGGAGAAGGAAAAGGGAGAAAGAGATAGAGAGAGGGCTAGCGCAAAGATGCAACGCGCACGTCTATTGATTCTCTCTTCGCCCGTGAAGGTCTTTCTCTCTCCTCTCTCCTCTCTCTCTCTCTCTCTCTCTCTCTCTCTCCCCCTCTCTCTCTCTCTCTCTCTCTCTCCGTGCGTGTGTCCCACTCGCTTTTCCCGCCACACGCACAAACGCACTTTGCGCGCGCGTACTCGTGTCCGAAAACTCGAACGTACGTACTATCTTTCTCTCACACACACAAACACACACACACACACACACACACACACACACACACACTTCCCCTCTCTCTCTCTCTCTTTCTCTCTTTATCTATCTATCTCTCTCTCTCTCTCTTTTACTCTTACTTCTATGTATTCTACTCTCGGTCATATGCATAACACAAAAGCGAAATCCGACAGGCTCAAAGTAGTAGAAGAAGAGAAGAAGAAGAAGAAGAAGAAGAAGAAAAAGAAGAAGAGAAGAGGTCGAACTGGATTCTGCAACGTCCCTTCCGTGCATTCCACCAACTGCGAACTTCCTCGCTCTCTTTTCTCGGCTGCATAAAGAATTAGAAGCACGAGTGAAGAGAGAGAGAGAGAAAGAGAGAGAGAGAGAGAGAGAGACGTTTACACGTGCGAGCGTTCGCGCGCGCAAAAAAAAAAAATAATGTATTATCCTCCTTTCGAATAACTCGCGATCTCCTATCGTGCTGGCAATCCTCTTATTGCGTTATATCGAAAAAACAAAACAAAACAAAACAACGTTGCGGCGTGCGTTGGAAGATAATATCTCGATCGATTATTTTCAAATCGTTAATATAATTTACAGTTTAAAAAATCTCAGCTCTCTCTCTCTCTCTCTCTCTCTCTCTCTCTCTCTCTCTCTCTCTCTCTCTCTCTCTCTCTCTCTCTGTCTCTCTCGTCGACCGCAAGACATATTTTTACAATTACCGAGAATAAACGGAGAAACGAAACCATCCATCGAAATTGATGTTTGTTATTATTATTTATGATAAAGGAGAGAGGAGAAGAAAGAAAAAAAAAAGAAAATAAAAACTCTCGTTGGAAAGAAGTGTCCTTGTTATATCTTACCGAAAGTCCTCGATGCAATGACACGCGTAGTAATCTTCCGTTCCGATCCTCTTCCTTTTCTTTTTTTCTAGTTCCTTAACTATAAATAAGGATTAAACCCACGTAACGCGACTCGTATCGAGTTGATACGAAAAATGAATTTTCTTTATTCTCTTCTTAATTATGAGAATATCGTGAAAGAGTGAAAGATGCGTACAAAGATGTAACGTAACCTCTACTGACGAGTAGAGTGATGCAAAGGCTCTTGGTATATAATATATATACATATATATATCTAAAAGTCATTCGAGGAGCGTGCACAAGGATATACGTATATACATATACACACACACATTCGGTATATATACAAATGTTGTATGTATATACACAATACAACGCGTTTGTCGGAATGTCATCGTTAGAAGCTAGAACGGTCGAATCCTTAATATAAGTATGTATAATTTCGAAGCTTCAACGTTCGCGAAACGATAAACATTAGCTTTGTCATTGCGAGGAAAAAAAAGCAAAGAAGGGAGAATGAGAGAGAGAGAAATAGAGAGAGAGAGAGAGAGAGAGAGAAAGAGAGACAAATAATTCCCATGAAATTTCACGTAATCCCTGTTAATGATATTTATTTCAATATGGGCTACGAAATTCTATGAATTTCAAGTTTTTCTACAAATTCTACGAATACGAGTTCTTTTTATAACAGAGCGCATAAATACTTTTCCTTACTCTGTCTCTCTCTCTCTCTCTCTCTCTCTCTCTCTCTCTCTCTCTCTCTCTCTCTCTCTCTCTCGCGTTATTTCTTATTCGTAAGATAAGGAAGAAACGTGTAAACGCTCATAAAGCTGAAATATTATCTCGTTAATACATATAAAATGTATGTATGTTCGCGCGCGTTCAATTTGTAATTTTAAAACGTTTCGAATATTCAACGATTGCGATCGGTTATCTTTGACCTCGATCGATGTTTTTCTCGTTGCTTAGGTCTTTTTTTTTCTTCTTTTCTTTCTCTTTTTTTCCTTCTTTTTTCTAAAAATACGAACAAAGTTTATGATCAATTGCGTTTTGAAAGATTAAGAGGAAAGGAAGAACTCTTGCTCTCTTCCTAGGTGCATTATGAAGTCTGAGAAAAAGTGACTATTCAAGAGGATCGGAATAAAAACGTAACAAAACAAAGGAGCACGGAAGGAAGACGCTCGTCAAGAATTCTTTAAATGGATGCACAATTAACTATTCCCATATACGACATTTTCACTTTTAATTCTCTTGCGTACTTTCTTTCTACGCTTTCACTCGTATATCTATATATATATACTCGTAGTTTTTGGAACAATGAAATTTTTTGAATTAACGAATATTCGTTTATATATATATATATATATATATATATAATCGTTTATATATATATATATATATATATATATATATATATATATATACATGTGTGTGTGTGTACATCGGAAAAATCGAAATACAGAGTGTAACATTTAACCCGAAAGAATAATTCAAACTTGGTTAACTGCGCTACTACGCGAATCAAAACGATTACTGGGACGTCACTCTAGTCAAGTGCGCGTCCATTTTATTTTTTAATTTTATATTCTCTTTTTTTCCCTCCGACGAAATAATATACGATAATAATACGTTTCTGCGAAATAAAGTTTTTTTTTTTACAGTTACAAAAAAAGAACAAAAATTGCGAAACATTTTCTTGACGTCATCGTTCGATATATAAACGCATAATTGCACGTTTTCGTCCGCGACACCTAAGAGGAGAATATCGTCGACACGCGTTCTCTCTTACTACGTCCGTCCCCACATAAAAAATAATACGCGAGAATAGATGCGCGTATATATATACATACACATACAAACATACATACATGCATGCATGCATATATATATATATATATATATATATATGTGTGTGTATAAAGACATTAGATTCTCTCTAGAAAGAAACGCGGGCTCGTCGCGCTTTCGAATTCTTAGAGGCGCGGATTTAGGTCGGAAGAGGTATAGAATCGGCGACAAACCAAAGTTCGAGGAACAACTGTCAAACGACAGAGGCGGCAAATATCAAAGGATAGGGAACGGAAGTGCGTTTAAAGTTCGAACTATAAAATAGAAGGAATATAAAACAGTAATAAGAAGGTGAAGCAAAAAGGAGAGAAGAGAGAGAGAGAGAGAGAGAGAGAGAGAGAGAGAGAGAGAGAAGAGTAGGAGGAGACTTACGAAAAGTCGGTGGCACCTTCTTTCATCCGTCCTCCCACCACGATCCCGTGACCCTTTCCTTCCTTCCTTCCTTCTTCCACTCGACGGTCGACGGTCGAGCTCACTTCTTAACCCTTTCACGACATACCACGGGCCTTTGACGAGAAGAAGAAACGTGGGAACGATGCATCGTAATTCCGCATCTCCCTTCTCTTCCCTCCTATCTTCCTCTTTTTCCCGCCCCCCACCCCACCCTTTCGCTTTCTCTTTCCCTCGAAACGTCAGAAAAAGCGGCAAGCTCGAGCCGAGGTTTCTCGTTCGAAATTTTCTTGCGAGCTCACGCGATACGTCGAATAGTGAATTTCGGCGGAGCGACAAATTCGATCCTTATCGCCGTCCGTACGCTGCCAGCAGCGAGGGAAACTGAAAAACGATGGATCGGGAGCCTCGTGGACGCCCCTTGTCACATACGCTGAAAGGACGAGCATGTTTCTCCTTAAGAACGTTCGCAGCGCCACCTGACGAAAGCGGGAATCGTTAGATTACCTAACGAATCGACAACGAGGCGGGCTTTTCGGATCGCCATACGGACGGGATGGTTACGTTCAGCTCGTCGTACCGTCGTGCGTGATCGTGTTTCTCCGTTTTCTCGACGAAATAAAACCTTTTATGATACTTTGCAAATATTTAATCTCTTCCCTTCGAACCATCGTATCTTACAATCAATGATCATTCATCCAGCCGCAATCGATTCTTATCCAGATGCATACAAATCTCATAAATTATATTAAATCAACGATTAATACTTATTAACGTGTTACGTGTACATGTCTCCTCTTTTTCTTTTTTTTTTTTCTTTTTTATTACAGAGTCTGTACAACTTTTACATCGTAAAACACGTCGAGTGTCGACGTTTAAACCCCGACGTTTCATAATATACGAAGAGTATACTCTATACGTATTTGATTAATCGTTATCCCATTATTAGGAAAAGGATTTAATATGTCGAATATTCTATGAAATATGTTCAATTTATCACTACACACGCCGTACCATCGATTAACCGACAGTAAGTAAGTTTCCTTGGAAAGTATGCTGTGGAACCTGGAGGTTTAAGGGAGCGGGACCTTTTCTGATTCTACCACTGGCGTCGTAATGAGAACCATGGCATGGACAATAATAACCACCAAATTCTCCGGCATTAGCGATGGGTATACAACCCAAATGAGTGCATACGCCGATAACGACCAACCATTCCGGTTTTTGCGTCCTTTCGCTATCGAGCTGCGGATCACGAAGAGAGGCTACATCGACCCCGGCTTCTTTGCTGATTTCGGCTGCCGTCCTGAGAGATGGGAAATTTCGAATCGTATACATTGCGAATATTCGCGCATACTCGTACAAAAATGTCTCTACGAGAATAGTATACCTGTGTCTGACAAACACGGGCTTGCCGCGCCATTTAAACGCCACGTTCTTTCCTTCCGGTATGTCGTCTAGATTTACTTCTATCTTTGACAATGCCAATACGTCAGCACCCGCGCTCAAGGTTGCCACGAGGTCTACGACTATCGTTTTAGTCGAATAAACAGCGGCGAAACCGGTACCTGTAAATAAAATATTTAACGTAAAGTATAAGCCTTCCTACCGTATATTCTAAACGGATAGGGCAATACCGGGGACATACCTGCTGCTAAAATGTAAGAAAACGTTTTTCTAGAAGCGGAGGATTCGCGATTGCTCGTGTACGGATCTTTGACTTCGTCTCTTCGATAGTGCGAAAAGTCTGGAACTTGGATGTCAGAGTGAGCCATACGAGACTGCTGTATTTGCGTGGGTGCTGTTAAAGTAATATATATATAGTTAAAACTTTTGTAAGCGTAGGACCAAATTACGTATCAATGGTATAACTTTCTCCCTTGTTCTTTCTTTCTTTCATAATCTATCGAAAGGGATCTACATAGAAGAGTTGATGTACACAGGCAATGACGGTTATATAATCAAACGTAAAAAGTTCAATGTACCAAGGAGACCGAGGTATCGCAATTTGTGCAAATACGGAATGCATCAGGACCAACCTGAGATACTCGAGTTAATTCTTACAGCTCCAGAAATAATGTTCCTCTGCATAGTATCGCTTAGTAAAGGTGTGACGGGAGCTGGTACGACAATCTGTGGTCTTTGACTCTTACCAGTCGCTGCAACCGTTCTTCCTCCATTTGAAACGGCCGTCACCGTTGCCTTCAAGTACGGTGAAATATTCGTAGATCTCGCGATCACATTCATTTTTACGCGAGGACGATACGCAAAAATGAACGGACAAGTACGTCGCAAAATGCCAGCAGACTACGAAGTGTTCTTTCGAGCAGATGGCGCTACCATCTGCGAGAGGTATGATCTAAAAGTAGACGTTACATAAAATCACAGTTTAACTCTTAACATTTTCTAAGCCGAGATATCCTAAATGACTTTTTTTTTTTTTCATGAAAAAGAAAAAAATCCTCGACTTCGTTAATCTCACGTTAAATGATATTATTTTCAACGAAAAAGAAGAAGAAAACGGGACGAAAGATACAATATTTTTTTATTTACGAACACGACGAATTACGTCAATACGAAATACTTCAATAGTACTCGCCGAGATACTACAGAGGGATCATTGCTGTTTGTCGTTCATTATTCGTTTAATGAAAATAATATCTTGACGATATATACATACATATATATATATATATATATATATATATATATATATATACACATATACACCTGCACGATTTCTCTAAACAATCTATTCGAAGGAAATCGTAAAACGCTTCTATCGTTCGTCTACAATTTCAATGAATAAAACACGTTCGTTCGAAGAAATAATTTAACGTTTCGCGAGAATTCAATAACGTTTCAGCGTATACTTACGAATAATTATTAGGAATGATAATAGTTGGTAGTATAGGACAATTCGAGCATTACCAATCAGAGGCGTCGGAGAAACGCCGAACATGGCGGTCGCGACGAATTCGTTCGATAGCTGGTTAAGCAAAAAATTACAAGCATTAAATACGGACGAGGGTGTTTTCGGATCGTACATCAAAGGAATATTGGAGGGCGATGAAACGGAGGATGAAAAAGTCGAGGCGCTTGAAAGCATACTCGCGGGCATAACGGTGAGGACGGCACGGATTGTAAGGTTAGAATGTGCTTGCTGTACGTAGACGAGATTCGTTAGCCGGTCAAAAATAGAGCAAAAGTTATGTGTTTATATGGCGCTCTGGCATGTACATTCTTAAGGAAATAATATTAAAGTATCTGCTTCACGTAACATACGATTTCATTGGCATGGCCCTGTTACTCGTTATTTGGTTTATGTCATAACGTATCAACAATAATTTGCACATTTTTATTAAATATTTCATCCGCGAGTATATATGTGTTTGCGGCAACTGTACGCATAGAACGAAACGATGGGACGTTATCGATTCGTTTTAGCCTAAGAAATTATTAAAGCTTTAACGTTTACCAGTAATAAGAGGACAGAGATCTTTATATCCGTTATTTCTAGGAGGACAATATAAGCAAGCACGTGACCGAAATCCTAAGTGCTTGGGCTGAATGGTTACCAACGGAGGAAGTTGCCAGTCCTAACGTGCCTACCGAGGATGTGGACGTCAGATTGGCACGTATGTTGGAGTCGCAGAGCCTTCCGACTACCATTCAAAGAAGTTACACCGAGGAAGAAAGGCGAATACGCGAAGCGATATTGGCTCAGTACAGTCAAATGTCTGACGAAGGCGATAGCGAGGGAGATGGGGAGGAAGACGGCGCAGGGGGTGGAGACTGCGGTATCGAAAAGAATTTGAACGCCGCTACTATAGCGCAACAAGAAAGAGAAAGGAGGGAGAAGGCAAAGTTGGAAAGTCAGAAAAAGAAAGAAAAAGATAAGGAAGACAGGTAAGCTTTTTGACTTTGATATTCCTTTATGTGTTTGCAAGGAAAAGAATATAATTAATATACTCGTTTACATTGTAGAGAGAAACAGAAGCAATTGAAAGAAGAGAAAAAGGAGAAGCGCAAGACACAGAAAGGAGAGAGAAGAAGGTAGCACGATTGTGAAAAAATCGTACAATCGCTTCCTCGTTTTAAAACAAGTGGATCCCGTTATGGGACGACTTACTTATTCGTGTTTCTTCTTTTGCATGCAAAAGTCTCTGTCGTTCATTAATCTCTCCCTTTTATTATCCGAAAGAAATACACGCACGATTTTTAAAGCGAATTATGCGACGCTTCTTCATCGAGATAATATGTACTTGATACTTCTTGTGGCATAATAGCGAATCTTCTCGTGCCTTCGGTCTGTCCAATAATACACGCTATCTTTCGGTGTAACCTCTCTATAAAGACTCTCCTATCCATTTATCCTTTTTCTACTTTCTTTACTATATCGACGTTCGTTCGTATTTCGCGATCCGCATTCAGAGCTTCTATACGAGTATAATATTCGCAGCTCCGTTAAATTTTATAGTTAAAAATTGTCCAAACTATTGATGTATATACATATTGTACTTATCGGTATGCGCGGCATACCGTGTCTTTTTTCTTTTTCTCTTTATCTTTTTTTTTTTTTCTTAAAGAAAAAAGGTCTTTCTTTTTTAATTTCTTTTTTGTTTAATTATTAAACTAATCACGTATTTAATATTGATATATTAAATAAATTGCTCTAATCGCTATAAAGAAATTCTTTCTGTAATTATATCCCGTTGGAAATCCTTACCTTTAATTGGGAACAAACAACAATTTCACCCATCGTTCGCTATAATTTTCTTTATTAGTATATATTTACACACAAGATACCGAGTCGAAACCGAGTCATCTTGGTATTGCATTAATAATGAAAGACAAACGCAGTAAGATAAGAACAAACGAACAAATGATACAAAAGATGATGATGCTTCAGTATCGTATCATTACATTATACTTTTCTTTATACTAATGTCATTATCATAATCGTTTATCATTAGCAATTCTCTCTTGTTTGCTATAATTAAAATTGCAGGCATAAATTGACGACGATTTGCATTTACACGACGGTCTTACGCGTAACACAAGGGACCGTCCCGTCGTTTTAACGCAAAAATTACAAATCATCGTGCATCGCGTCTCTCGCATCTCTCTCTCTCTCTCTCTCTCTCTCCCTCTCCCTTTTTTCCTTTTTCTTTCTTCCCCTTCTCGATTCGTCGACATTCTCACCGACACGAACAAAAAAGAGAGAGAGAGAGAAAGAGAAAAAGAAAACGAAGGGTCGAAGATTTATCAACGACTCGTTGGCAAATATGGACAGGATGAAGGACAACCCGATAAAAAGAAGTTGATGGCTATAAGGATGGAAAGGAGAGAGAGAGAGAGAGAGAGAGAAAGAGAGAGAGAAAGAGAGAGAGAGAGAGACAAAGATAAACGGACCTTTAATCCTTCGTTTTCTCTCTTCGTTCATCTCGTCTTCGATCAAGGATCGGAGAAACGTTTAGTTTATTCTTCAAAGACGGAACACAACTCGTCGGGAATCGATTAATCTACGCGACGCTCGTTTTAAAAAGGGTTCGGATGAAATAAGCCTCGTTAAATACGCGCAAATTCAAAATGGCGTACAACTACCTCCTATGATTGTCCTTCTACTCTCGACGATGAGCTACTACAAAGTGAAATGAAGAGACGTCCGAATACGGGTCGCGGCGCATGTATTTGTTTATTTTCTTTTTGATGATATAGGTTTGCTTGAAACTCGAAATAGAGATAAAAATAGAGAGAGAGAGAGAGAGAGAGAGAGAGAGAGAAAGCATCGAGGGATGAAAAAGGAGAGTGAAGTTTGTAGGAAATGGTCGTGTGTCCTTCGTTCGCCCGACGACGATTGTTCTCATTTTCTTTCCCTTTACCTATTCTCCTTAGAACGCGTCACGCATACAAGTTTTACTATCTAACTTTAAAGACGATCTATCCACGTTGTTAATTCGATAAATTAGTTTTACAAACTGCTTTTTTTTCTTGTTCTTTTTTTTTTGTTCGTTTTCTTTTTTTTTTTTTTTTCTTTTTCTTCTAAGAAGATATACACTAGGGCCTTTTACACGCACGCACGCACGCACGCACGCTGGAGGGGGTTCCTTTAAATTCTTTTTCACAGAGGCAATTTTTCTTCTCTACACATTCGTCAAGACATATATGTCTCTAAGGTCATGTTCGTCCCCTTTCAACTCGAATCACATTCGTTCATAATATCCAGGAGACCGGAGAGCAACCGCCCCTTTTTTCGTCCGCAATCTTCTTTTTTCTTTTTGCGCGGATCGATAAAAATATTTTACTCTCTCGATCTCACTCTCACTCACACTCTCTCTCTCTCTCTCTCTCTCTCTCTCTCTCTCCTTCCCTCTCTCTTTTTCATCGCACATTTCTCTTCCGTGTATGAAATCGGGATCGATACCATTATCAAGTTCATTTTCATTCCTTTCTTTTCGGACCTACGCACGGATACACGTATGACTGTGCGCGAATGCGTTTCTTCGACGCAGATTATACAACAGTGTCTCCTATACACATACAATTTGATCCCGCTGTATATAATAATGAACACAACTAAAAACTTAGGGCTGTACAATTATCCTTTTTTTTTTTTCTCCTTCCTCCTTCTCCTTCTTTTTTCTTTTTTTTTTTTTCTTTTGTTTTTGTTTAGGGTATCCCCGAGTTTTTATGGGGTTATATTACTTAATGCTCTATTATTTCTATGTTAATTACTATATTTAACTCGTTTTTATCTTGCATGATTTCTCTTAATACATACTTGTATATAATATGTATATGCAAAGTAATACGCGCACAAGTGTGTATAATATATATGTATGGATATATTATATATACACGTACGCGTAAATATGATTCATTCTTTCTCTCTTTCTCTCTCCCTCTCTCTCTCTCTCTTTCGGTCTTCTGTATTCTCTCTCTCTCTCTCTCACACACACACACACACAAACGCACATCATACATACTCCTTTCAAGCACCCACGCATACACACATATTACTAAAACGTTATTTTATACACAGTTTGATATCTCCTTTACTGTATATGCTCGGTTTCCTTTTCATCCACTTTTTTTTTTCGATTTCTTTCTTATATAGTCACTACGAACATTGAAGTTGAAACTCCTCTCTTCGTTCGAGTTCATCGAACCCATCTCGCGAAAAGATATTATTCATTATTTCTTCGTTCTTCTCCCCCCTCCCCCCGCTTTCCCTTTCCTCGTTTAGATATTTCGCGAACGGCAAATTGAAGTACGCTGCGATAGAATTTAATAAAGAAAATAAGGAACAGCAATTAGGCGTGATAATAGACATCAACGACGATAAATAATGCCGGCAATTTTGTTGAATTACGAATACGTATGTATATGCATTCCCGGTGTGTATCATCGACATTCGCAACAATTTTCTTTTCTTTTCTTTTCTTTTCTTTTTTACCAAAAGAAGATTTTTTATTTTTATTCTTTTCTATTTTTTTTTTTTTTTGCGACGAACGCGATACGTTTCAAACGACATATATATATATATATATATATATATATATAACACGACGATACGTGGTTTCCGAAGAAGAGAAATATAATTTTTTTTCTTTTCCGAGTAGCGCTGGCTTCGAAATTTTATTAAGCAAAGAAGAATTGGATTGTAATCGTGATAAAAATTAACGACACGGGGATAACAGACGCGCGGTATAAGCTAAACTTGAACCTTTTTTAATTGGAGATCCGAGGAAACACGACGTAAGAGAGCCTAGAGGATCTACGAACGTTTTGTCGTTTTTATATGTGTATCTATAAATACATGATGATGACGACACTAATAATTTGCAAGAACACGATTGTTTTACGTCGTGATAAATTGTGATGAAATTGTATACAATCAGTCAGTCTTGTTACAAGTACTTTGTCGTTTTATGTTTTACCGTGTACGAGTTTATTGTTACGATCACTTACTCATCTACTTTTTGTCTTTTTTCTTTCTTTTCTTTCTTTTATTTATTTAATTTTTTTTTTTTTTCAATGGACACTCGAACAAGAAAGATGGTGGTCCACGAGAATTTAATTAAACTAACGATCAGTCGAGAAAGGATTACCTACGCGAATCGATCATTCATCTAACGTCTAATAATACACCTTCCTCGAAGCCAATGGGGGATGATTTTAGGAAGGTAATAGGGGGGGAAAAAACTAATGGTGGAAAGATCAATATGTCGTATGATCGTTTTAGCGCTGATATTCGATGAAGCTTATTTTCTATAAGCCTCTTATTAAATTGGACCGAAGAGAGCATAATTGGTCCGACTATAAATATATATATATATAATCGTATATGAAAAATCGTACGAAAGTGTGACGCGTGAACGATCGAACGAGATGGACGATATTTTCGAGCAAAGTTCGAACGTTAAGGGGAAAAGAATAATAGTAACAAAAAGAAAAAAAAAACGAAAGAGAACAGGAAACACGGAAGAAAAATGAATGAAATCCTCGATCGTTCGAGTCTCGATTGAAGGGGGAGGGGGGCCAAATTCTTTTTCGAATTCTACAATGAATATTAAGCTCGGATATACAATTTTTCGTGGTTCTACGAACTTCGTTAAAATCGACGCATCTAAACGACGTGAAAGTTAAGACAAGTATTATAATCTCCCATTAAATCCATTTCGCGTTCTTAAAGACGACTGTTCCCTGGATATCTCATTGATTTTTGCGCAACATCCACAAAAAACGCTGGACGTCGATGAATAATCTCGGTGAATTAAAGTACAATCTATAAAGTGTGATATCGCTTTTTACATAAGATATCGCGTTGTTAACTTGTGACTGATAATATCGTAATCGTACGAACATTGATGATGATAATAATATAATATAATAATAATAATATTAATATTAATTGTAGTAAAAGTAAGGATAATAGTGATGATGATAGTAGTACTAATAATAATAATAATAATAATAATAATAATAATTATAATAACAATAATAATAAAAAAGAAGCATCATTGATATATAAAGACAAATTCAAATGATATGGAAATTTCAGTGAAATTGGCATTTTACGTATTCGATTACGCAAGCAAATCGCGTGCTACTCAGGAATATATATCGCAGACTTAATTAAAAGCTGTACAATCCTACAAGATAATATTAAACTCTTCGTCAATGTTAATCACCTCTCTCTCTCTCTCTCTCTCTCTCTCTCTCTCTCTCTCTCTCTCTCTCTCTCTCTCTCTCTCCCTCGCACACACATTAATCACGTAATTATAATCTTGCAGCGATAGCTTGTTTTTGCGATACTCATTATAAAGAAAATATTAGTGATTAATAGTAATGAAATCATTAACGATCGTTATTATTTCTTATTACCAAAGATCTAAATAAGACAGTGGTAGTTTAATATCACAATAAGACTACACAGGCCTCGCGAAACTGGGGCACGCTTCGTTCATTTTTTTTTCTTTTCCATTTTTATTTTTCATTTTAAGGTTGCTCCTTTGAACTTCTCATTATTATTGATAGCGATTTTCGCAGCCACGGATGGCTACGAAAAATTGCTCAGATCTTCTTCTTCTCGAGGCGACGATAAAAATAATCGGACGATAAAAGAGGAGCAGCGATCTTTTGAGAAACGTCCGAACACCTCCCTTATCCTCTCGTTGTATTCTCCCATCGCCATAAACGGTTTACCTACTACAAGTAATTAAAAATCCATTCGACACACTACACGGACGATATCTTGAAATTATAGTAGAATATATTTTTAAGCTCGCCCTCGCGCGATCGCTCGAAAGAAAAAAAAAAAAATGATTATCATCTCGTTGGACGACCATCGATCGGCGACGCGACGTTATGCTTTTCGAATGTTACTCTCCCCGTTAGAGAGAACGTTAACGTCGACGATCATTCGGAATAATTTTTCAAAGTGATTTCTCACGATAACGATGATTTATTTTTCGCGTTGAGTCTCACGACAGATAGATCGACGCGCGTTAACTTGAGCCGTTAAATAAATATATATATATTCCGTTAAACGAGAAAATCATTCGATACTCGAGTGAGGTTACGCCATTTTAATTTAGGTTACTTTTTCTCAATCGTATTTTCAAGCGATAATCCAATATCAACGACATATCATCATCCATCCCACGTACTTCGCTAACGATCAGAGCCAAACGACGACACGTTCGGATGTGCGATCTCGACCTCGTAGCTCGATATTAAGGGGGGGGGGGGGGGAGGGGGCTGAGAATTTTTTTTATCGATAATATATCTTCCAAGCCCTTTTGGCATCGAGAGAGAACGTCAAGCGCGCGTTTACACGGGCCAGCCATTTCTAAGCGCACACACGCCATGTGCTCGCTCTCACCATGCGTCTCCTACAACGCGCGCTTCAACGACGACGTTTGATTTATCGAAACGATCCATTTTTCCGATATTGCTCTTAGAAAATTGGAAAGCGTACTACTGCTCTTTCCGAACTTGAGAAAAACTTTGTGTTCGTTATCGTTATCGTTATCGACGATGGCATTGTTGATAAGATATGCGCGATGACACGGTGACGCGATTTAATAATACGATCGATTCGAGTCGGCGATGACGACGCGTCCTGCTCTTTCGAAATAACCCATTTATTCAATTTTTAACCCCACCCCCACCCCCACCCACGTTTCCTTACGTTTCCTTTAACTTGCGCGAGCCTACTACCCTTACCCTCTATTGAGTAACATTCTACTCGATTATATATCAAGCTTCGACGATTCTTCCTCCCATTTCCGTGTACGCTGCTATCCCCCGATCGTGTTGCCTCTTCTTAGATCCGACAAACTTGGCCGAGTAAAAGCTAAGAAAAAATTGCCCAGCTAAAAATCGCTCGATCGTTCGATCGTTCGATCGTTCGATCTAAGAAAGAGAGGAGGAAGGACGCAGAGAACGAACCCAAACGGAGAACGTTTAAAAGTGGCTAGCGTAAACCCGACTTCACAATATCGGCGGTAGGAAGGTTCCGGAGTCGTCGAGATTCGGGTCCAGGCTTGAAACTATGTCACCGGTCGAGGCGTGCCTGGACGTCGTTGTTTGAGCGCTACTGGACAAGGCATGACTACTCGCGCTACCATTTAATTTGCTCTTTACGACAAGACTGCTGCTACTCTTGGAATAGTCCGTTGTCGCTGCGCCACCGCCACCGCCACCGCCACCGCCACCGCCACCGCCACCGCCACCACCGCTGCTCTTCGAGTTCTCCGAGGTGCCGCCGACCCTCTTCATGTGTTTGTCGTGCTTGAGGTAGAGAGCGAGTAGACTGTACGGGGCGTATTCCATGTTGGAAGGTAACTGCAACGCCTCGCTGACCGTCAAGCGCGTCACAGTTTGCGCGTGAGATGATTGAGAAGTTTCGACGACCGCTGCCGTAGCGTTGCTGTTGTTACCGTTGTTGCCGTTGTTCGCGTTCACCGTCGACGACGTCATCGTCGTCGTCGACGAGGACGACGACGACGACGACGACGACGAACTCGCGTGAGAGAACGAAGAGCTCAGCCACTCGTGGCGCACTGCCTCGTCGGGGGTCATGCGCTTCTTCGGATCCCACCTAGGAGATGCAAACAAGCAAAAGAAGTAACGTTTTTCTTTTTGTCTCTGTTTCTTTTTTTTCTTCTTCCTCTTTTTTTCCTTTTTCTTTTCTCTCTCTCTCTCTCTCTCTCTCTCTCTCTCTCTCTCTCTCTCTCACGCTTGCCAAGTTATCGTGTGATAGTAGAGAGTAAGCCATCTAACCTACGGATGCGTACTATCAAAAGTACTGTATTATAAAGTACCTCCGGTATTTTCTACGGTATCGTTCTAAGTAGAGAGATTATCGCTATATAGAACGAGTTCACAAACGTATAGTCAGACAAATCCAATTTGATGGTACAAAGTTTAAGTACGACTTACTCGAGGCATCTGCTAACGAAGTCGACGAAATGTGTGTCGCTACATCGGAGAACCATCGCTAGGTTTTTGCTGCCGGCCCATCTGTTTTTGCCCTTGCTGTTCATCACGCATCGTGGAGTACCCTTCTGATCTGCAATGTCAAAACATTTTGTTTCGTTAAAGAGATATCGAGTATGTCGCATATATCCGTTCTTTTTTTTTTTTTTTTTTAACGACGCGAAACTTTCGATACGATTTATTTATCGATTCCATATGATATATATTTACCGAAAAAGAGTCTGCGACGCGAAGCGTGACTGGTGATGTGTTCCGGAGGTAGACCGAGTACCTCCATGATGCAAGCGAGTTGTTCGATCTCGTCCTCACCCGGAAACAAAGGATATCCCGTATAAAGTTCGGCCAAAATACAACCCAAGCTCCACATATCGATCGGTGTACCGTACGGAAGACCGAGAATGACCTCCGGACTTCTATAAAACCTCGATTGAATGTACGTATATACACGCTGATGGCTGTAGCAGGAGGAGCCAAAGTCAATGACCTTGATCGAGCTGCTACCTCGTTGTTTCAAAAGTACGTTCTCCTGTAAAAACGACCAAGCGTCCCATTAAATTATCGACAACTTTGATCCAACGAGGAACGTAGGAAACGCGTATTACGCGTATTCGTGTCCGGAGAGAGAGAGAGAGAGAGAAAAGATTAATTACCGGTTTCAAATCACAGTGTATGATATTTTCTCGATAGAGCAATCTCAAGCAGCTAATCAGAGAGTTAGCGAATCGTCGTACCAGACTTAGACTGAATCCTTGGTAATTGTTCTTTTTGATTAACTCGTACAGATTCAAACTGTAAATGTCAATAAAATTCATTAAATTTCGCTCGCTCGAGCTTAAACGTTAGGATTAATTAAGTATACATATAATTTTATTCGCATTTAATTTACCTCATTAATTCGAAACTGATGCACAAATGATTCCTGAAATAAAAATACTCCAACATGTGTATCACATTGTGCGACGCGTTGGCATCCAGATCCTTCTTCTTCAGATGCTCCAAGATTCTAACTTCGATCAGTGCTTGATGATGGAATCTCTTTTTGTTTCTACGAAAACGCATGTTCGTCGATAATAAAATAGGTACCAAAATGAATGACGCAATAAAATTTACACATTTTTATTAAGAATACGAGGAGAGACGATTTTAAATACCTTATGATCTTGATCGCGATGTGCTGACCCGTCTTATGATCGAATGCTCGAATCACCTGACCGAAACTTCCTTTTCCGATAATTTCTAATATTTCGTATCTGCATAAGAGAAAAAAAAAAAAAAAAAAAAAAAGGAAAAAAAGATATGTGCATTTTCAACGTAGAAAGGATCTTTACGTGGATAAATTTCACTCGAAATGGAGGATGACAAAATTCTATACGTACCTGTAGGAAATGTGGTCGTGCAGGACTTTATTGTAGCTACCGTTTTCGTCGTCGTAACCGCCGTTATGCGATGCACCTTCCTCTCCGTGAATTTTATTCGCCGACAAACCCAAGTACCAAATCTCGGAATACTTTTCGATCTCCGCGCGTTCGAAATCCGGAAGCCGATATCCATAATACTTCACAGCTTCCTGAGGTGTCATAGGCAATTTGCCGGCTGATTTGTTGGTATAAAAAAAAAAGAGAGGAACAAAAAAAAAAAAAAAAAAAAAAAGAAAAAAGAAACGTTGAGTTAACTTTCACTTCGATGAAATCGCTCACAAAAAGCGAGTGAAAAGGAGTAAGAGTAAATTGTTCGTTTATTGAATTGTTGAAAATAGGAGAGGGAGGGGGAGGGGAGAGGGAGAGGGGGGAGGGGGAGGGAGGGGGGGGAAGAAGAAAAAACGACGAGAATTATCTCTACGTACGATAAACTTCATGAGACGTGGCACTGTGCGATTCGTGCATCGACATATTGTGAATGTTGTTGCTGGTAGAATTGTTTGCATTCTTGGCGTTCGATTTATCCACCCGCGTGGGCTTCGTATTGAAGAACGACGGTAATTTCTGAAACAGAGGAACATAAACGTGCCGTCGTTAATTAAATGCACCGCTATGTTTGCCCGAGCGAAAATAAAACGGGAGGCTGTTCTTAGGTGTATAAGAAAGCTGCCGTTACTTTCTCTGCAAATAACGAGATTAAAATGCGTAAAAGCTGATCGTTCGGCGAACGAACCGAGCGCATCGACTGCTAATTCCGAGGCATACTTTTGTCAAAAGATTTTTCTTCTTCTTTTTTCTTTTTCTTTTTCTTTTTCTTTTTTTTATTTTTTTCACTTCGTCGACTTGGGAATGACCCAAGGAAGGAAGGAAGGCGAACGGCTAAAAATAAGATTTATTCGAGGGCGCAATATAAGCGTTTTGTGCGAAAGGGATTTTTGCAAAAAGAAAAAGGGTTGGGTGGGTGGGGGGGGGAAAAAAAAGTACGTTGTTAAATGTTATCTCGACCTAAAACCTTTCGGCATCGAGCTCGCAGCGTAACTTTCAGATTTATTTACCCTCAAGAGCAATGGAAGCAACGTTTTCGCTGCAGTATTTTACAATCACCGAGTTTCTCGAGGGAAAGCGGGGAAGGAAGAGGAGTGAAAGAGAGTGAAAGATAGATAGATAGAGAGAGAGAGAGAGAGAGAGAGAGAGAGAGAAAGAGAGAGATATTGTGAAAGAGAGAAAGAGGGTTGAAAGAGCTCCGGCGCGTCTATGTGTTTGGTCACGATAAATTCCGGGTGAAGCGTCAACGTTAATCTCCGAAAGAAGTTTCGGCCCTTAACTGTTCCATCCGCTCGAAGGATCGTAAATCCTCTTATCCGGTTGATATCGCGATAAACTGATGTTCCTAAGATCGTCGCTTACGTGATATCTTACAACGTAACCCCGAGTATCGTACGACTGGACTTATAGCTTTCGTATTTCGATGCACTTCGATCGGATAGACGATTTTTAAACGATAATAAAAATCAACGATCGGCAACGTTTCATTCGTTGATATTATCAAAGATGCATCGCCGAACACTCGAACGGCGGAAGCAAAACTCACGGAGTATATTTAAACAGTAGCCTCTGTCTGGATAAGCGGGGGTAAACGTAAATCACGCGAAAGGAAATAAATGATAAGAGGAAAAAGTCGCTCGGTAGATTCGTCAGAGTTTCTCGAAAGTAGTGTTGCATTTGAGAAAGTGGGACGGATCGAAGGCGGACATCTGCCCGGCCTGGATGACCGACCCTTTATTCTTCTTCTTCTTCTTCTTTTTCTTCTTCATCATCGTCTATCTCTTTCTCTCCCTCTTTCCTCGAGAGAGTTTAATGACACGAAGACGGACGCGAGTTCTCCTCGGTTATCTTCTTTGCTTTTTAAAGCGATAAAAATGTTCCTCTCGCGGACCACCTCCACCTTTTTTTCTTTTTAGTTCTTTTCGTTTCTCTTCTTCTTCGTAGAGAAGAGAAGCAGCATGCAGAAGGGCAGTCACCGACAGGCCGGCACCGCTTCGGAGGAGTACGTTGTTCGAATGATAATTAACCGCGTACCCACTCGTTTTATTCTTTGGAATTACGTACGCTCGAGAGAAAGAGACAAAGAGAGATGGGGAGGGGGGGGGGATATATGCAAGCGAGAATCTTACTAATTCGTCGAACGATATTAATATTTTTTATTTTACACAGATGATTTTCCGAGGAACGATATATTTTCCCCCCGTTAAGGTTACGGCGTCGTGCGATTTTTTGTTTTATCAATTCTCTCTCTCTCTCTCTCTCTCTCTCTCTCTCTCTCTCTCTCTCTCGCTCTCGCTCTTCTTTTTCACTTTTCTTCCTTCGAATAGCGTAATAAACTTTTACATTTTATGCGAATGAATGCAATAATTATGCAAATGTTAAAACGTGACGCCTTTAGAATATGTAACACCTGAGACATCGTCGATAATTATGATCGGTTGGGACATTAATCGGTAAAGCATAATTTTTTAAAGCCTCCGGTGAAAGCCAAACCACTGTACGCGTGCACGAGCGTAATTTAGAGCTAACGTCTATAATTATATTGCCCATTTACTAGAGATTAAAAAAAAAAAAAAAAAACAAGAAAGGGGTATATACTGCTTAATAGATGTGACGTTCTCGCTATCATTATTACCGTACGAAGTACGGAGTGCTGCCTATCTACGGGCACGATATTTGCGCGGTCGAATCGAAGTGGTACACCACCGAGTATTAAGTAGGCTTCTTTCGATTTAAAAGCTTCGAATCTTCTTTACGATGGTCGTAAAATACCAAACCAGATTATAAATTTCCCCTGCGAGAAAGTTTACGTACGGTCGAAAATATCTTTTATTGTAAAAGCAAAGTACGGGAGAGATAGAGAGAGAGAGAGGGAGAGAAAGAGAAAGATTTATGCTCGTCGAGACACCGTTTACGGAGTAACTCGAAATTCAATTTTTACGTACGGAGCTTTTTCAACGTCGAGCGATGATGACTCATTATCGTTCGTGTTAACGAACGGTCCAAAAGAACGCGCATTTAGATCATTATCGAAAAGTTTGAAGATCTTATCGAAGTGGACGACGGAGTAGTCGCTTTCTTTTCTTCTTCGTCGCGGATGCAGCAGTAGTCACCGACGAAGAAACCGTCAACCGAGGTTGGCGCCGATTGATTGGGGTTAACGACAATTAAGGCCAGACGAATGTTGGCATAAATTTCTATCAAGGGGTCAGTATATAGTAAACGAGTGTTCTCACGAGTCACGATCGAACGCGTCCTTCTCTTCGCGAGTAGTGGGATTAAATAAAAATAAAAAATGAAAAAATCAATTTTGTTTGCAACCAAGCGTCGAGAGATGTGTGGATACTCGCTTATTAAAGCTACTTACATCGTGTAAAATCATTCGTAACCGGACGAAAATGTGCGTCGTTAAAAAGGAGAAAAGAAAAAAGTGAAAAATGAACGAAATAAAATTAAGATCATTTATCAAACTCGGTATTTTCGAGTACCAAGAGGTTGGGGAGAATATACGCGCGGGATCAAAAAATAAGGGGGAAAAATATATATATATATATATATATATATATATATATATACATAAGAAAGAATAAAAATAAAGGTAAAAGAAAAAATCCGATAAAAACGGAGATTTAGAATAGCGCCTTCGGAAACGCGAGGACTCCTCTTCGGTGGGTAGGTAATGAAAAATTATGATCGACCACCCATCGCATATCTCGTGAATCGTGTTTACGCATAAACATTTGCACCCGAAGGACCGAGCGATAATAAAGTAAAAGATGAAATGAAAGGCAAAGTAAAAGAAAAATAAAAAGAGAGAGAGAGAGAGAGAGAGAGAGAGAGAAGAAAAGGAAGCAGGATAAACGTGGAAAAGAGAAATAATATCGAGAGCGAGTTACGAGTACGCGTTTTACTCGATCCGTGCACCGACTTCTTCCCTTCTTCTTTCTCTTCTTTTTTTTCATCTTCTCGTTCGAGACCAGTCATCCACCTCCTCTCCCTCCCGCCCTCCCTTCCTCTCTTTTCCTCTCTCACGAAGCACCCTGACCAAGCGACATTGTTGAACGCGCTTAACGCGCTCATAAATAACGACGAGCACGCGATAGAGCAGCTCCTTTGCGAGCAGCACAAACGCGCGCGCAGAAACACACGCACGCAAACAAACAAGCACACATACGCACACACGGACGAGAGAGCGAGCCAAGGCAGCTCGCGCGTAACGAATTCAAACATACATAATATAAGTATGTATGTATGTATGTATGTGTGTGTGTGTGTTGAGGAGAGCGGGTAAACGTATGCGTTCGTTCGACCCTTGGAACACGAAAATCCTGAGACACGAGAACCAAAACGAGTCTTTCTCTCTCTCTCTCTCTCTCTCTCTCTCTCTCTCTCTCTCTCTCTCTCCTTCGTCAACGTTGATTAGGCCACGGTTGGGACCCGTTTTCGTGGCGCAGCTGTTGCCTCGAGCTAAAAATCTCTCCGCGGAAATTAATTGCTCGAAGAAAACGATCGCTGAAATTCGTGATACCTCATCGAGAGAGAGAGAGAGAGAGAGAGCCTCTTCGTTTTATTTTTTTCTTTTGTTCCTATCAAATTAATACATAATACATCATTTAAAAATACGAACGTATCTCCCTCAACGAGCCGTTCTTAACGATCATGAATTCGTTTGGAAAAGTTTAAATTTACACTTTCTAAAACATTCGATTCGCTCGTTTCGCTTTTGTTTGGGGTAGAAGAAGAAAAAAAAAAAATATATATATATATAAGGAAAAATAAAGAAAAAGGAATACGAGAGCTCGGAGAGCCTAGTTCGCGAATTATTTTTTCATCGCATGTCAAATTCTGCTTAGATATATCTCGTCTCGTGCACTTATACAATATATATATATATATATATATATATATATATATATATATATATACGTGTATACTTATCTTTTTACAAAAGAATAGTTATAATAATAATATGGAAAGAATGGGAAACGGTCGTAACGCTCATGTACTTCTTTCTCCAAGGACGGACGCGTGCATTCTAGCGTGCAACGAGGTACTCGATGTTATATGTTCCTAAACAGTATACGTACACGTTCTACGCCGTATATTTATATATATATACACACACACGTTGTCTCGCTACGTTCAAAAGTTTCTCTTTTTCAGGGGATACCATCCGGACGTCGAAATAAAATAGCGATTCGCAAGAAACTACGGTCCAACCCTAATTGTTCTTGAAAAAGCATATTTCTTTTCTAATTTTTCTCAGAGAAGAAGAACTGCCGTTAGAATTTTTCTTTTTTCTTTTTTTTTTTTTTTATCCCCGCCATTACTTTAAATACTTTCTTTTCTAACTTACGATACCGCCTCCTTTGCCTGTCTGGCCGCTATAGCAGCTTGCTGCTCGATGAATAAAAGAAACGAGAAACTCCGACTTAATGATTTTCCAACCGTACGAATTATATTCAATTCGAATTTGAAAGGAAAGTGTATCACGCGATACACGAGTACTATTACTTCCGACGATTAATATTAATAGTTTTTATCTATATTACCGGGGATGGTTAAAACGAAATAGAAAATATTTAACTTTGTGAGTGATAAATCGAATACGGCGCACTCGTGCACACCATTTTCCGAGTTGGGAATGTTAAAGAAGGAAGAAACAAGAGAAAGAAAATATATGAAATACCATTGTTAAACAGATGCGTTATTGTTTTTCTTTTTTTTTTTTTTTGTAAGAAACACTCGACACACCAAAGCGAGCGAGTACAGAAGATAATATCGCCGGATAAGCGACAAGTCCGATAGATCCAAACGTCCGTTTTCTCGATGGAACGCTTATCGATCCTAGAAATGATCGTTTACGAGGCGTTACGTAGTACAATCATTCCTTTGCACTCGAGTTATGTATATATATGCGGTTTACCTTGTGACATCTCCGCGTTGCAGCCACACGCGCGGTCCTTTCTAATGGCCTATCGGTAGGGTACGTCTAATGCTGGAAAAGCGTTAGATCGATGCAACGCCCGCGCGTATACGTACCTATGTACCTATCTATGGTTATCGATTCCAAAGTGTCAGCGAGTAGTATCGCGAGTACGATACATTTGAAAAATGTTATACGTGGCCCACGTGGGCGTCGTCCATGCCTCGGAAGCACGTTAGAAAACGTCACCTGACGGAGATAACAGGAACTCGTTAACCTGCGACACCCTACGCACGACCACGATTAAATTCTACGCTCGAATGGACCGACAAGATCTAAGCAAGATCCTTTCCTTTCTCCCCTCTCTCTATAACGTTTAAAAAGGTGTGAAACGTTAATAAAATCATTAATTATTCGCTCAATTAGCGTAAATCTTTGCAATGGCATATCATTGTCGAGTTATTTAATTATCCTTCTCGTTCTATCGCAAACCCATTGAATTAATTAACGAACGAACGGGAAATCGCGTGGGTAAGAATATTTTCTCCTTTGAAAGTTCTCCTCTCCCCGAGCCTTCTGGATACCAAACGACGACGTTTCTATTACGTTCGATTTACCGTCACGGTAAATTGATCTCTTTCGAAGAGAAGGTAGGCAAGACGACGACGACGACGACGACGACGACGACGACGACGATGATAGAGAGCGCGTTGTTTCGATTTTCGTTCGAGGAACTGTCGTTGCAAAGAACTCGTCTTGTTTTCCTCGAACGTGGGCACCCAAAGGTCTCGCGTATATATTTCGCTCCACGAAGGTTTTCTTTCAATCGCCACCAGGCATCAGAGATATCTTTCTCGTACACAATTTCAATCGAAACAAATCGATTTCGCTCGTACGAACGAACGTCGTATAATCCCGATATTCGTTGGATTTTTCATTTATCCTCTTCGTATCACGGGATCCGTAAATAAATGTGGAAAGAGAGGATCGATCGTACAACCGAACGTAGCTTTGTTCCGCAAAACATTAAAATAGCCATCGGCTGAAAGAAGATTTCATTTGGCATCGAGCTAATAACGATCCAACCCAACAGAACCGTTCGGACCGAGTAGTTTGTTTCAAGGTGCCTACGCGCAACTACATAAGCGTCGAGAGTTGGCGAAACGTCAGCCATCCAACTCCCCTGATTTATTAGTTGGACTTTTCGCGATGTCCTCGAAGAAGACGCGCGCGATTCGAGATACATGGCCGTTTTTCCCACGCGAAAAGATTACGGCCGTTTGTAACGATGCGCTCTTACCGAACTTGATCCAGTTTCTATCTATCGACATTGACCGAATCGAAAAAGGGCGACGAAGTGTGCTCGTACGTAATCCAATCCCAAGCGTGATATTTCCCGTTCCTTTTTCATCGAGGAGAGCCTTTGCAAATTTCGTTCGATAAAAAGTTAAGTTAAGAAATTTTATCGCGCGACTTTTCTTTTCTTTTTTTTTTTTTCTTTCTTTCTTTCTTTCTTTTACGAACTTTTAAAAGCAAGAAAATAAAAATATCTCGCAGATGAGATCGTCTTTATTGTCGACGAGGAAAACAAAAAGAATAAAAAATATTTCTCCGATCCTCCCCTTAATCTCTACCGATCGTTCTTTATTCGCGGCTAATGAAGTCGATCGGTATCGCGGTCTTCTTTCATCCTTCTCAAAAAAAAAAAAAGACCGTTCGGTAACGTCACGTGGCCGGGCCGTTAATTTAATTTTTATGGGCGTCGCACGCACGGTAGGCGAGAGGAAAGTACTAGCCATAGCAGACGATTCGCAGACAAGATTCGGAAACGGTTTGGCCCGATCGAACGGTTCACGACCGACTCGAATACGACGATGAAATATTAAACAGAAACGGGAGCAACGTTCGATGTTTGAAATTTTGCTCATTTTCGAGAGTATATAAGAAAGCGACGCGAGTAATGAGTCGTCGTAAAAAGTAACGAAGCGACACGAGTCAAATATATATTTTTTTATTGTTATTTATTTTTTTCCAACTTTCTCTCTCTCTCTCTCTCTCTCTCTCTCTCTCTCTTCCTCTGTTCTTTTTTCTTTTTTACTTCTCCGGCGATATAAATGTCCAAGCGAAATTCGCAAAAGAACGACCTATATCATATGTATGTATGTACGTATTTTACGCGTATATATAAACGGCATGTTTTATCGCTCGAAAGGAAATTTTATCGTTGGTTAACATTCGATGGCTTAATTTTATATTCGAGAGCGTCGCTGGGCGAACAGGAAGAAAGATTTCTTCGACGAATAAAGTGAGAGAGAAAGAGCAGGAACTCGTACGACATTTTTCCACTTCTCGCAGACAAAAGGTATCTAGGAGAAAGACCCAGTGTGTATCCTCCCTTCTTCCATTTTTTATCCTCTTTCTTCTCTCTTTTCTTCTCCGAGAGCCTGACCTCGAACACGATGAAAGAAATGGAGAGAGAGAGAGAGAGAGAGAGAGAGAGAGAGAGAGATTTGATAGAAAATACGACTAGCTTAGCGCTTTTTATTCGAGCCTCGTGCGTACCAACAGTTTAGAGTAATAAACTGGTTTCTAAGTTCCGGTTTCCCATCTTTCTTCGTCTCACCTAGCCTGGTGGACGCAACTCGGGCGCAGCCTTAATAAGGCAATGAAACCTTTATTACGCGTACTTGGAACGAGACTCCGTGTCTCGGACTCTATTTCTATTTCTCTCTCTCTCTCTCTATCTCTCCCCGTCTCTATTTCTTTTGCTAAATTCCGATAGACGTTAACTACCCGGTTTTAATCACCTATGTGGTGCTCGTGCGCGCTAGAGGTGCTTGGAATCTCGTAACTTCGTCAAATGAAGTCTTTGCTCTCGATAAGAAACGGTTTAACATCTCGTTTGCAAACACGTTGCTATTTGGTAGTACGCATCCAATATAATAAGCGGCTCTCGCAAAATTAGATTTCTTTAAAAATTAGATATATTTCACAAACATACACACGTGTATATATATATATATATATATATGAAATATTGGTTGGGATGAATTTATGAAAAAAGGAAAAAAAAAAAAATTAGTCGACTTCGTGGAAGAAAGATTAAATGTCAGAAATTCTAACGACGACCAAACTACTCCCGTTTTCAAGAGATAAGAGTTGTCTTATCGTAACATTTTATATAGCAATTGCGCGCGCGCTCGCTTAAAGTGACATATAGGAAAGATAGGAAAGAGCACCACCATCACCACCCCACCACCATCAACTAGCTGCTAGAATTTTTTAATGGCAAACTCGACGACGGTATTATTTTATAATTTTTTTCGTCGCTCGTCCGATAGGGAGGACAATGGGAAACTGGAAAGACAATCGAACGTCAAGCCCATAGAGAAACCTTTCATTGCCAAACAGCTTCTACGTATTGAAATTCAATCGTACCGCCGGCATCCGAGATGCCTTTGTCTTTCACGTCGTAGGCCGCGCCAACACAATTTCCGTTTAGGAGGGAGAATTCGAATGCTTCGAGAGAGAAAGAGAGAGAGAGAGAGAGAGAGAGAGAGAGATTCGACTCTCCTGCTCTCTTCTCTCTTTCTCTTTACCATGATCCTTCGAAGCAACCCAACACTCTCTTCGTGTCCGCTCGCAGTGACTAATTATCCTTTCCGAGTGATTAATATTCCTATAATGATCCCTCGCGGTGACAGTTTTATTTGCGAATCCCATTAAATGATCGACAAAAATATCTATGTGTCTCCCTATATATCATATCACGTTATATTATAAATAATGGCGTAATACCATTTCTTCTATATATCTCTCTCTCTCCTTCGTTCGAATATATATATATATATATATATATATATATATATATATATATATATATATTTCATATCTTTTCGTGCGAGAAAGAACGAGTAACAATGGTAGAAAGAATAACGGAAAACATATTTCTTCGTTTCCTTTCTTACGGCAACTTTGAACGTGGATGGACATCGCTGTACGTACGTACTATCAACCGGATGCGAGAGACGCGATCTCACGAAGGAAAAGTCGTACGCGTCGTGTTTTGTGCTACGCGTGCTTCGAAACATTTCTGTGTACCTTTCGGAGAAAGAAATAAAGAGAGAGAGAGAGAGAGAGAGAGATGCATAAAGCAAGTACGAAACTTTCTTCTTTGCATAGCGATACGGCATTATATTTTTTGAGGGAAGAGAGAGAAAGAGAGAGAGAGGATGGAGACAGAGGACAGATCGATGTTCTCCGCCTACGATTAAGAAGGAGTACTTGGACCACATCCAGAAGATTTCACGAGATAGAGAAAGAGAGAGAGAGAGAGAGAGAGAGAGAGAGAGAGAGAGAGAGAGAGAGAGACAAAAGGCCAATGGAGTATCTACAGGACGAGGAGAATATAAAAAAAGGAAGCTCCGATAAGAGATCCTAACAGTTCCTATTTTCTTTTTTTTTTCTCTTTTTGTTTTTCTTTATCCTCCTTCGACTCCTTTGAAACTAGCCTTTCCTCATTTGGATAAGTAAAAATACATATGTATACGTTCGTATATATAAAATAGTTTTACTTATTCATTTCAACGACCAAATCGACGGAATCGAGATAAAATATGTAAGTGACGTGGGTCGAAAAGAAAAAAAAACAATATATATATATATATATATATATATATATATATATATATATATATAACCAGACGTGACGTACGATTGGCTAGTAATTCACGTCGCGTACGGAGGAATATCTAAATCCTATGAAAGTGGCGCAGGAGATGGAAGAAAAAGATTTATAGATTTTCACGAAGTATCATAAATCCATAATGGTTTGTTACCTTGACACTCGGCAACAACGAGGCGGCGGCGACGACGACGGCGTTCATTCCAGAAGCCGGAAAACGTTAATCGTCCTGTCGTTTTGCAACGACGCGACGACAACGGCATCTTCGAGATAGTCGAATCGTTTGAAAGTATCGTAAACGTCTATGGTCTTTTCTTTTTCTATAGAGAAACGGCGAGCATGAACGGAGAAAGAGATAAAAAGAGAGAGAGAGAGAGAGAGAGAGAGAGGCCACAAGAAAATAATGTCTCCGTTCGCGTCGATCGATCCAACGCACAAACGAATGAACGAACGAACGAACGAAAGAACGAACGATCAAAGTCGAACGTAGAAAAAGCTAATGAAATCGGTCGTTGAAAGAAAAGAAGACTGGAGCGAGTTAGAAGTGTCAACAAGTCGCTCGGAGAATTTTAATCGCATTACTACCGACCGTTTCTCTACATCTTTAAATAGCAAGAGAACTTTACGGAGTACGGAGGAACGACGCTCGTTAAAAGTCCTCCTCGCGACAATAATGATATGATCGTTGTTGAGCCGGAGACGCGCCGATGCTAATTCGAGATCGATCGTCGATCGGACGACGCGTTCGAAAAATTCTTGCTGGATATTTCTTTTCTTTTTTATTTTTTATTTTTTCTTCTCTTTTCTTCTCCCCTCCCCTTTAAAGTTTCCAAGCACGCACGCGTCGCAACGATTGTTTAAGATCCAACCATTGATTCCTCCTTCTTTCTTCTTGCTAATTGCGATGATTCCAACGTAATGATACATCGCGAGGAATGTGTTCGTATCGATTATGCGATATATAGAGCGCGTCGTCGCGTTCGAAAAGGAATAGGAATAAGAAAAAAAAAAAAAAACAAACAAAATAAATCGAGCAAGTCCGTTTGCGAGCGTCGATAAATCGATTAACTCGAGGTAACGCGAGAACGAGGTGAGAATGCCGATGACGATCGTACGTACTTCGATCTCCATATTTTTCACGAGTACCACGCTAAACTACGTATAGTATAGACACGGGTTTCGACGTCCGACCGATATTAGTCTCTTACTACTCGAAACGGACTGCTAAGGAGATATGCTCCGATTAAATAATACGAATGAACGAAATGAGCTATTAGCCCTTAGGTATTTCCATCTTTCAACAAGGGGAGTAGTCTCGTCCCACGAGGCAACGTTCGTCGTGGACGTCCTTTGTGACGCGATTGACGTCTTACGACAAGGTTGAAATTCCAGACGCGTTAAGAATTAATGATTGAGTCTTCTGAAAGAAGCATGAAACGAAACGAAAAGAAATAAGCGAGAGAGAGAGAGAGAGAGAGAGAGAGAGAGGAGAGAAAGAATAAGAATAATAAAAAAAAAAAAAAAAAAACGCGTGCATACGCTTATCGCCGGGGAATTTCGTATGCACCGAGTGAAATATGGAAATGCATACTATATTGTTTGACGTCGTGCTCGTATGTGCTACCGGAAGTCACGTGGTGCGTGGCAGGCAACTTGCGCGCGCACGGCCCACAGGAAGTAACGTCGATACGAACCAACGTCAACAGTCCCATTATGTAAGAAAAAGAAGAAAGCGAAGGAAAGGAGGAGGAGGAGGAGGAGGAAAAGAAATGTGTGAGAGCGAGAGGGGAAGCTTTAATAGCGATGTTCTTATCCGACTGTACGATCAGCATCGACGAATCATCGGTACGGTTCCATTAACCCTCTGATCCCTTCCAAGGTAACGGGATATGCATGACCCCAGGGCGTTTTCTTCAACGATATACCTACCTCGGAACGAAATTAATACGCGAGCGCACGGCGTACTAGGTTCTATTATAAAGGGAAGAGGAAGAGGTTGGTCGAGAAGGAAAAGGACTGTCACGAGGAGGAAGAGGAGGCGGATGAAATTATGAAGTTTGATAGGGAAGCTGACTCGACTACTTCCTAGGGAGCTTGAAGAAGTAAATCGAAATAGACGTCTACTTCTTTGAGGAAGTACGAAGAAACCTTTCAAAGTGATCGTTTTGTACTACACACAATATCTTTTATATCTCTTTATACCATCATAACAACCATCATATCCTGCTTTCTTTTTTGGATTTATTTGGATAACCGAAGTACGTATTTAGCGCGTTCCTTTTTTTTGTCCTCTTTTCTCTCTCTCTCTCTCTCTCTCTCTCTCTCTCTCTCTCTTTCTCTCGAGAGAAAGAATATCCTTCCTGCTTTCGGAGAGTATGGAAAAATCCCTAAACGCGAGGAGTTTTGCACGCCGTGAAATAAACGAACGCGCTCGTTCGAACTCATTGATAGGCGAAACCGGTTATTTTTTAAGCCGGTCGTAACTCGCCACGGTTCATTGTCCTCTTGTCTCGTCACGGCCACATATACGTACGGCCGCATACATACGTACGTACGTACGTACGTACTAAAAGGGTAATTGCGCCTCATAAGCAGAGAGTAGAAGGAGACGAGCGAGATCTTAATATCGTATCGATCGATACGAACGAAAATAATCGATCGATCGATCGTCCGTCCGTTCGTACTTTTCGTTCTCTACGAACAATCGACATTATCAAAACGAACCTTGCTAAACCTACGACTTCGTGACTTTCTAACGTTACGCAAGAAATTAATGCGAATGAAACGTAATCGATAGCCCGTCGCGTACGATGTTTGAATCCAATCGACACTCTCATCGTCTCCTCCGTTATTATCATTGAAATTCGTCTTCGTTTTAAATAAATGCCATGCAACCAACTTCTTTGCCTATAACAGAGATTTCGTTTCCAACGTTGAAGAAAATCAACGATCGCTCGATAAATCTATTGTCAGTATCTATCTATTTGGGTTTCGATGACGATGAAAGATCGATTGCGAGACGTCTCGAAAGAAACTTAACGGCTAAGAAATCACGTGGGTATTATTATTTATGAGAAAAAGAGGTAGCGACATCGAAAATCCTAACTTTCACCGATAGGAGAGTTCGAGAGAATTCAATTAATTCAAACGCCACCTATCAGAGAAATAATTACTCGATCGCACCTGCTTGTTTCTGACATCCGATATTTAATTATCGGCTATGCCTTTACACTCCTTAGTTGCTCGTTAACGAAGGAACTCAAACTTCGGAGAGTTAAAGAAAGGAGAGAATATAAAATAGAAGAGACGAGATGTGAAGAGAAGAAAAGAGAAGAGACTCGTTAATGCACGCGTCGCTACGAAGGGGGACAGACACACTTAAGTAGAGAAAAGAGTAACGCACATAGGCGTATTTTCTAGTTAGACGTATGTATGTACCTACAGAGGATAATGGAGGTCTCGTAACGTGGCGGTCTTGTGATCGGACGAAGAAATGAATATCTCCATTAGTGCATGGCCATAGTCAAGAGAGAGGACCCACATATGCGCGCGGCCGCATAAAGTCAAAGTGCGTATGGAGTTGTAACGGTAAAATGATGTTGTACGCGACGCTCGCGTTTGTGTTTACGTATTTTCCGCATAATACGTGTACGTATTAGGTGTAACTCGCCTACATAGGTGCATGCATAATAATATATTCGGCACGGTTGTATTACGAAGGTTTGAGAGAAAAAAATAAATAAAAAAGAATCAACACCCGGTATATTTTCTTGGTCGTCAAAGTGTTTCGCCTTCGAAGATCGAACGGAACCGTCAATAACTCTAATCGCGTGTGGTTTAGCTCGCCTCTCGGCGAGTGTTACGTTCGCACGCTCCGACTCTATATTGGCGGCTGCGGCGGCGGCGGGTAGAGATATTCGCAATCGGAGATAAGTAACTTAGAAAGCTCTTGTTAATCCAACTAGCGTTCTCGACGCTCTCGTCTAAGTTACTTTTTACTAGTGCCGGGTGTCTCTCTTTACCTTTCGTTTCGAAGGAATTATCGTGGAAAGCTATGTACACGCCCGGATACTACTATACGCTTCTCTTTGATCTCCGATCGATCGTGACACAGATATATCTCGGAGGGGAAAAAGTTTAGATAGGAAGAACAGAAATAAATAAATAAAAAGTATGTAAATCGCTAACGATTCCGAGTTATCTTTCGACGTGAGATCGTGCCCCCCTGCCGATGATCGAAAGAAAAAAATACCGACGCGTCTTTTTATTCTTACGATAAAAAGTAATATTTGATCGAGCCAGCGAAGAAGAAGAGGTATAATAATAATAATAATAATAATAATAAGTATAAGAAGAGTTGAATCGAAAGGATCGTTTTAACAGTTAGGAGGCTATCGCAAGGCGGAACAGCACGAGCATTATGTTTCTTTCATCTAGGATCGTTAACGTCGACCCATCCCACAGGTAGAGTATTTATATTATTGCGAAATGCGAGATACAATGTCGAGCGATCGAGTTACAGTGTCGGATTGTCGTTGTGGCAGCATTAACAGCGACACAACTGCAAGTGTTAACCAGCTTCTGCCGCTTCTTTCTTCTTTTCGAATCATCCTGTGGTCTTTCTCTCTCTCTCTCTCTCTCACTCTCGTGACGTCGATATCAAAAGACGCACACACCAGCTTCCGTATCAAGTGTTCTTATTTTGTTTGTTTGTTTTCTTTCTTTTTTTTTTTTCTTTTTTTTCTTTCCATTAACGTCGCATCGACGATACTTCTTCTCCCGCACACTCTGTTAAACGTTCTATGACCAATTTACATTTCATTTTTCCTCTTTATTTTACACTCGGATACGATAATAATATATTAATCGTTCGAGATCGATAATTTCCGTGATAAAGATATTCGTACTAAGAAAGCCAAGAAATTTCCAATACCCTTATCGGTATTCCTTTGGTATGTCGCACGGGCAATTAAGATTTCACGTAAAGGAAGATAATAAAAGCGTATTTTACGAGGGAACGGGAATAATCGAATTTTCATTTAACGATGCGACAACGTCGTGAAAGTTCCCAATCGTAACTCGATCGAAAGATAAAGAACGAAACTCGAGTTTAAGATTCACGCGAGCAACTCGACCCACGCGGCCCGATCGATCGATCGATCGATCGATCGATCGAACGTGATAGCTGGCTGGCGTTTAAAGATACGAGTATCAAAGGAAACTATTCGAATCGTATAATTAAATCTTCCAACTTTTGAACTTTTTACCGAGCTGGCAGTTATATCGAAATGGTAAACAAAATTTTCCTCGTCGCTCATGGATAAAGTTTGATCTCGTAAGCAAGCTGCTCGATTATCGGTCAAGCGCTTTTATCGTCTTCGACCCGAGACTTACGTTGGATTCGGAAAGGAAGTTTAATAATAAACTCGTGGCTCGTTCGAAAACAATAGCCGTGACGACGACGACGACGACGACGACGACGACGAAAGCCGAGTGTTCGCTCGTCAAAGGGAAAAAAAAAAAAAAAATTAACAAAAATTTGTAAACCGTAAAAACGTCGTGCCATTAGAGATGATTACCTCTAATTTATGATTACTAAACCCGTTTACGAAACGAATTGTTATTACTTAAACGAACCGATAATATTTAACCGATCGTTTTCTATATTTTTATATCTTTCATTAGATAATATACGTATGTATAAATATATATGCGTGCGTGTGTGTGTGTATAAATTAGCAAAATGAACGTTCAACGATCCAAAAAAAATGTCACCTTCGATCTTCGATAGTATAGAATTTGCTACATTGCGTATAGTCTTACGGGAGGATAAGAAATTAGAAAAAAAAAGAAAAAGAAAAAGAAAAAAAGAGAAAAAAAGGAACACGCTGACGTTGGATCGCCAAGTTTCTTGCGGCTAGAAGCGAAGCAGGATACTTCGCGTAATGAGAGGAGCGTGCAGGAAGGTGCGAATATCATTGTTAGTTTACGTAAGCGAAACTTCTTGTTGCTATCTCCTCGAGTAAGAATCACGGAATGAACAAAAGAGAGAGAGAGAGAGAGAAAGAGAGAGAAAGAATCGTATGTCCGATCGATCCGACGTTTCAAGGAGACGAGAACGACGACGACTTTCCGATTAGTAACTCGTAGAAACGTTCGTGGATCATCGTTCCCTTATCTTCGTTGCTTCGAAAAGCTACGACGAGACTTCGAGTCAGAGAAATCGCGTTTATGAGTCACGATCGGGTTTTTCGAAAAGTCTCACAACAACAACCAACGGAAATATAGTCAGTTTATCCGGTTTCCGGATAAAATGATTTCATTTCGTTCCCTTTACAATAACCGAAGATTTAACGTCGTCGAGATAAGATTGGAAACGTCGTTTTAATTTGTACGTTTATTTTGTTTTATATCGTTCTCGTCGTCAAAAGAACGTACATGTCTCGCGAATAACCCGAATCCCTTGATCCTAACGATTATCATCGAACGTAACTAATTCATTAATTAATTAATACGTTTTGCGGATAACCTACACAAGAATTATTTTATCCAGCGTTTTCGAACGAATATAAATGAGAAAGAAAGAAAGATTTGACCAAAAATCTGATCTCGAGAATTGAAAGATAAAACGTCGATTAAAAGCCAGACGATCGACCCACTTCTTTATCCCTCCTTATCTATACGTACGTATGTATATAGGTGATAATAAACACCGGTCAGTTTGCCAATAACGATAACGAGAACGCCGCCACCGGAACGCGGTCGGCCTTTCCCCTGAAAGCGCGTAGGTTCTACTAACAGTTGTGTTGTATATCCTACCAAATCTAACTATTATTCGAATAAATTTTTCGCCCTCGATCTCGAAATAAGCTTTTGACGACGAAAGCTATATGGCGCTTTAGAAATGACGAATCAAAGTTATCTCTGATACCTCTCGTCCCAACGATTTGCAGCATGCAGTAACGCAACGGCTCTAAGAGAATTTCCTATATCATTGTTATTGTTATTGTTACGTTATATCGTAGCACGATATAATACAGTAAAGCATCGAGAACTTGAAACAAAAGGAGCAGAAAGCGAGCTAGCGAGCGCCGCGTAGAGAGGAGGAGGAGGACTTTCGCGGAACGGACGGTCGTAGTTGCGCAAGCTGCAACAATTAGGTGCAAATCCCGCAAAGAAACTTTCTAAATTCACGTATGAATTAGCTCGGAGAAGTCCGATAAACCGCACGTACGAGCTAAGTCGGTTGTCTGCGTTGCCCGGGACTGACTCTCCGAGGTACACGGGATGGATGAATATTTACCCACGTAATACATACGTGTAACTCTGCAATATGCCGTTGTGGGCAAGCTTCTGTATATTTCTTTACCTACACACACACACACGCACACACGCATACGCACGTTCACGTTCACGTCCACGTCCAAGCGCGTTCGTGTACGAGAGGTTCGTTGGTGTGTTCCACGTACCAGGTGATGCCTGAAAATTGCACGTTGCAAAAAGGCTCGAGTATAGTTATGCAACGACCACGGGTCGAGCATATAACGAAATTCGATCGTCCCTGCTGCATAATAACTTTGAGAAAAGAAGAGGGAGGGAGGGAGAAAGATATTAAAGAGACAAATCATAATGACGTGGTGACTCCACGCGATCCTAGCTCCTCTCTCTCTCTCTCTCTCTCTCTCTCTCTCTCTCTCTTTCTCTTTCTTTTCTACCGAGAAACCATAGCCGCGTGCTCGAGGTCGTAACCACCGAGGAAGAAGTAATTATTGGGATGAACGAATTTGTCATGGAAAAGAAATACGTGGATATATATCGCTGATATTTATGGCTGGACGAGCTCGAAGGACGAACTTGCTTTTTTCGGCACCATTTTTTTCCTTCCCTTCTTTCCTTCCTCCTCGATGAATCACGCGGTACGAGACAAACGTTTCTAAAAGGATAGATCAAAGCGTGACTCCTTTAAGAACGATTATATCCTCGTAAATATTCCTTTTATCGAGTAGTACATTCGTTGAAAATTCTTACGAACTCGTAGGGTTCATGTATAAGCGCGCCCGCTAGAGAACGCTTACGCTCAACTGACACGCGTATTGGAGTTGATATACATGGACGATAAAACGAAAAACAACAAACTAAATAAATAAATAAATAAATAAATAAATAAATAATGAAAAATAAAAAGAAAAGGAGCCGGATAGTCCCCGACCTCGTTCCAATACGCATAGCGAAGGCGAATATAAGCGTTGCGTCGGTGATAAATTAACATGGAGAACCGGTTAATTATCGAAAGTCTCTTATCAGAATTCAGAGTACGTGGCCGGCAGCTTTCTTGTCCAAGGATGATGTATCGCGATCGGTTTGAACACAATCGCCTCTGGCTCTTACAAAATTCTCTAGTCTCGTTTCTTACCTCGTGAGATACTGGATTGTTCTTGTTTCGAGTGGCGTTGGATGTATTATTAATGGAGGAGAGCGTGGTGAGGGTTGCCGTGCCGACACCTCCGACCGTCTTTCCACTGACCTTGGTACCAGCACCGCCGACATCTTTGTGCAGCGTTCCGGGACTCTGCAACATATGAAATATGGACTCGTTAATTTTAATCCCCCCCGATGTATCTCGGCGTCGTTTCTAAAGCTCTCTCTCTCTCTCTCTCTCTCTCTCTCTCTCTCTCTCTCTCTCTCTCTCTCCTTCTCTTGTTCTCGAGGCCCGAGCTTTTTAACCTTTCGACCATGGAGTCTTTCAATCGCGAGCTTCGCTCGACTGTTAATTCTTATCAATAACAATGTTTTCCCTTCTTCGATACAACTTTTTCTCTCTCCCTCCGCCCATCCTTTTCTTCGTATTTTTCTTCTATATCGAGCAAAAGTAGTAACGTATACGATCTCCTTAGAAACGGGGCCAAAGGTCAAATCGAAAGAATACACTTTCGCGCGATAAATAACGCGAAAACAATGAATGCAAATGAGCCGTGTGACGGGCGATCTGTCGGTGCATTTTCAAAACAATGTTCGACTAATTAATGATCTTGATCATAGTCTTGTTCGAGCCGAGAACGAGACGACGGTTCATGGACGTTATTATTGGAGATTTAGCGAGGAGAAGAGACGCTCTCTCTCTCTCTCTCTCTCTCTCTTGCCGTGTAACCCTCGGAGAGTAACCGGCTATGCGAATGTATATAAAACTTTATTTCTATTCTGTAAATGATACTGCACTTTAACGAGCAATTAAGACGGAACACGGATACGTTATATTTGGAATGGAAAGGAACTATAAAATATAAACAAAGGAAAAAATTATATCGAGAGTGGAAAACGGTAAAATCTATTCGGAATCTTCGCGAAACGTATTATCCGTGCGATTTAATTTGGAACGAAAACACAGGTGTGTCCGGAAACCATAGGGCAATGTCCGGGATGGTCGTTCGTTCTACGACCGATCCATTGTCAATGTCAAATCGTTCGACCGTTTCTCGTCCCGTTAAATCATAGGTCAACGTACGTTTAAACACGTACACGTATATATCCATATATACATACATATATATATATATATATATATATATACACGCATACGTCGAATCGGTTTCATTGAAGTCTTTTACGAGCGAAACCGTTTTCACAACGTCCCTTTATATGTTTCACAATAAAATATATATACGAAGTAGGAGATTATTATCGCGAGATATTTGAACGACGATAGCTTACAAAGACGCCAACAAGTATATCTCCTCAACGAGATCGAAGTGCTTCGAATGAACGTTAAAAATGAGCGTTAAAAGAAGCACCCCGTTAGGACAGTCATCGGGACAATGGAGTCGTGAAAGAATCGCGACGAAAGAAAGCCATGGGGGCCATTTCTCCCCTCTCGTCTCTTAATGATCTCCGATCGATGTTCATCATGCCCCTTACGAACCTTGTAGATCACTTTCACGAGCCATTGTCTTCGTACGGGCTCACGATTATTTCTTAATTAAAAATATCTCTCGTTCTCTTTCTCTTTCTCTTTCTCTTTCTCTCTCTCTTTCTCTTCCACTTCCTCTTTCCCCGTTCTCCAACGGTGTCTTAATTATTGAAGAAATAATGAAGTATGCGCGTAGTCACGTTCCTTTTTTAGGTCAAACCGTACACGTGATTCAGAGCGACGTTTGTGTGTAAACTGCAAGGTTGTTCCCGTTAAGTTTGCAAGAAACGTAAAGTGTGCTACGCGATCACGAATGCTATCTAGAAACGTATACGTTTTTTGTCGAATCTCGGGGAGACAAAGCGAGCGAGGTTTCGCGATGTCGAAACGATTTTTGTCATTTTACATGACGAAGCGAAAAAAGAAAAACAAAAACAAAAACAAAAAAAAAAAAAAAAAAGAAAAGAAAACTGTGTACGTAAGACGATCGATCCGAAATACCCGAGTACGTAAAGTTACAAAGAATTATCATAATAATTCGTTCGGTAAAAAACTCGATATCGAGTTTGATCGAAGTAAAAATCCTAAGGGATCCTCGACGTCCCACGGTTCTTCCCAAACCAAACCAAACACCACGTGCTTCGGTAAATTTCTCTAGGGGAAAAGCTAAAAGTAGAATAGGGTAAATCCTCCCTAGGAGGAAGATATCGAGAAGTTTCAAATTTTCGATCTGGAAAATTCAAGAGAAACTGACACACATGGGTGGAGCGAACGAGGCCCGCTAAAGAAGACGTTTGGACGGATGACGCCGGACAATGGAGAGAGGAGCCGAGGCAGGGTCCGTTCGGCCGGATAAAGAAGAAAAGAAAGAATACAGGAAGAAGAAAAAGAAGTGCTCTATAAATCGACGAGAATAGAGAGAGAGAGAGAGAGAGAGAGAAGGAATAAAAGAAAAGGAAAACGAGACACCCACGGTCGAACTTTGAAGCCTATCATTAATCTATCTTGTCTAGGGCAAAGAGCTTAATCTCTTTTGGATTTCGCATCGTTTTTTCCAATTTCGTTTCCTTCTCTCTCTCTCTCTCTCTCTCTCTCTCTCTCCTCTTTCCTCTCATTTTCCTCTTTCGTTTTTTTTTGCTCCATCGAGACACCTGGCAGCACGCGTTAGGTTCTGATAGCAGGTGATCGGATTTTGCTTCTGCATCGCATGTACGTGAAATCTCGCTGAAAGTGTGAGACGATCAGCGAGTTTATAAGGTAGGAGTAGCCCGTTTGGTCCCTCGAAAACACGGTCGCAGGATATGCGTGCAGCTTAGCAGATGTATCTCGTTCTGACACCTGCCAACCTGCAGGAGCACACAAAGAATAGGTTTAGGACAGCAGCTGCTGGCGCTCCTTCGGCCCTTCTCACTCGGCACCTTCCTTCCTCCCTCCCTCTCTCCGAGTACCTACACTTTTTATCGGTCCCCCTTCTATCCTCCCGAGAACGAGGTTGCAGTCTCCCACGGGCGAAAGGGTATTTAAACTTTTTTTCTTCTTCTTTTTCTTTCTTATTATTATTTCTTTTTTTTTCTTTTTTTTTTTTTTTTTTGTTTTCTTCTCTCTTTCTTCGACTCGCCGAAACGTTTATAGGGTCTCCTGTGAGAATTCTTTGATTGCTTTCTATACTTAAATATACGATTGAGTTCTCGATAATGATCGAAGGTAATTTATAAAACTTAACGTCACTTTTTATGGGTTTGGAGTGACCGATATGGAAAAGAAAGAAAACAAGAAGGATAAATAAAACTATCGTCGTAAACGCCAACGCTCGAAACAACGCTCGAAACCGTTTGTTCGATTCCTCGAATGAAAATCAAATAAAATTGCAAATACGATCTTGACTCCGATCGTTCGATCGATCGATCATCGAGGGTAGTCATATGACTCGTATGGGTGTCGGTTAGAAGGGAATCGAGTCGGCCTCGTAGAACTCGACGACGACGAGTGTCGTCTCGGCTGCCACGAACCGTGATAATCGGATAATTCCTAGGATCGTTTTTCGCTTCCTTAAAGATACAGTATACGATTCTCAAACTTATATATATATATATATATATATATATATATATATATATATAGACCATAATAATTAAGTTTTGTCGTTTTCTATAACTTGGACGAGGAAAGGTGAGAAAATTGGTTCAAAGTTTCGTCATTCGCGAATAGCTAACTATTAAAAGAAAAGATAGATTATTAATGAAGTAGAACGATATTCGTTTCAACACGGCTACCTCGAGTTTATATAATTGCCTGGCGCAACTTCATTAAGGCACCGAATTTAAAAGTATATCTCCGCCGTTGCACCAGCTCGAATATCGCGACGCTGTATACGCGTATAGAAATGAAAAAGGTTACGCGCGGCGTTAAGTAGACGGACATTAATGACTTTATAGATGTATAATAAAAAAAAAAAAAAATGTAATAGTCGTTCGAGAGAGAGAGAGGGTACTTATACTTACTCGTCGAAATAACGACGAGTAATCGTCGAAAGGAGTAATAAAAGAGGCGTCATAGAGTATCGTCATTTTTCGAATCTAGGCCACTTGTCAATTGTCTTACGAGCGAGCGCGCACCATCGTCACGAGGAACGCGTGTGACTTAACCGATGTTTGTTGATGGCAAGCCACGTTATTAATTATCCTTCTAATGCGCGAACGTTCATAGTTATCGCGTCTTTCGATCGAACAACGATTACCGAAAGGACCATCGTTTTTTTCCCCTCGTCGATCGTCGCCCGCGCGTTTTACAAAAATGATTCTTCCTCTCTTTATTAATACGCGTTCGTTCGAAACGAGCTCATAGGCGTCGCCGACGAATTCACTTGAAAACCCAACGCGACTATTTCACACATATTTGCGAACCTACGTTTTCTTTGGCCGGACACACGCTTCCTCCTTCTATCCCGGTGTGTGTCTTGCGTATCGACCGCGAAAAGTGCAAGAGGATGGAAATAAAAAGAGTCGAAATCGATTTGCACTCGCTCTCTCGCCAAGCAATTACTCGTTTCCCTGGTAAAGCTGGTAAAAGTTTCGATGCGCAGCTAACATCCTCGAACGAGTAATAGCAGCCGGTTGTGAAGAACCAATGAACCAGCAGCAGCCACCTTTTACCATGGACATACGCAAAACGTGTCCGTCGCGCAGCCAGCTAGCTACATATATACAATGATTTTCTCTAGTCTCGTCTCGGCGTTTTCACGAATACCAAATTAGTTGTTGATCGTCGATCGACAGAGAGAGAGAGAGAGAGAGAGAGAGAGAGAGAGATGGAGAGAGAAACCTTGGCGAATCTAACCCAGCTAAAAACTCGCAATCTCCTTAGAACGAAATGAGTAAACGTATTGGAAGATCGATGGATGGATGGATGGATCGATCGATCGATCGAATGATTCTCATTACTCGAGGATGAACGAAAAAAGAACACAAGTTTCTCTTCATGACCATTGAACAATTTCTAAGAATCTTACAAAATGGATCATCGTTTCGATCATTTCGCGAAACGGACTACAAACCATTGTTCGTCGTCCGTGCGTCTACTACGAGACGCCGCCGTTCCTACTTTCGAGATAACGATCGCGTTTTTTTTTTTTTTCTTTTTTTCTTCGAGATATATCGTCAGATTGGAATTATATTTTGCAAAGTTCCTGGAAAGGACTTCACCTAGAAAACGAAGAAGGGAGGGATAAACCCACTTTTCCATTTCCAAAGAAAGTACTCGAACGCGGTACGAACGTATAAGAGGAAAAAGCGCGGAGAAGAAAACTCGTCTCGAATCTAGATTTTTAGAGCCTCCCTCCCCTCCCCTCCCCTCCATTCCCCTCCCTTGTCCTATATATCGGTCTATGTTTTCCCGTAACTTCCTCGCGAGGCAATAGCTCGACGACCGGGTACTTAACTCGTAATGATTCTTTTCTATTCCGCTCCTCCTACCAACTCGTCTCTTTCTCTCTCGCTTCCTACGGATCGGTCAACAATGGGGCCGTTGGCGTTGGTGACGGAGCACGACGAGCATGGATAAAAAGAGAAAAAGAGAAAACGAGAGAAAGAGTGGTTGGAGGAGGAGTGGCAGTTGTCGAAGAAGGGTTGCAAGGATCCCGAGAGAGGCAATACGGATGGACCGTACGGATGCGCGTCCACGAGACGGAGAAAAGGGAGAATGGAGAATGGAGAGAACGGGAGAAGGGAAAAAAGGGTTCTTCGATCGTGCTCAAGCGCGACTTTCCTCTTGCAAAACGAGATAGAAAAATGACGACGACTCTGACTGGAAGAATGAAACTCGAGAGATGAGCTTTCTAGCACGCACAAGCTTGTACACACATAGGAATTAGTGTTGATTTCAGTGACTTTTGAATGACTGCGAGTGTAAATAACTTTCTTCTCCTCGTTTTTCTTCTCTCGCTTTTTCTCCTTTCAAACGGATTATTTCTCGGTCAGATCGATTCTACAAAGTATTGCGAAATAAGATGATCTTTAAAATTCGATTTGGCGCAAGTTTATAAAGGAGAGAGATAGAGAAAGAACAAGAGAGAGAGAGAGAGAGAGACTTGACCTTCTTTCGATTATCCATCGAATATTATTAAGTCGATCAACCGATCGGCTCTCTTATGCTCTTCGCCGGTCTAACATTTCGTGGGTCTTTGGTGTCGCTTTCTACAAAATCTCGTATATCTATTATTTTTTTATTTTTATTTTTTTTTTGACTTGTGTTTCACAAATTTTCATTGAATCAATTATTAGTAAATACTTATCGACCCTTTTAGAAAGATTCGAAACGTTTTTAAAAGTTGTCAAAAAGTTTAGGAACGAATGTCGCGTACCAGTCAGTCCACGTTTCGAAGGTCGACAGGAAAATATTCTAATCTCGGACGAATGGGAGAAAAAAGAGAGATAATGATACACATTTTACAAAGAGTAGATGGAAAGAATCGTATCTTATCTCCGCTGTCGTTTCTCCTCCCGTTGCTTGTGTACGAATGTGTACGTCTACGCAGGCCGTAACGTAAATCTTTCGAGTATAAATAAAACGTTCCTTTACAATTAAACGAACGCGACCGTTTTTGTTTATTTATTTACCTGACTAAATTTGCTCGCTGGCACGTTAGAGGTCTCTCGGAAATTTTTTTCGGTTGCGTCTCAGTCTATAGAAGGGAGAGAGAGAGAGAGAGAGAGATAGAGAGAGAGAAAGAGAGATCGGATATTTTGTGACGATGAAAACTAAAAAAGAAAAAAAAAGAAAAAAAAATAAGAGTACGACGTTTTAAATTCTATTCGATTTTATTTTATTTATACGTATAGTAAAGACCGAGGCTCGGGCTATTTTCCGATTGATTTATTCGAAATAACATTTTAACTCGAAAACTTTTATCGACTGGAACTATCTTTCCCCCAACTTTTCTCCTTCTCTTTTAAGGAAACGAGAAGAGGGAGAGAGAGAGAGAAAGAACCTTTCTTTATCACTCGCTTTCATTTTCTCCGTTACTCTCGTAGAGACAGAACGCTTTTCCAATAGAAACGAAGTAACACAATCCCGCCTATTCGTTATTTATTTCCGTCTTCGATATTTATCGGCTTGATCGATAAAAATCAGGCCTTGACCCTCGACGACATACTTTCAACCGCACCCTATTTTCATAGGCGCTCGCGACCGTTTACTTAGCCGAGGTCGGAGGCTATTCGACAATATTTAAAGAAGAACAGTATATGTATGTACCACGATATCGATAAAAAAAAGAAAAGAAAAAAATCTAGAATCGATCTTAACAAAAACTCGACGTCCAATTTGCAAAACCATTTGTAATCGATCGATCGTATCGCGTTGAGAATTCGAGATGGGACGAAGGGTGGAAGGAAAAACTTTCTCGACTTCGCGCGTCGGAACGAACTCTCGCGAAACTAAAGACACTCGTCATCGCTTTCGAAAATTTCTCCCTTTCCGTGGACGACGAGGAGACGATGACAGGACACGTCGACTGGCTAACTTGGACGAATTTCTCTCTCCCTGTTTCTCTAACCGGAGTTCGTCGTTTGCTAGACGGTTCGGTAAGATCGAGAGACGAGACGAGACGAGATGAAACGAGACGAGACGAGACGATCGCATATCGAACTTGTCTTACGGAGATACGACGTGGCTCTGTTGGCCCGTGAACATATAAGTGAAACAGAACTTTCACGGCCACGGGCCCACCGACCTGGTCACTTACTGGTACCGACGTCCACCAGGTAGGTAGGTAGGTAGGTAGGTAGGTAAGGTATATATACAGGTACTCGTACGTACCTATTACATATATGGACGTGCGAGTACGTACGAGACGAGGACTCGCGAGTGCAAAAAACGAAGCAGCAAGGAGACGCTCGTTCGGTTCGTTTCGTTGCTGTTGCCGTTGCCGTTGCCGTTGCCGTTGCCGTTGCGGCTCTTCTTCGAGAGGGCAGAGAATCGACGCATAAAAAGGAAACAGGTTATCGAATTAAAGCGATACCACTGACTCGATAGCAGCCAGCCTCCGAGCTGTAATTTCTATCCCGAGGCCAATCTTCGAGGTTGGATACGTATTCGGCGAGGCAACGGTATTATACGAGACGCCGGGGCTTGCTTGGCCATGCCCTCCGTTCGTTCTTTCGTTCCAACGAAAACGATCGGGCCACCGGCTCCCTCTCGATGCCTTCATTTCTCTTTTCTCTTTCTTTACTCTCCCTCCCTCCCTCTCTCTCTCTCTCTCTCTCGCTCACTCTTCTCGTTTTCGAAAGGAAACGGGATCGAATTTTGTTCCCCGATGAACCTTCCTTATACCCGAGGGTTATATACAAAGAGATTTCGAAGGAAGATAGCACATATCGAACGGTTTTAAAGTTTCTTCTTCGTAAAATTTCTGTGCTACTAAAATGTATTCCACTTGTAAAGAAAGATACGAGGAATATAAAGAAAATGATGAAAGAAGTGGGACGTTCTGTATCGTAAGAGAAAGGAGGGGGAAACAAAAATAAATAAAAGAAATAAAGAAAGAAAAAGAAGAAGGAGAAGAGGAAAAATATCGAGTAACTCTGGGTAACTTCTCCGAAGCATTTTATCGATTCCACCGAAAGAGAAAAAGAGGGCCAGCCGGGAGGCAAGGAGAGGAGAGGAGAGACCTCGAATAAGACCTACAAAGACTTCCTTCTTCGCGATATCGTAGAAAAGAACTCGTACGTATCTACGCACAGAGAGACATCTCAGAAGAGAGGCAGACACACTTTCCAACGTCGATCCATTTAATCTCACTCGAAACGACGCGTTGAATCTCGAAAGAAAGAGGGCCCGGTGATGCACGCGCGCTTTTCTCGAACGCATACAACGCAACACGCAGGAAAGAGAGAGAGAGAGAGAGAGAGAGAGACGACTCTGACATACGCGCCTGCTGCATCCGTGTATCGCAAGAGCGAGGGGAAAAAAAGAGAGCGAGAGAAAGAGAGATAGAAACTCGACGGCAATGGAGACGCACACGTGTCTCCGTCTCACTCTCCTAGGGCGTCCAATTTTTCGTCGACTCTTCCTCGAGGACCCTCGCGACTCTCTCTCTCTCTCTCTCTCTCCTTTTTTTAGCTCTCCCTCTCTCTCTCTCTCTCTCTCTCTCTCTCTCTCTCTCTATCCTCCCAACTGAAATCCACGGGTTACTGCACCCCTTTTATTTTTAGAATACGAACGATGCACGGGAGAGCAACGCACGAACGTATCGTGGAGTCAAAAGTGTCGTTTCCTAGGGCTTCGTCGTTGAAAGAACCGCGTTGTTCGAACGTCGACGACTCCAAGATATCCTTATCGACGTCGATTCGATCGACCCAGAGATATCGTTGCTAACTATGTTATTATTATTAGAAGGCGTCTGCTGATAATGCCGTGACACGTTCGACGACTACTTCGCTTTTCCCCCCTCCCCCTTTCTTACCCGTTCGTTCTCTATCTATTTAAAAAGAAAATAAAACTTACTGGACCTAGTAATAAAAAGGATCGGGACGAAAGGTCGCCCCTACTCGGTTCTAATAAAAATGTCCAATTTTTCACGAAATACCACCAAGGGTTCTCAAACCTATCTCTGGGTTAAGAGAAATCGATGAAATAATTCGTATTCTCGCGAGGGCTTAAAAACTGATATCCCGTAGGACGCGAGTAACTATTTTGCCAACTCTCTTCGAATCCCAACGGCTCCGGCCGTTGCGATTCGACTTTGTAGTTGAACGCGCGTTATATTTCCTCTTCCCGTTTCTTCAAGGCCACGACGTGTCTCGTTCTATCGCGCGGATAAAACACACCGTTCCTTACTCTATTCCTAATCGCACTGTAATTTAGCTACAAGGCTCGTTGTTGAGTTACGCACTTGTGCGAAATGGTACGAGTCGGGCGAAGGTTAAGTTACGACCATTGCGATTTAATGACGCTTTTATATATATATATATATATATATATATATGTATAAATATATATATACACATACACACATATACATATACGCGTAAAGAACGATTTTAAACGATCATACCAAAGATAAGACGATCTAATCGCATGGATCGAGAGAAAAAAAAAGGAATATTTGATACCACTGTAAACGGATAGCCAAGTAAACGCTATCTCGTGATTTAAATGCCATGAGCATACCGTCGGCCCACGCCAAAGTCCCACGATGGTTCGCGATCAGCTGTTCGACGATTTTTCAGCGTCTCGAAACGACTCTCTTCTTAACGATCGCGTCGTTGCGTTATTCCCCCATCCCTTTTTTTTTTTTTACGTTCACGCTCGTAAAGAAATACCAGGAGAGCAACCTATCATCATTAGCTTACTGTTAATATCATTATGTTTACCCTTTCTCTCTCTCTCTCTCTCTCTCTCTCACTGACTCGTAGAAACATACGTTTGAAAATCATAGGAGAGACTATCTTTTCTTTCTTAACGCGTTGTTTTCCTACTTGCATCGATCCACGCGCATATATATACATATATATATATATATATGCATACATATACGTACATACACCATTACCGACTACGGACGGAACAATGAGCTCGTCACTTTTCTCGGATAGAGCTCCATGCGGTTTTACGGCACGACGAGAAGTCTATTGTTTGGTTTATAGTCGATACCAACCAAGTACCGTATGCGATCGGTCGGTCGGTTGGTCGTCGGTCGGTTGGTCGTCGGTCGTCGTTGTCGGTCGGTCGGTCCACACTCAATATGCATACGTACTTAGAGACTTTTCCCTCTTGTCTCTGACACGCGTGCGCACGTGTGTTCGGCTTTGCGCACAGGCGAGTTTTACCGTCGTATAGCTGCTTAAAGCATTGTCATAGAAAAGTAAAGAGAGAGACGGATAAGAGGTATATCGCAAAGAAGTACTAGCGCGCAAGCAACTCTTTTTCCCAACGTCCCTTTTTTACTTTTTACGACTTATATTACGTTACTTTCTTCTCTCGGGTCTCCCCAATCCGCTCGTACCTTCACGACGATGATCGTTTGATCGTGATTAGGATGAGTCAACGATTTGTCACCAAAATTACATGCTACGCGAAGCTAACGCGTTCTCGCTTATATCCAGGCTATGGCTCTACTTCGTCGTAGTCGTCGTCGTCGTGGTGTCTCCCATAACAAAGTGTGCAATATCCAATGGGTTCGTAACTTCACGAGTATAGTGTAGTCGGCCACTAACATAACTGGTATATCAAAGTAAAAGAAAAACTTGTAGGACACTCCGTGAGAAAGCGCAGTCACCGACTTACGCAACATCAAAGTCTTGCATTAAACAAGAAGCGAAGAGAATGAAAGGAAAAAAGGAGGAATCTATCCCTGGCTCGACGATCAGGATGAAACATCGAATACCAAATGCGGAAGAAGATATTCGTCTCTCTTTCTCTCTTTCTCTCTCGGAGAACGAAGTAAGTTTGGATGGAAAGGTGGCGAGAAGGTAAAACAAAGGTCGTAAGAATAAAGAGAGAAAGAAAGAAAGATAAAAAGAAGAAGTGGAAAGGGTTTACGTACGAGATATACCTACGTGGCGATATCGCGTCTCCTTTTATAAAACCGTTGGCATGGCTCTGGGCTGGACGCGACAAACTCGACGAGAGAGTTTCTACATGGTCCGTACCGTTATGTTGTGGCCCGGCTCTCTTTCTTTCTTTCTTTCTTTCTCTTTCTCTCTCTTTCTCCTTCTTCATTGGAACACGCTTGTTTCCTGATACACACCCAACTCCCTTTCTTTCGTATATATAAACAAACAAGTCTTTCCTCGAGTCGCGTCCCGACATTGAGAGTAAGAGATAGAAAGAGAGAGAGAGAGAGAGAGAGAGAGAGAGAGAGAGAGAGAGAGAGAGAGAGGATAACATTCTAACGAATAGTATCTCTCAAGGATGAGAGAGATCGATTGATGTTTCTCTAATAATGACTCACTCACGCACACACGTACAAAGAAAAAGAGAGAGAGAGAGAGAGAGAGAGAGAGAGAGAGAGAGAGAGAACACGCGCACGCACGCACGCACATACGTATACGCGTAAAACAATACACGTGTAACTCTCGCGAAAGTGGAACTCCGTTTGTGAAAATAAACGGGAAATCCGTAGGATACGATCCTTTTTCTCTCTCTCTCTCTCTCTCTCTCTCGCTTTCCTCCCTTTGTGCTTCGAGTTATAGCTGCGACATTGAAAGAGAAAGAAAGGATGATAAAATTACGCGTCAAACGAGGACGAGATCCTCTAATGACGACAAAGGACGACGACGACGTGGAACATCGTATCGATCGATAGAAAATTAATCCAAAATTTGGACGATGACAGAACCCTCCTCCCCTCACCCTCGTGAGATACCCCGAGAGTGACGCGTTATTTCGATTTCGAATAGAATACGAATTAACGTATAATTGAGAAAAATGACGATGAAAATAATTAGTGGATAATAGAAAGTGTTACTTTTTAATACTCACTTCTCCATAAAGGGACTTTAATTTTACGTGATTAAGGGCTGGCACGTCGACCATCGAGCACTTGAGAAGAATCGTCGTCGTCTGGCTGGGCATTTTTCGGATCCCTTTTCACTGGTCACGCGTAATTCAACGCTCACGGGCAACGGCACGTCACTACGCTGATGTGATACGTCCATCGGTGTGTCACACGAGCCCGAAACTTTGATATTGCTTTCTTTTTATCTCTCTCTCTCTCTCTCTCTCTCTCTCTCTCTCTCTCTCTCTCTCTTTTCTCCTTGTTTTATATATATATATATATATGTATATCGATCTAATATCCCTTCGCAATCTCGAATCTTAATCCCAACGAATCTCGATCGATCGATCGATCGATCGATCGATCGTGCGATCGAGCGAACGGTGGAGAGAAAAAGAGATAGACGTGCGAACTCGATCCCCCTTTTCAAAGGCACTAATAAGAAGAGATCGTGTATACGTATCTGTCTTTCGTTCTTTGGGCAGTGTCGATTGGCAGTGAAAGGTGACGATATCGTTGAGGCAAAGAACAATTGACTAAGAAAATTCGAAATTTTCTTTTTTTTACGAGATCAAGAACGAAGAAGACGTAGTGGACCAGGACTCGCGATAGGATCCACTTTTTCCTTCTACTTTTCCCTTATTCCCTTTTACCTTTCCTATATCCCGGCTACGTTCTCTCTCTCTCTCTCTCTTTCTCTCTTTCTCTGTCTCTCAAAAGAGAGCCGCGACACACCGTGCGCGCGTCCGCCTGGCTGCTTGACTGACTGACTGACTGACTGACTGCTTTTCACTCACTCACTCACTCACTCACTCACTCACTCACCACCACACAACACGAAAGGCCGCGAGTGGAATCGTAGGCACGTCCCTCCTCCCTACTCCGACGCTATTACCCCCACCACTCTAGAGAGCTCAGGCTCGCACTCCTCTCCCTACCCATTCGGCCAAGTGTGCTCGCACACACACACGCACGCACGCACGCACGCACACGCGTGCGACGAGGAGAATGAGGAGGAGGGGACGACCGGAGAGGAGAGAAGAAACACGCGCGCGTTAGGCCGCGCTTGTGCGAACGAAAGGGAGAGATATACAACGAGATGAAAGAGAGAGAGAGAGAGAGAGAGAGAGAAAATAAGACGGAGAAAGAGTGGCAGGTACGGCTGCACCGGTTGGTCGTCTTACACACATTTCCATAAACGCGAATCTATACACGTTTTTGTCCGTCCGTGTAGGTACGTGTTTCGTTTTACACGAACGAGAGAAGAGAGTAGAGGAGAGGAGAGACACGCAAGAACGCAAAGAGGTCTCTCTCTCTCTCTCTCTCTCTCTCTCTCTGTCTATCTCTCTTTGTCGCGTTGCTCGGCAGAGAGAATTTCGACGAAAAGCGTGGACTTTTCGAAGGAACGTTTCGAAGGGGATACCACGCTCGTTCTCCGTTGTTGTTTTTTGTCGTCGAGGGGGCAAGGGGGATGCTCGTTAAGGGTTCATGGCTCGTCGACGACGTCCTGCGAAGGCAATACACGCTTCGATTACGAGTGCTCGTTGATCCTCTCTGATGTTCCCTTTTGAGATTCCCTTTTTAAAATTCCCGCTTTAATCGCGACACATAAAGCGGGAATTTTAAAAAGCGTAGGAGAGAGAGAGAGAGAGAGAGCTACGGACGAGTGTCGTCGTCCTTTCGGATCAATCGAATGTAAATTTTCTTATGTATAGGGTATAGGGGGTTGATATTCGATGAAAAAAAATCCTAGACCCGTGTAATAACGCTGTCCGTTGGTGCCGTATTGCGGTTTGGTGGATTAGAAACGATCGTAATTATATCGCTTCTATGTTACGTCATCGAACTTGTTACCACGATTTACTTTTCCTAAAGAACCAGCGAGTGGTAAATTTGCGAATTAGTCGAGAGCACGTTTCCGTATACTCGAAAAGTTACCCTTTCTCTTTCATCCCTTTTATCTTTCCTTCTTGAATACACCGAAAGCGAACCACCCTCCTAGGAATTTCTTCGGGTAAGAAGAGTTTTGGAGTGCTCGACGTGAGTTTGAAAGAAACGATATTTGCGTGTGCGCGCGCGCGCGCGCGCGCGTGTTTGTGTACCTGTTTGCTCGGCGAGTACACAGCTTATCGTGAAGCCGAATTAATTAACGGCAGCGTCATGCCATTCGACGAAATTCTTTATGACAAGTACGATGCGAATCCTTCGCGGAATAACGTTTTTGCAAAAGCGATAAAGAGAGAAACGTAACTACTCTAATCGCGTCGACCTCTTTACGATTCTCGCGATAAAACGTATTCGGTGATAATATCGTCGGCCCATACCGACATACGAATAAATAAAATAAAATAAAATAAAATAAAATAAAAAAAAATAAAATCAGATAAAAAAGGTTTCTTAATTAATAGACGACGGACTCTATTACTACTGGATGCAGGAAGAAAAAGCAGCCGTAAAGATTTCTCGGGCTACCCATGACCGCACGTTACGAACGCCCTTTTGCTCGGTACACTTTATCGTTAGTAAGATCAATGTTTCCAAGTTATGCCACGCATTCGTATATATCGAAGGTGATTCGAGATAGGCGTTACCCAACGACCGCGCGGCGCTGACTCTACGGAGAAAACCGCAGCAGTCCGCCGTTCGACCGGCTCCCTAGCAGAGATTCTTGTTACTCGACAGGTGACTAACTTTCCTCTTTTCGAACATGTGCTTTCAACAGGAGAAACGTTTTGTTGACAACCTCGGAGAAGCTTCCGGAGATATCAAAGATATCGAATAAAAAGAAGTGTCCGTATCGCGACGCGCTTCGTTACGCTCGCGCCTCTCGAAATCTCCGTAATTGCTGTCTACTTCGTAGCCATTTAATAATTCAGTGATTAATCGTGGAAGCGAAAGAACGAAACACACGAGAAGGGATAACGCGTTCATCGTTTGTTAACGCGTGCGAGTTCCCCGAAAGATGACGCGCGGTTATCCATAATGTAAACTCGTATTGACTCATAAAACGCTTTTTATTTTGGCGATTCGATGCGATCTCGAGAGTTTCAAATCCGCCGAGAGATTCGTCTTTCCTGGAATCCGAAAGGAACGGCGGCATTCCACTGACCGCGAAGGAACTTCCGACGATCGCGTCTTTGTCGCTATTTTTTTTTTCTTTTTTTTCATTTTTTTATTTTTTTTTTTTTTGTTTTTCCTAACCGACGCAGCACGCTTCTCGATCCTCGTCTCGTTGCTGCTCCTTCCTTTTTCGTCGTAAGGAAGCGAGCGATTTATTATTAAGGTCGCACAAAGGGGACACTCATCTAGCTTTCGTCCGAATCGGTAAAATCGTATAAACGTTGGGCGATTCGATTAAAAGGAACGGACCATTGAAAATGGGATAGGATTTCCTTCGAAGGAGAGATTGGTATCGTTTGTATCGTCCATTTTGGAGATAAAGTTTGCTCGTTAACTCGACCGAGGAGGATCGATCGATCGATCGATCGATCGATCGATCGAACGAACGAACACGGCTACACGATCGCGAATGAGAAACTCGTTAAGTACCGAAGGCTCGGAAAAGAAATTTCCAATAGGCTTTCCCGTTAACGGGTTTCCTCTTCCCTATCACGAGATAAGTCTTTAAATATCTTCCATTCGCGTTGAACGGCTCCCTCCTTCTCCCCTATCCCTCCCTCCCTCCCTCCCTCCCTCCTTCCCCCCCCATTACCGACGACGATCGCGTGTATCGCAATTTTTCTAGCTGGGAGGAGACGACGACGACCGACGCGATCTCGCGAATTCGTAGAAGAGCCGATATAGCATGGCCGAGACTTTGTCCTTTTCTTCTACGTGTCGTCGGCGGGCTCTTTTAATCCCAGGGGAAGAGAGACGGGATGATAGGAACTAGTTCTTGCTACGGCGAAAAAGAGAAAGAGAAATCAAAAAATAGATAAATAAACAAATAAATAAATAAAGAAAGACAAAAAGAAAAAAGGGAAAGAAAAAAGAGGAAGGGGAAACTTTGGCCATAAGCGAACAATGGTTGTCGCGAATCCCCATTGTATTATACTCGGATATGGAGCAATGCCAATGGGCTATGGAGAACAAGGATTTGCGACAGCGGCCGTTTGTATGTGGAAGAAGAAGCGTTTTGGTACCATCTTTCTTTTCACTCGGTAGAAAAAAAAAGAAAGAAAAAAAAGAACTGACGAGAAAGTAGAGATATTTTATTATCTTATCGAAATAATGGCAATCGCGATTTTCCGCATAAAAGAGAATCCTCGGGACGACAAAAGATTTCACATATAAGGTGGATCAAATTATTTCGGATTAGGGGAGACGTATTCTCCTGTATCCGTCCTTCGTCCGTTTTTTTCCCAAATATTTCTCGATCGCATTTTCTATCCCTTCTCTCGGCAGTTATTTCGTATTTTCA
>OU964967.1:9584863-9617363 GCA_918808275.2 Dolichovespula sylvestris
TGATAAATTTCGTTATTATCGGACAAAGAAGAAAGAAAGTAGTAGCCTTTGAGAGGTAAAAAGCAATAAACTTCTAGATGCCATTAGCGTTATCTTTTATTCTTTTTCTTCTTTCGTCTTCTTCTTAAATATAAGTTACGAGAGAACGAGATTAGGTCTTATTAGTCATACGCGTAATTGTGCATCAGGTGGCGCATTGACTCGATGAAAAGGAAATGACTCACCTTGATACAACACCAGCCGGCCGAGAGTGGAATTTCAAAGACAACCTCTCGAATCTCGATTTGTCTCGCAAGATAATGTAAATCGTTCCCGAACGATTATCTCCTTTTTTTTTTTTCACTATCGCCTATCATTTTCATTATTATCTTCGAAAGTATCGTTCGGGGTGTAGAGAACGGACATTCCGATATAAATTAACGTGCGTAAAAATTTTCGTTACGCCCTCGTAGCGTCAAATAATCCGATCGATATAACGCCCATATATTTTCGGTTCGTTTCACGCGTAATAACAACAATTATGCAAGTCGTTCGATTCTAATCTGCCTATTGGAGGACAGTTCAGAGTCCTCGTACGTTCGAACGATGCTTCGAACGTTGCGCGTTTTAAAATGATTCGAGAGAAATTAAAATTTGCCGCCGACTATCGACCCTGACATCGCTCGCTGACTTTTTCTTTTCTCTTTCTTGGCTCGTAATCTTTAATGTACGGTTTTTATAGGAAAGAAAAAGAAAACAAATCTAATTCCACGCGTAAACATCGCATTTGCCAGGACTGGTTTAACGAAACCGATACGATAGATAAGATCGGAACTCGTGACGTTAATCGAAATGATTATGAGCGAAACGCAATACGTCACTAAAAACGGAACGTGCCAAGTTTAAATTATCTTAACAAAATAATATTAAGAAAGTAGGTACACGCTTATCTACATACCGCATACATTTTGTACCGATCGAATAGTTTTAATCGCGTATAGATAGCATATGTAGGGAACAGTTAACGGATAGTTAATCTATGATTCGTATTTATCAAGAATTATACGTTCGGCACTACTTTCGGATTTCTATCATTAATTATTCACGTCAATGATCGTCTTTATTTTTAACGAACAACTTTGATATTAATCGACTTTCGAGCGGCATTATATCGATCGTTTGCACTCCTCGAAATCTATTCGTTCGGACCACATTGCATAGACCATGTTTCTTATCTTTCGTGGAAAAGACGGGTGTACGTGTCAGTCAACGTCACGTGTTTCTGTCCGTGCAACGTGTTACTCTTTACGTAACGAGATACGATTTATATCAGTAGCTAATGACGCTTGACAGCGATCTTCTTCCTTTGCTCGATAGTACCTTTCGTCTAGTAGAGAGTGACTCACGTACGATTAAACGTGCGTCTCTCTCTCTCTCTCTCTCTCTCTCTCTCTATTTCGCGTAGCGCGCGTAACGCGCGTATGACAGCATGAATGAAAATACGAGTCGTCATAGTTACCAGGTAAGAGAAGTGTAGGTGCTTCGTAAAGTCCAGTTTTATGAATGAATCGACTAACACATCGCGCGGATATAACAGTGTGTTGTTTTTCTATCTATACGTCTTCGTATATGTCAAGTCTGTATAGTTCGCACGCTCTCAATCTTGGCGCGCGTTAAAAACAGCTTTGTTAGAAGTTTAAACCATCAAGGAGTGAATTTAACGCTTTGACGAATACGAGCGTAGTATCGGCAAATCTTTAAATAGCGTACATCCTACGAAGGGTGGAAATTATGTTTCTTTTTCTTTTTTCTTTTTTTTTTTTTTTTTTTTTCCTATAACTTCTTTCGTAGAACGCGTTCCTTTTTTTTTTGTTTCGTGGAAACATTCCGTTTCGTCGAATTATCATCGATCAATTTTTGGAGTATTTCGCTATAATCGATTTTATCGATACTAATTGGAAATTATTTCTTGCAATTGAAAGGGCAATCGAATCGATCGATATTGTTCCAGGTGAAAATTACACTTGTAATCTATATAATGGATAACTTGCATCGTTACATCGTTTCAATGTTCGATTTACAAATTGGCTCGACGTATCGATATCGATTAATAATATCAGCGAGAGAACGAAATTATTGTTATACGAGGGTAAAGTCTAGCGAGAAGAAAGAAAAATATAGTTCGGCAAAAACAATGGCGTGACAGAAAAATAGAAAGATTTTCTAAAGAGAAAAAGTTCAAGTGGGAGTAGAGTAAAAAGGGAATAAAGGGACGACCTTTTCGATGTAATTTAAACGAGAGATTGCTTTTCACGCAATGTAAGGGAGCTCGATATTTTACCGCTAGAAAAAAGAGCAAAAGTAAGGAGAGAGGGAGAGAGAGAGAGAGAGAGAGAGAGAGAGAGAGAGAGAGAGAGAGAGAGAAAATACTCACACAATGAGCTTTCGAACGATGCACGAATGTATGTACTCTCATCACCGAGTCTCGCAGGTAAACACATTTAACGCCCACTCGAAAAAACAGCGTAGGTTCTCAACTCGATAAACGTCAAAGGGTACTATCGATCGGAAAATTTGTATCGTTTAACTTTCCCGATAGATCCGCTTGGAAATATTTCGTGCAAGAAAAAGAAACGATATCTCCGGATTGGATACCTAAGCGAATTTAATGTAAAATGATGACACAAAGTCCTAACCTTAAGAGAACCCTTAGGTACGCAAGGCAGGTACGTAAATATATCATCGTTTAAAAGGAATAAATCCAAAGTAAACGAGAGCTTTCGCACGGTCGAGCTCCGTGATTTGACCCCAATTTTTCCGCAGCGAGAAAAACGTTCTTCTCGCTGTTACCTCTGACATTTCATTCTTCTCGGATAAAAAATTTTTTTCCTCGAATATTTTTACTAACGGCGCGGGCCATTCGAAAATGATTCGTCCAACGATTTTTATCGATTCGCCTTAAAAGGATTTTTATCATCAACGGAAACGGAAATTTATATGATGATCCATTTAATCTAGAAGAAAATATGATCATCTCGAGGAACGAACGAGACGGATACTTGGAACGAATTAACGGGGAATCGTTGGCGTCATTATCGTCGTCATTATCGTCATCAACGATGGGACATCGCGTCGAAGCATTGTTTTCAGCGCGTTCACCGACGGGGCCTACCCACATGCATTTTCATTTGCGAACGACCTCTGCAGTTTCCACGCACAAAAGCGTGCCCGCCCACTCGCATTAGATTCGTGCATCTCCGCTACCTACGCTCTTCCACCGCACAGCTTCCCTTTCTATCATCCGTTTATAACGTAACGCGATTTGCGTCCTTTATACGTCTCTCTCTCTCTCTCTCACTCCCCTTTACTCGGGTATACACTCTCTATGACTCATCGAATTTACCTGGATCCTTTCAATTACTTCTCCTTATTGGATGCGTCCAAGTAGAAACTTATATAAAAATAGGCGTTTATATTTTACAAAGACATTCACGCCTCTATCAATTTCTATTTGCATTTCGATCGCAAATTACGAAGAAGCTTAGCGAACCAAGCGACCAACGATTAGATTATTTGTATACTTGCTCAAAGAAAATTTCTCGAAGCACGTTAAGCTTAATGAGCCTCAACGTTACGCGCTCGAATACGAGATTAATCTTTAATACGACTAAATTTAATAGAAACGATAGCGCGATGTACGCAGAGAGAGAGAGAGAGAGAGAGAGAGAGGGAAGAGAGAGAGAGAGAGATGCGAGTACACGAACTCGCTCACGAGGGATTTCCTCTGCAACGTGACGCTGTTCGAACTTGTAAATTCCATTATCCTCAAGGCCACGCAATTTAACGGAGTACGTGTCTAATTAACGCGAATATCACGTTGAATTGCCTGAAAACTGTATATACTTTTCGATCAACGTAATTCTTGACGTATTAATTAAAAAAGAGAAAGGACAAAAATTATAAGATAACGTTTGGATAAATTATAGATTACAAAACAACCGTCAGTTTGGTAGAAACGAAAGTGGATTAGCAGATCGTAGAAAACGACGTTGCGCGAATTGTTTAATTCGATTGAACAAAATCACTGTAAACGTGAAATCTCAGTTGTGGTTTCTCCGTGTTAATAGCCCATTAGCCGTGTCTCCTAAATTATAGAGACGGACGGGATATACTTCCTGCTTAGCAGCATCTTATACTGTCTCGGACTGTTTGCTCGTGGACGTTAATTAATTTGCATTCGTAAGACTAATGCCAGTGCGATTCCTTCGTACAACGACCTGCCTTTAACGAACCGTTCGTTTTCTATTTCAGGCACGTAAGGATTCCGAAGAATTTTTTCTCTTTCTTTCTGTCTTTCTTTTGTTTCTTTTTCCGTCTCCGTTTCTCTCTCTCTCTCTCTCTCTCTTTGTTTCTCATCGATCGAGTAACGCTCTTCGAAGATAATTAATATTCATTCGAGGGGCATTCGATGCTCGTTATTTGCTTTATCGATCGATTTTAATGATTCATGCGTATGAGCGCGCGCGCGCGCGCGTGTGTGCGTTGCTGTAAAAAGCAACGTAAAGTCAGTAGGTATGATAATCGTTGGTAAGAAAGTAAGGAACCGTGTCCTACAGTGAAACGTTTCTCTTTTAAGGAGTTATCCATCGACGATGGTTAAGGGAGACAACGGAAGACCATTAGAAGGACGAATTCGTTATCTACCGATCTGCCGACGTTCCAAAAAAAAAAAAAAAAAAAATAATTTCTCAAACTCCACTGGCCGATTCGAGACAAAAATATTTTGCTTGAGGATTTATGTAAATGTTCGTTCGTGATAAAAATATACGTCTGCTCGTTAAAAAAAAAAAAAAAAAAAAAAAAAAAAAGACGAATAAAAGTTATGGCATCGAGTTACGTATCGACGTCAATTTTGAAGATGAAATGATATATATTTCATATGTGACGCCTAAGGGACATGAGAAAAATTGTTTTAATCGTCATTCTTAATAAATCGGGAAAATGATTGCGCCAGGAGGCGAAGAAGAAAGCATTTAACGTTAATAAACGGCTACTAAGAGCACGAGTCGTCGGTGAAATCAAGTCGATCGATCAAAAGAGAATCAAAAGAGAATCAAAAGCAACGAGAGAGTTCAGCTACGGACTTACTACCGTTCGAAAACGTTCACGGTTACGCTATCCGGTGAGAGCACCTGATTCGATCGTGAAATTGTCCGTGGACTTTTCTGACCCACTTGTTTCTATAATCGATTCGTCTTCGATTCGGACCCGTCGTTATGGTTTTCGATACGGTGTCGTTAAAATGCCTCTTAACGAGCAGAGCAGAGCAGAGCAGAGCAGAGCAGAGCAGAGCAGAGCAGAACAGAGCAGAACAGAGCATCGCGCTCGTAAAGACTTATTTTTCTATAAGAGCGACTCGCGATGCGTGGCAACGTTCTACTAAAGGACTATATATACTAAACGACGAGGATGGTTGGGAGACTCTAATGGCACTAAGCTTTCAACGGGAAATTAACTCACCCTCCCCTTCTCTTCGTAGAGAGACGCGCGTTCTTTCGATCTCCTACTCACCTGAAAGAAAAAAAAAAACAAAACGAACGATTCAATTAATACGAAGTATTATTGGAAAGATATTATTAAGGGCTACGTTCTTCAAAATGATTTTCTTATTTAAATTTCTCTCATCCTTCCTTCAAGATCGGTCAAGTCTGGTACGATACGACGACGACGACGACGACGACGACGACTGATAAATTGACCGGCAGTGCCACTGCACTTTGCAACGTTCTAATAAAGTTCATTGGCTCTTTGTGGTTTCCCGTCGTCCTTTGTGACTTTGTTACGGCCGGAATTAAGTCGTACGGCAAAAGTTGCAGCTCGCGAAAGTAATAAATTGACACGGAATGCGAGAGAGAGAGAGAGAGAGAGAGAGGGAACGGTGGAAATGGAAGAGACGATGAGATAAAAAACAATAAAAACTTTCTAAAACGAGGGTCAGAATCCTTTTCTCTTTGAAACGATTATACTATTCATCGAAAAAATAATAATAAGAATAGCGAAAGCTTTCCTTTATCAAGACAATATAAGAAGAACGTGCGTCTCTCTCTCTCTCTCTCTCTTTCTCTCTCTCTCTCTCTCTCTCTCTTCTTTATCTAACCGCTCGTCCAATTAGCGGGGCAAAATCGCGATGAAAGATTTGCTACGAAACACGAGCGAATCGCATAGTTCGAAAGTGGAATCGCGTCCAGTGAAAACGAAGAACGAGCGTGAAACTGGATCCACGTTTGCCGTAATCTTCTCGCATTAACTTTCGAGAGGGGCCGGGATGATTACGTCATATTTTACGTCGTTTCGTCAGAGGACCTCTTTTATGGAAACGAGAGGGAGAGCATCCACACGTACGGTCCCCGTTTCTTCTTCGATCGTCGTTCCGAATAAAAAAATTCTCTTCTCTTCGAAATCGTTTCGATGATATATAAAAAAAAAAAAAAAAAAACAAGTTTAGATATATACCCGATAACGTTACGCTTTTTAATTCGTTTTCGGATATTTGATCGGAGTCGTCACGCGCGGAAAGAAGGATGTCAAATCGCGTCCCATTAACAATGACCATGAACGCGCTTCGAAATCACCATATACGTTCGGATTGATTTACGGTAATCGCTGTCAGTCACAGGCAAACGTTGAAACGTGATCGAGAAGCCTTCAGAAAATATGGAAAATTTGACGACGCATTTGCTTCGCGTTGTCGACACGTTTTTCCGTTTATCTCGATCGTCGGATGTAAGTTCTTCGAAGAACGGAGAGGAAAAACGGAATTTCTAACGATAACAAGAATATAGAGATTTAAACGGAATATAAGCGGAAGTGTCATCGATTCGACGCGCGAATTATATTTGCAAAGCCAATAATAATGTGCGTTAATGAATTTCCCCATTCTTGTTGCACGATTAGACGTAAAACGTATCAGTTAACTAATCGCCTAGTCATTCCGGGTGTTTATAACGAAGCGACCGTATGTTTTTACCCGTACTCGCTTTTTTATTCATTTTTTAATCAATCTCAGTATTTAATTTTTCACGCGACATGGAAAGTAAGTATCTACGTAACAGCTTTTTTGTTTTCTCGTAGCTCGTAAAAAGAACCCTTGCGAATCCTTTCGGTCTGCTTTCATAATTAAATCCCAACTCGTCCTTACCAGCTCGCATGGTCTTTCGATATGAAAATTTGAGTTCGCGTGAACTTTCGGCATAGAAAATATTTCTTGAAAAAAAAAAAGAAAGAAAGAAAAAAGAAAAAAAAAAGAAAAAACGTGAACCACTTGTGCGAGAATCATCGCGCGTTAACTCGAAAAGTTTCGTTGCGCGTATTAAATCGAAACTTGTCAGTAGCGATCGGTGGTGGTTTAGCAATCGTGGAGAATTTCGCGACTCCGATAACGTTTTTAAAAATCGGCATCGTTTTTAACGCGCAATCGCTGATTCGCTCGTTCGTTCGTTCGTTCAGCGAAAAACGAATCATTATACGAGGCGAATGAATTCGCGCGAGAGACAAAAATGCGCCATGATAAATGTACGCGCGATAGTGTCACCGGCAGATGCGGGCGAATCTTGGCCGTTCGAACGACGGAATGCGCATAATGCGATTCTTTCATAGTTCGTATCTGAAAGGTCGTAGGATTTTGCGGATGCATCGTTATCATAACGAGCGATAAGCGTTTCTCTTACGCACTCGATCCCGATAAAGCCTAAACTGTCCATCTGTTCGACGAAATTACTTTAATACGTTTAATTAATAATATACATTTTTCAAAGCGTCCTACGGATTTAAACGTATGTGCGCGCGCGTGTTGCGTGTTTATATATATATATATATATATATATATAAATATATATATATATATATATATATATATATATATATAAATATATATAGAAAGATTGCGAATAAAATGTGTCACCGCGACTCGCTCACTTTCTCTCTCGTTTTAGCATCATCTTACTCGCTTTACTTCCATACAAACGGTATCTTCTCTTACGAAAACACTCCGTTCGAATTCATTGCACTTTCGATCGGTTTTCTGAGAAAACGCTCTCGTACAATGATAAAGATTACTCCTAACAAGATGTCCATTGTTCCAAGTATCAATTATTACGTATTTTTAAAAGTCTCTCACCGTAGCAAAGTTGACGGTCAGAAATTCATAATATTTCACTAAGAACTTCATCTGGCCTCTTTCTAGGAAGATGATGTTTGCAAAACAAACCTCGCGCGAACAATTCCTCGTAATGAGGACGAACGTCTACGTCGCTCTACGGCACTTTCGCGTCGAATCAAAAGGTTTCTTTCCATCCGTAAAACGGATTCATTATAATCAGTTAATTTAACATCAACGAATAAATTCGTATTAAATCCGATTCGATCACTTTTCTTCTTTCCTCTGTATCCCTCTCACTCGCTCTCTCTCTCTCTCTCTCTCTCGCTCTCTTTCTTAAGAAGAAAAAGAAGAAAAAAGACATAATTTACGATCGCTTGAACATTTCCGAGACTACACACTTGCACCAGGAGAGAATCGATTCATTTCTCTTATCTTCTCTTTCTTTCCGAGCGATGATTTATGTATCGATACGTTACGCTGCACGATTCATGGCTATCCGCTAATTATCGGGCCAATAAAAAGTGCGAGAAGCCGTGAGAGAGAAAGAGATTTAGACGAGAGAAAGGGATGGAAGGCGAGAGGAGGGAGAAGAAAGGGAAGGAAAGAAATTACGAGTAAGAAAAAAGAAAACGGGGTGGGGGGAAACTGAGGAGTAACTTGTCACCCAAGCGTCTCCTTTCACGGTCGACGCACGATTGGACTCAATCTCCTCTCTTTTTCCTCGTCGGCCCGTACCAAGTACATTATTTACGCGTTAATTAACGGTCAACCGTGCTGACCGTGACGGATACCGACTTTTTATGGATTATCGACTTTATCGATCTCTTCCCACGATTAAAAAAATTCCGCGCGCCAAATGTTTCGTCGAGATATTATAAAATAATTACAAAAAAAAAAAAAAAATAACAAAAGAGAGAGAAAGAAAGAAAGAAAGAAAGAAAGAAAGAAAGAACGCGCGAACGATAATCGTCGGTCGTTTGTTTCGAGCTGTTAGCATTATCATTGCGATAACGATATCACCCGGGCTGAATAATAATTATTTCATAACCGTTATATAAAAACACTGTGGAAAAACACATGTTTCTAAGATTTTCTCGATTCCATTATAAAAAATTTGACCGAATGATTTATGAACACCCTATATATATATATATATATATACACATGCACACGTACGAAGCGTGTTTTCTTTCCGATGGAACAGCTGATCGACGCACAAAAGGCTTACGTAATCGTTCCTTTGTTTCCCGACGCGTGAACCTTCCTTCTATCTACTTTTCTCTCTCTCTCTCTCTCTCTCTCTCTCTCTCTCTCTCCTTCTCACTCTCTCTGTCTCGTAACTCATTCGACGTGGCCGCGATGCAGTCTCGAAACTTTGTCGTCCTTCTGGCTGCCGTTGCTCTTCTTCTTCCTCTTCTACTTCTTCTTCTTCTTCTTCTTCTCGCGTTTCGCACGGAGCCAAGCGAAAAACGGTAGCGACGACTAATGCGTTCACGCATTCTCGCGAGAAGGGGCACGCAAGGTTATGCAATCGTTTGGTTTGAACGTTATATGCGACCACCGATGACGACGACGACGAGGACGACGACGACGACGATGCTTCCGTACACACTTTGGCACGTTTATTTGCGGATGATCGACGAGCGCGATCGACTATTGGCTCCTTACGAGTTTACAAGATTCTCTGTTCAGAAAATCCGATCGACGGAGAGAATTATTTTCATTTCGATCATTCGCAATAAAATGAATTTGATCGTCGACGATTCTGAGTCACGGAACGCGATAATTCGAAATAAACAATAAAGTACGAAAGAGAGGCCTGCTGTGCTGCGTTTTGTTCTTTCGTTATCTTCTTTTTTCCGTTTCTCTCATATGTATATCGAATAGTCGTGCAGAAATCTGAGAGAGATTCTTGAATGCACGGGTATGCGAAGAGTCGGAGTAAGATGTTTGATATTTTTAAATCGATAGGCATTCCTATCGTCGTCGTTTTGGTCGTGGTCGTGGTCGTGGTCGTGGTCGTGGTCGTGGTCGTGGTCGTTGCCGGAACCATTTAACGCATCTTTAATTTGGGAGTAAGGGAAAGAGGAGACCCAGAGCTAGGCTCGTAAGTTGCATAACGGGATGGTTAAGTGCAGAAGCCAACCCGACATTAATGTAGGCCTCAGCAACGTGCCAGAAACGAAAATACCTCGGGTTACCGGCGAACAGAGCCGAAAATCGCAGGGCTCCCGCTGAGAATCTCGCGAGAGAATTCGTTCTAGCTTGCGGACATACGATAAGACCTCATCCCCCTCAGCCCCCACCCTGTCGGGGGCTCTCTCTATCTCTCTCTCTCTTTCTCCTACTCTCGTTCTTTCAAATTTAAACGAGCAAAGGCCATTGTTACGAGGCAATGCCGGACTAGCTGGCATAATCGACGGAACAATAAAATCCTAGACGTCGTCGTCGTCGTCGTAATCGTTCGAACTGCCTTCTTTAGAAATGTGTTTCGAGGATCCGCGAGAGAGACGTTAGAGAAGAGAAAGACCTAAGGGAAACGAATTTGTTTTCTTTTTTCTCTATTTTCTTTTTATTTCGCCGTTTTTTTTTTTTTTTCTTTTTCGTTTGTTTGTTTTTAGGAAAGGATAAAACGATCGTCGTCGACGCGTACGATATAAAAATGGATAAGAGGTATGCGCGTACGGAGGTGTAAAATAGAGAAAAGAAGATCGTACTTGAGATTAAAGTAAAAAAGAAAAGAGAGAAAAAGGGTGTGGATTATATACGCGTCGAGATAGATCGGTTGGCTACCGTGTATTTTTATGGAAAGAAAACACTCGTAGGTGATCCTCGTATGAGAAAGATAAAAGGAGAGTGAAAGTACTTAGGAGAGTTAACATGAGAGAGAGAGAGAGAGAGAGAGAGAGAGAGAGAAAGAGGAAGGTTCGAGGATGAAACGTGAGACGATATCGTTTTCAAGTAATCGCTGCAAAAAGTGCACGAATGATACGAAGCGAGTCCTCGTGGAATCGATGGACGAGGAACGTTCGTTCGTAATGGGAAATAAGAGAAACGGGTGGTAAGAGAGGGTAAGGAAAAAGAAAAAGAAGAAAAAACAAATTTGCATCTCGAGGAAGCTCGAAGGAAAGATGTAGTCGAAGGCGGGAAACGAGATTTCCTTCAAATTGCGGTATCTACAACGCGAGAGCTCCGAGAGACAACATTAAGACTTTATCGATACCGCGTAATGGAACGTGGCGCACGTGCTTCGTGAAAAAACAAAAAGAAAAGAAAAAGAAAAAAAAAGAAAAGAAAAGAAAAAGAAAGAAGTGCCATTCCGTTTGCAGTTCTTCTTTCTTCTTTCTTCCCGTTGTTTTTTCCCTCCTCCTCGCCCTCGCCCTCACTCACTCATTGTTTTCCACCACGCTCGCGCAGTGCAGCTTCGTTTTTACCGGGTGGTGGCGGCGACGGCAACGGCGTTGAGATAACGGTCCTCGGAACGTGACAGCGACCGGTCGATAAAACTGCAATAAAGTGCATGCGCAGCACCGTCCTCGCGAGATCATGTGTATATATCGCCCACGTCCTTTTCCATTTCTTTTCCTCTAACTCTTTTTCCTCTCTCTCTCTCTCTCTCTCTCTCTCCCCCCTTCTCTCTCTCAATCCATTTCCACTTTAATTAGAAAATCGGATTAAGAAATTGAAATGCGATACGAAGTGATATCGAAATTTTCAATTCCATGGATTAACGAGAAATTCTAAATGCACTTCCAAATACCTTTTTCTTCTATTTTCTAACAACTTTTTCTAACGTTGCTTCCGTTGATTCGAGAGAAAAAAAAAAGGGAACTCCTATAGAACGGGCAAGTATAATAGAATTAACCACGGTGGGACCTCGGTCCGGTAGTCTCTTGGAAGGTCTCGTTTGCATCGAGTGGTCTGACACGATCTAATGGTTTTAACCGCGAAACCATATTGCCGTTTCGAAACACGTGTATTCCACGGCCATGTGGCTTTCGCTCCCTTTCATTCTTTTTCTTTCTTTCTTTCTTTCTTTCTTTCTTTCTTTCTTTCTTTCTTTCTTTTTTTCCCTCTTTCTTTCTCCCTCCGCGTCAAATCGCATTGTACACTTAAAAGTCCTTACATCGGCGTTTACCACCTTTACAACCGTGTATTCGCTCGAATCGATAAGATCTTTTCGATTGTAACCATGGTCGATGATATCAAGGTTGAAATAAGAGAGAAAGAGATAGAGAGAGAGAGGGGGGGGGGGGAGGGAGAGGGAGAGGGAGAGGGAGAAATATTTCTTCTCGAAAGTGAAATAAGTATCGTTGGTGGAATGCGTATTGAAAGAGAATACACGGGCAGAGATCCAATAGTATCGTTTCGATTTATCGAAAAGGTCAAACGCGATTTAAAATGAAACAATTTTATTATAATTTAATCGAGACGTCTCTCTCTCTCTCTCTCTCTCTCTCTCTATCGTATGTCATCCAGCTAGTGTTATTAAACTATTAAGTACGAGAGTATAACGTAGAAGGTTTAGAAATAAAAATCGTCGATATGTACATGCGTATAGTGATATGGAAATTATCAAGTGTCATGGATAACGACCCGGAAAATTTTTTAACGAAATTACTGCTCGAATAATTTCATTCGAATGCACGATTTTTCCAATGAGTATAACACGCGCGAGAGGGAGAGAGAGAGAGAGAGAGAGAGAGAGATCGAGATCGAGAGCGACTCTTCTCGCGTATCCTCGTGGCTACGCGGATCTAGATCTAAAAATATAAAAATTCTCTCTCCCAATCGTTGCTTCCTCTCCTTGCATGCATTCCGTTCGACCGTTTCTCGCGTACGTACGAAAAATTTTCACTTTGTATCTTTTGTTTTATTCACTCGTAAAAGAAGTCTCCCTTTCCGTCTCTCCCGATTCGTATTTTTTTCCCTCTTTGTCACGAAAACAAACTCCTTTGCTTTGTCCTTCTCCGTTTTTTATTTCTTTTCTGTTCTTTCTTTTTCTTTTCTTTTTTTATTTTTTATTTTTTTCTTCGGTGGACTTAAAACCGGTACTAGATGGTCGTAACCGTTAGCAATAAGACGCAGATTCCAAAGTTCAAGCAGGATTTCTAGAATTTTTCTCCCATTTCCAGGGTCTCCTTAAACGGTGATATTAATTAGCAAGTAACTCCACATATGGAACAATGGCACGTACCATGTGTAATATAACCGCACGAGTTCCTCCTTATCGAATGCTTCTTTACTTATCTTCCTTAAATTCTAAAGCTCCCTCGGTATCTTTACACGAGCGATAATAATCGATCGTAAATTTTTTTTCGCCCTCTCCCGTCTCCGTTTATTTATAATTATTTATGTTTTTTTTTCTTTTTTTTTTTTTTTATTATTACCCGTCCATTTAATTAGCCCGAAAAGATAACGAAGCCTCTCTCTCTCTCTCTTTCTGAGCCGTCGTACGTGCGCGGTCCATAATCGTAAATTTGACTCGTAACGTTAAGCAAAGGGACGCACTGGAACATCGGGGGTCTTTGATATTTATAATCTTGGTTGCGGATTTAGTTGGTAAAATATTGATTATTAAAACATCTATTATATATCCCCGCTAAGCCATGGGAAAGAAGCCAACGATTCGAACGGAAAGTTACGAGAAGAGCCGTGGAGTTTGACTAGTTAAACGGCGATTCATCTAGTTGCAAGAAAATCAATAGAACGGTTTATTTATCGACGCTGAGGAATCGTTTATTCGATCGTACGTGATAAGATGAGGAACGATGATCGTCTTATATTATCCTCGCGGCTCAACGCAGTCAACGATGTTAGCAGAACCCGGTGAGATCATGATAGTGTACATGAGTCAATAGTAAAAGTAACGTGAATCATATGATTTCTGTTCTCGCATCGGATACGCGCACGTTCCGTTCCCATTCGAACGGAAAATTGTACTGCTTTCGCTTTCGTTTAATTTCTCAAATCGTTTTTCTCTATCGATTTAACGATTTTTTCTTTGATATTTACCAGAATGTCTTGAAGAGAGACCGGCATCAGGGAGCACGTCGTCATTCCTTGGATGAGAAACAAGAGAACAACGTTTTGAAATCCAGCCGTAATAATCTCACGTGGAATTATCGATCGCAGCCTCGACAAAAAAAAAAAAATGAAAATAAAACTTGCACCTTGATAAGTCCACCTTTCAGTTATTCGTTGTCTCGAGAATTATCGAGAGAAGATATTCGCACCGAACGTAAAAGTTGATCGGACGCGAGGTAGAAAAGATCTTCGCTCATTTCCGAAAAGCGCGATTCGATGTTTTTCTTTATCGGCGAAAGTTCAAAAAAAAAAAAAAAAAACATAATAAAATGATTTAAAGAGCGAGCGAGCGAGCGAGCGAGAGAGAGAGAGAGAGAGAGAGAGAGAGAAAGATCACCGTCGCGTTTGTTAAGACAGAAGCTCTTCCGCGATGACGGACGAACGATCTCTACGCGATCGGAAGGCCGAGTGAACACTGTGAGTCGTCCCGATTTCACGGAAGAGCCTCCCGCACGTATATTAAATTAAACTACGGTACAGCGCCAGTATAGTCCGTCTTGCTTCCACCATAATCCAATATCGCAATGGATAATCTGAAAGCGACGATGTCCGTGTCTTACGGCAAAATATGAGATAAAGTGGGAATGGGAGTTTGATTAATGGATCTTTTTTGACGATCGCATAATTTTTCTTTCCGTTCCTTTTCTCCTTTTAACATTCTTATTTATAATCACTCGCGGATATTGTTCGTAGATCGTTAAACTTTTAGCGAACTTTTAGCTCGAAAGATAATACTGTAATTCCGAAAGACAATTTTGAAATAACTTTATCGTCTCTCTCTCTCTCTCTCTCTCTCTTTCTCTTTCAACGAGATTACCGATGAATTTTAATTTACGAAAATTGGTCGTCCGTCCGGAAAGTAAACGAATGAATTTTGCATAAGAAAACATGGGAGGGCCTTCCAATCGAAATTCTAAGAAAGACGCGCATTTGCGAATAATTAATATACGAACCGTTGCTTTTTCTACGAAATCAAAAACGAATGGTATTTACTTGCGTAGGAGAGACGCGTCTTTGCGTTTACTATACGGGCAGGCGAATTCGAGTGAGAAGGTACGCCCTTCCGATAATCTTGTTCAAATTTTGACGAGCGAGCCGAGTAACGAAAATCGAGAAGTGAAACACGTTAATCGGTTCTCGCGGGCTCCAACTGCATTGGCTCGAGGCCACGATAATACCGGATAAATCCTAATTTAAAAGAACGGCGTTAATATAACTTTTACGAGTGCACTGCTCGCCCGTGCCGAATCTTTCGCGGTATTCTTTCGCTTAATCCCGTTGTTGATCTTTTCGGAAATAAGATGGTACTACTTTTGTTGATTCCCTCGTTAAAGCTATTTCTTTTGCGTTCTTATTACGTCGCAATTAATAACGTCACGAATAATATCCAAACGAAAAACTTTTTAAAGCGTACGATTTAAAGTAGAAGGATCAGAAAACTATCGTTCGCTGCGTAAGGGATTCTTTTCCAAAGCAAATATATTTTCGAGCTCTCGAAAGGATTTTTCTTTTTTCTTTCTTTTTTTTTTTTTTCTTTTTCTTTCTCTTTCGATCAATTAACATCACCAACCCTTGACTACTGATCGCATCTTCTAACGTTTGATCGCGTCAGAAGGGCATCCGCTACTTGATTCATCGATTCGCTCGCTCTCGTGTTCCTAAAATAGAAAAAAGACAAAAAAGAAAAAAAAAAAAACAGAAAAAAGGAAGAATCGAGAGGATATTTTTCAAAAAGAGTTCGAGGGAAAATGGTGCTTGCAAAAGAAAGATCATCGAGGCTGGAACGATAAGACACGTAGGAGGGGCTTTACGATTTAGACACCGTGTGTCACCACACTTGCGATAGCAACCGAGGCGTAAGCCGAGACAAAATATAAGACGAGGAATATACGCGAGTAAGTATCGAGAATAACTTTTGAAAGAAAACGGACGTTGTTTCTTTTTTCTGTATTCTTTTTTTCTTTTGTATATTTTTCTTTTTTTTTTTTTTTTTTTACACGACCGTAAAAATTCGCTCGCGCGTCCTTCGGTAAGGATGGTCGGACGGGCACTGATCGGCCGGATGTAGAAACGAAACGAAGTCGCTTCTCGTACACGGCTCGTCGTGCGTGCTTGCCTCGGTCAAATATTATGTTCGCCGTCGAACCGACCTCGCGCGCGCGCACACACACACACACACACATACACACACACACACAAAAGAATTACAAGGGGGCAGCAAACATACGCACGATCTCCCGCGGAAGCGTAAGCGTATTATAATTTCTAATCGAAACGCTGCTGGAATCCTATTGTTTCCCTTTTCGTCTGTTTCCGACCAACGGCTCTCTTCTCGGGCATCCATTTTATTCTTTGGCGGTCAGTTCGAACGCGTTTTCTTCTTCTGTGAAAGCGGAATGCGATATGAATATGAAAGCGAGGAGAGAACGAACCAAAGCGTTTCCATATTCGTATAGAATCTCGTATTTAATTTGACAGGAGCATTATGTAACGTCTTTCGAATAGAGTAAAAATGGTTCTTCGGTATAGAATACAGTTTTGTTTCCCTATACATACACACACGCATACACACACACACACACACACACACACACACACACACACATATATATATATATATATATAATTGGAGGGTGGAGCTATCTATCGTTACTCTCGAATAGGAGAGAGATCTTTGTTACCAAGTTGTTATAACTGGACCACCTTTGGAAAGCAGCTTCAGTGGCCTTGGAGGCGACCACACTCAATGGCATTCGCGCGCATCGTATGGGTAGTAGTACCTCTTCGTTCTCGGGTCTTTCGATTTTTTTAACTTGAAAAATAAATATCTACGTTTACGGGATTTTGAAAGGATAATACGATCGAAACGATCCCGCTCGAGGTCTCCTCCTTCCCCCGGCCCGTCCCATCGCTCCCCGCCTAAAGTACGTGGACTTCTTAAAATGGAACGTTCCGGATGTCACGATACTTTCCTGACGTAGATACGGGTCTGATAGTATCGTTTATATGGAAAGTATCTCGCGAAAGATTTGCCCGTAAGCAAGATTATGCGAACACATACGTACTATACGTATGTACTTATCTATTGCTGCGCAGTATCTTTAAGTAGAGAGAACAAGAGAGAGAGAGAGAGAGAGAAGTCAGGAAGAGCATCGTTCAAGAACGCCCGCACGACTTAGGAGAATTCGCCCGCTTATCCGTCGTTTCGTAGCTTGTAATTTTCCGTTGAACCGTGTAATAGAGGTATTAAGGATTCTCAAATACATTATATGCTAATTGCGATCGAAGCGAAAGCTTTCGAGGCTTATCGTAAAGTCGGCGGTGTTTGTCGTTGAAAAATATTTGATTAGAACAAAGTAGCTCCCGCAAATAATCTCGCATCGAATTCGAGCCTGGCAAGTGCGTTACGGCGATAGCTAAGTAGGCGCATAATATATATATATATATATATATATATACATACACGATACGAAACCGCCCCGCCCGAAGGAGAAGGATTATACAAAGCGACGGAGGTTCCTCCGATATTAAAATTCACGTTACGTCGATATAAGAGACTCCTTAAAAATCTCATTCGCTCTGCTATATCCCGTTCGTGCTGCATAACTATGTATATACATACATATACACGTAAGGAACGGTACTAGAAAAATAACGGAGCGTGTCATGGCCTCGATTTCGCGAGTGCAGCGAGCTGAATCTGCGTTTTGGTACGGCAAGGGAGACAAGAAAAAAAAAAAAGAAGAAGAAATAGAGAAAAGAAAAGAAAAGAAAAGAAAAGAAAACCGCCGAAGTCAAGAAAGAGAGTGAGCGCGATCGAACGAGCTGGACTCTAGTAAGTAAGCGACATAAATATTTATGAAAAGCAATAAACGTCGGTTCCCTTTCGTCGGATTTTTTTTCCTTTTCTTTTTTCTTTTCTTTTCCTGTTTCTTTTTTTTTCTCTCTCTCTCTCTCTCTTCTTTAAACCTTAATACATTAAATCTTCTCTTAGAAATATATCATAGGCTGTGACCACTTTCTACGTGGGATGTATGTAATTCAGCTCGCACGTGCACACAGGATTTCGTAGCGCGTATTACGCACGTGTCTCTTTTAGTCTCCACCATTGGCGACTGTACGTACGTACCGTACGATATACGATCAAATTCGATTACGAAACTTCTTTTCAACGTCGGCCCGATGGATCGTTCGTGCGAATCGAATTTTCTTCGTGATCATGGTATCATTACAAATTATGATATACAAAAGTTTTAAGATTTACGCACGCCCGTATCCTCCATCCATGTTGCCAGGTGGAGATATCTCTTGATTAAAAAAAAAAAAAAAGTACTCCTGCTGCTGCACCAGACTGCAACACGTGGTATGCACTAGCGACGCGAGGGCTTCGGAAAATCCTGTTTGGTTAATCCGCTTCGTTCGTTCAAAATAAAGAGATCGACCGCAGCAAAAGATACGTTTTCATATAGACACTAACTTACCCGTCCAACATATAATATTTGCATTCTATCTTAAATTCCTATCGATCTTTTTTGTTCGCGTTTGCGAACGATAAACTGACAAAAAGAGAAAAAAAACTTGGTCGTCCTCGTTTTCGACCTTTCTTCTCTTTTTGTATTGATTAAATTATTTTGGGCACACGTCAAACGCTCTTCGCATGGAATTAGCCGTAGGCAAAAAGTTGTCTCGTTGTATTATTCATATTTATAAGGGTACACCTTCTTGTAATAAGAGCTCCTTGATTTTATCTATCCCCCACCCCCATCGTTGTCAATACTTTGTAAATACTACGAAACATCGTATGACAAGAATCAACATTAACGCTAGCCCAAGAAGTGAGTCCACCTATTAATAATCATTTCCCTCGAAACATTAGATACGCTTCCTTTGATAAATATATCCGTGGAACGAGAGTTTCGGGCCAAGGTCAGAGTCTTTTGAGTCTTCTAGTTCTCCTCCCTTTTTTTTTTCCAAGGAAGAAAGAGAGAGATAGAGAGAGAGAGAGAGAGAGAGAGAGAGAGAGAGAGAAAGGCCATGGTATAATAAGCAGGACGAAGAAGAAAAAAAATATTCCCGATACGAAAACGAGTTTCCTATTCATCGTGAATTTTTCACCGTCGCCGTCTCGATCGTCGAAAGGGGATGATTAACGAAATTACGTTTCGAAAATTGCATCGATATGTGGTTGGGACTTGTCGAGACGAATTGTTTCTTTCGATCACGCACATCCTGTAATTTACAAGACGAGTCTACTCTCGAAATTATTATGATATTTAAGAGAAAGGTAAGAAGAAGGCAAACACATCTTTCGCCTCTTGATCCACTGAACTAGAACGAAAGCGTCAATCGGTATCTCTCTTTGAAAGTGTTCATCTAATCTTAAAAAGTGAAACAAAACAAAACAAAAAAAAAAAAAAAGAAACGAACGAAAAAAAAAACGTAAGAGTTACTTATCTTTAAAAAGAAGAAAAAGAAGAAGATCGATGGGAGAACATAATAGATAAGAAAGATCACGTGTATACCAGTGGTGTCTCACGTTTCACGAGCGATCTCAATTTTCCCTATCGATAGTCAAACAGGCAAAGCCTCTCACCCAATTTCACGTGAAAATCCGTGGTATCCAAAACCGATAAGTAGTAGACTCGCACTCGGGTACTAGAATATCATCGTCTATCGTACGATAGACGTCAGAAGCCTCTTCGAGTTAGCGTTCGTCAGTCTTCGATGTCGGAACACTAAGAAGGGTTAGAAGATATATATAAAGGAGTGCGAGAGAGCGAGAGAGAGATGAAAGACTTAAATCTCTCACGCGCGTGTAAGCACGTGTATACACGTTAGTCGACCATTCTTTCGAGCCACGTTAAATCCAGGGCTTAAGTCTCTAATTGAAAGACTGGCCCTGGTCACGATATCGCCCCTTTCCTCTTTTTCTTTTTTTTACTTTTTTTCTCTCTTTTACCCTTTTTTCCCTCCCTTTCTTTCACCCTCCGTCTATGCGTACATGCGCGCGCGCGAGAGAGAGAGAGAATGAGAGAAAGAGAGAGAGAGAGAACACGGTGACACTTTTGGTCGCAGAGAACCGCCCTAAATATGAGAGTGGACATTTTGGAGCAAACTCCAAATGCCGCCTAGCAATTCGTCCGATAACGAAGGGTAGGTACCGCAGAGAGACGCGTACACATAGAGACGCACGCGTGTATAGAGACATGCTAATGCGCATACGAACCGGTACACGGCTCAAATTCGCACGTGCTGCCGACATATACGTCGCTGAACGGATAGTAAAAAGAGGCTTCTCCGGTGGAAACGGCCGTCGAGTTACAGGCTCCGTGTTATCGATCTGCGCAACACCCGGTACATGCGAAATGTCCGCCAACGGACGCCCAATCTCTCTCTCTCTCTCTCTCTCTCTCTTTCCCTTTCTCCTTCCTCTCTCGTGCTCATCTATATCTATCCATTTATCTCTGTCCATCTATAGATTTAGCTACACGTTCATGCATCCAACTCTGTATGTTGCTACACCCTTTTACTCTCTCTCTCTCTCTCTCTCTCTCTCTCTCTCTCTCTCTCTCTCTCTCTCCCTCCCCCACTATTCCGAGAATCCAATACCATTTGGAGGAACCAGTCGATAGCGAATCGAGAAACTATACGATCGTGCTCGTAAAAAAGAGACAATGCGGACAAAGAAAAACGCTTGATTCCTCTTGCATCGATAATCCCATGAAGATGGTTGTGCATCGTGCAACGTTGCTTTCCCCTCACTCTCTTTCTCTCTCTCTCTCTTCCTCTCTTCGTCCCTGTTTTTAGACTGGCATAATTTATACCGCGTTATTCTCCCGTTCGAACGGAATCGCGAGTCTCGATCGGCGTCTAGAGTTACTCGCATGCGTCAACGTCGTCCCAGATACGGATCATCATCACCCCAACGACTTTATTCGTTCCTCGTACGTATATCGATTCGCTCGAGAGGAGAGGTCTCTTTGAAAAAAAATTTTCAAAGAAAATCTCTAAGTACTCGCGTGGAATCATTATTAATTAATCGATTTATTAATTTATTTATTTATTAAAGATTAATGCCCGCGAACACGGTTCTATGGGCGGACGAGTCGAGTTAAAAAGGTTAACGACGATCGAAGATTATTATTAGGGAGAGATTGGAGACGATCGAACGACGACGCGTAAAAGAGAAAAACGAGTTCGCGTGACCGCATTTATCATCTCTAACGAGCTGACTTTTATGGATTCAGAAAAAGAAACGGTCTTTATCGGTTTATATTGCATCGTCTTTCATGTGCGAACGGGACATGTATGTGCGTATCTCTCGAAGTAAACTGGACGCGAGTCGAGCGGACGAAGACGAAGACGAAGAAGAAGGAGAAGGAGATGAAGATGATGATGAAGAAGAAGTAGAAGAAGAAGAAGAAAGAGAAACAGAGAGATAGAGATAGATTGATAGAGAGACGGAGAGGGAGAGAGAGAGAGAGAAAAGGGAAGAAAAAAGGAGGAGGAGGAGTTTCATGCGCGTTAGATACGTCTCGGACACGATCTCGTTGCGTCGCTCGTATGTCGCTCAAGGGTGCGTGACTCGAAAACGCAGTCATAAGAAAATTTATGCAGCACGCCCTCGAACGTGCCATACGTGCTTCGGCAAACGAGTTTCGCCGTAACACATCGTCCGGCTCTTCGCGTCAAACCAGAACGCTCTTTTACTTTGCGATAGATGCGACGTTGTCTCGATTGTTTTTTTTTTTTTTTTTTCTTTCAAAAAAGTTTACCTTCCTCGAGTATATGAATTCCGAATCGTCCGAACCCAGATCTACGTATTTTTTTCGATAACGAGTGACGTTTTATATATTCGCCTCGTTCGTCCTCGTTTGTATTGCAAATATATGTAAATGGAATGTCCAATACGACTCCGACCGGTAAAACCATATTTTTTGAACAAACGTTTGTCTACGCTCCTCCTCGTCAATTTTGTAATCTTTACTTCACGAGCTTGTCAAGAGGATCGAATGTAATGCAATCTCTCGGAGTACATTTTACACGACGAAGGGTAACTTTCCGATAGCCGATGTGTATGCAGATGAACGACTCGAAAGAGAATAATTTCTGAGCTAACGCTTCGCGGCGAACGCTCCTCTTTTTTTCTTCTTGTGATCGCTCGCGTTTCCCGCTTAACTGCGAACTAACGGCGATGTATTTCTCTCGCGATTCATTAAAGAGTAGGTATATCGAACCCATTAAAAATAAATTATCAACATCCTTCGAGTTTCACGAGCGAAAATGTGTGATCAGAGATAGATAGATAGATAGATAGATAGATGAATAGATAAAGAGAGAGAGAGAGAGAGAGAGAGAGAGAAGTTTGATTAAACCATTCGATCGTGATAAATTATTAAAGCAAAATTAATATATAATTATCTACCAATCAGCGGGGAAACATTCACTACCGGGCAAAATTAATGGAAAAGTTTCGACGAATAACAAAATGAGACTATTAATCGTTAAGCATTCGCTGTGCTGCTACTCGTGCATGTATATATGCACCTGCACTTGAAACCAACAAGAGGCACGGTGAGCGAGAGAGAGAGAGAGAGAGAGTAGTAGTAGCGCATCTATTAAACGTTAGCGATCTCGAGCGATACTCGAATGCTGCGATGGACCGATTATACCTCGGTTAACTGCAAACGCGAAGCCTCTCCCTTGAGAGATACTTATGCATACGTACACACAAACGCAAATACCTAAACGTGTTCTGTCACGGAACACGCTCGTCCCTCTACATCGAATTATGTGGAATAGCGTACAAGGTGGTGTGCTGTTACCGTTGCCGTTGCTATTGCTGTTGCTGTTGCTGTTGCTGTTGCGAAATTCCACTCGGAGAACGCATATCGCATTGTTCGCTGACTCGATGATACACACACGCCGTGTTTGCGAGCGCAAACTCCTAAACCAGCCGCGAGATTAGATACGTATCGAAACGGATCTCCAGCGCTAAGATCTTCCCTCGAAATCTCTGTAACGGGTATCGGCTTCTTCCCTGTTACAGTTTGAACCGTGAACCGCGTGAACCGTGAAAACATTCTTTTTTCTCTTTCTTTTCTTTTTCCTTGCTATTTAATAAATACAATCCTTCGCCCTACGTTAAAGTGTCTTTTCGAAAGAAAGAAAAACACCACCTATATATTTATCCCGTATATAAATAATTATATCGGTTAAGATTGCATTTCTAAAAATAGAAGAAGAGACTCTTTCGTCATGAGAAGTATCAAAGAGATTGGCGATCGATCTCAAAGACGTTCTCGCGTCTCCTCATTGTGCGTTTCGTGTCCTTGATAGAATGCGCATAGATTTTAATAGAATTAGTAATCCTCGAGTGAGTGTGCCGTGTGAGAGAGAGAGAGAGAGAGAGAGAGAGAGAGAGAGAGAGAGAGAGTGCGAGAAGAGAATGCGAGAACAGAGAAAAATAGTCTTTGTCGATTCGCCGACGATCGTCGTTGATCGCGAGACAATACGTGACTTACCACATGAGCTCTATGATGTTGATGATGCATAGTGTGATGATGATGTCTCTTCTCCTTCGCATGATGTTTACCGTGGTGCTTGCTACCCCGGTGCGGCGGATAGGTGTGATAAATCATGTTAACGCCGAAGCAGGGCTGGCGTCACCTGACCTCGACGAGATTACACTTGGACATCCCCATCTGTTGTTGGCCAGTCTGATGATTCCGATGAGTAGTCACGGTCAGACTGGCGCAGCAATTCGCGTTTTGAAGTTTCCTCGTCCCCGTCCCCGTCCCCGTCCCCGTCCCCGTCCCCGTCGTAGTCGATGAACTCCGGTGATGTTCGCCCGAGCACCCACCGGCACCGCTCGACTGTTTTTCATCGACCTCCGATGAATTCCTCAGGGTAAGATCGTCATCGTCGACGTCCACGGCGAAGGCGATACGATGATGAGACATCAGTTTGACATTCGTTGTGATCGGCGTCACCGTAGTAGCCGGATCCAACTTTACCAGGGCAGCTTGCAATTCCAAGGCATCCATCTCATTGATTCGATAAACCAACGATTCTTTCTCTCCCTTCCTTTTCCTCCTTTTTTTACCACGGATCGAGTTACCACTCTTCGTGCTCTTACGAAGCCTTATTCAACCAGAGATCCAGATATACCGGCTCGTTCGAGCCTATTTTTCTCTCTCTTAATTTTAAGATAGACAGAGAGAGAGAGAGAGAGAGGGAGGGAAGGGGAAGAGTGAGAGAGAGAGAGAGACTCTCCCGAACGATTTTGTCAACGGAAACCTCTCGGATAACGGTTTACCGAGCGATAGAAAAACTGTTCGATATCGGAAATATTCTGTTCGCCCTTAGACGGAATCATTACATACCTATACACAGACAGGACACTCACCCGCGCACGATTCACGCACACACACACACACACACACAAACGCGCGCGTGCGCGCGCACGCTAAAGTTCGGAAGCTTTTGCTTTTTCCACTATCTTTCTCTCTTTCATCTCTCTGTCTCCCTCCCTCTCTCTCTCTCCCTCTCTCTCTCTCTCTCTCTCTCTCTCTCTCTCTCTTCTCTTCCTTGCTATTTCACCTTCTTCTTCCGCTAATGGCCACGATCGTTTTCATGAAAATGTTAGACAGGAAGTCGACCCGTTCCCTGCGCATCGATAGCCACAGTTCGATCTTTCCACTTCGTACAGTTATCTATCTATCTATCTATCTATCTATCTATCGATCGATCGATCTATCTTCCTCTCACAATCGGCACAAACAGCACACCACAGTTCTTTTGATTTCACCTTTTGATTAAAACCCGCTCACGAATGTACTCCCATCGGCGGTCTCGATCGTGCGCGCTCTACGAGGAAAAAGGGAGGAAAAAAAGAAAAAAAAAAAAAAAAAGAAAGAAAAAGTTACGAATCGTTCTATGGGCGACAAAATATCTCTCTCTCTTTCTATATATATATATATGTATATATAGAAAGAGAGAGAGAGAGAGAGAGAGAGAGAGAGAGAGGGGAAGAAAGAGAGGGAGTGAGAGAGAAAATGAGAAGCAAGAGTTTCCTTACGTCAACGTCGACCTTTAATTTCGATCGACCCTATGTAAACGGATGTTTCGCGAACGAGAAGTAAAAAAGGAAAGTGCCCGAGGAGATTTTTTCTATTGCCAAGTTTTGCCTTGACTTACTACACCGACTAGGAAGGTACAAGTTTTAACAAAGCCAGTGTATTCTTTTTCTCTTTCTCTCTCTCTCTCTCTCTCTCTTTCTTTTTATTTTATTCTACGAAACTAAAATATAAGCAAAGATAAAAAGAGTATGACGAAAACGAAACACGAAGGGCGTGTAAATTTCTGATAGTCATTGTTAATTATTCGAAGGACGTCTTTGCGAAGGCGAACGCGAACGCGAATTGTATAAAGAAAGTAAGGGAACGTTAAAAAGGTGGAGAAGGAAATAGCGTGCAAATTTTCCTAGACCAATTCAGGAGCGATAATTCGAGTCCCATTAGGCGATCGAGTGTTCTGCCATCGATGTCTCGAGGCCGACACGCCTCGGGCCATCTTTCTCTCTCGGTTGCGGTTCGTTCCGTTCGAATAATGGAAGGTAACGTTCGGTCGTTCGTTCGTTCGTTCGCTCGCTCGCTCGTTGGTTGGTTGGTTGTCTTTGTCGTCGTTGTTACTGCTACTACACTGCAGCTGGTATTGCTCTCGTTGCTACACGGCCCCGTAGATCACGGTCATTATGCACGAGCTCGTGAGCTCGCGTGACCGTCTTCGTTACGTGCCAGTAAACGGGCCAAGCTCTGTGTGTGATCTATCGCGGGCTACCGTTCGTTTTATCGTTCCCTCGTTGCCTGTCCTCTTACGTCGACCGTCGCGAAGGATATGCGAGAGAGAGTTTATGTGCCCGACAGTTTACTACCACAACAACAACAACAACAACAACAACAACAACAACTTCTACATCGATGACGTAGAGGATGGGCTGCTTCTGCCTGGGAAATATTCGAGAAACATTGCGTACTTCGAGGACGCGAAACGATCATAGGGATCTATGCCAAACACTGCTTCAAGATTTCCTCTTTGATCTTCACCCTTGGTTTTTATTTATTCATGTAATATATGCGAGTAGTAGTAAGTCGATTCGAAACGCGAGTCGGAAGAGAAAGTAAATCGATCCGATGCGGACTTTTTTGTCTCCCCCTCTTCACCCCACCCCCAATGCGCGCAAGAAAGTTCAATAAATAATTCTTACGTTTATGTTTCAATGGTAGAAATTAAAAGGTGGAAGGAGGGAAAAGGAAAAAAGAAAATATATTCCATCGCGAGTAATGCGATGGAAGAAAAGTTGGATCGAGTCCCAATGATACGAAGAGGACTTGTTTTTTTCCTTTCCTTTTCTTCTTTAATTTTTTTTTTTTTTTTTTTTTTTCTTTATTTTTCGTTTCTTCGTAACACCAAATAATGCAAATCCCAAAAATGGAAATTGTACGGGCCGCGATTCGAGTTTGGAACTGTCGGTCGAACGATTTCTGTTTCGCCGTTGAACGTTGCACCGAGTAAAAAGGTGACAATATTTACCGTTTTGTCCTGACGTATCTTTCAATTCTCCCGTAGCGTGTTCGGATCTCTCTCTCTCCCTCTCTCTCTCTCTCTCTCTCTCTCTCTACCTTTCTCTTATTTTTGTCATGAAACGCGGAGTATGATTTATATAGCTTAACGTGTCTGCTGGTGCAGAGATAAAAGGTAGAAATTTGCATACAACATCTAGGAGGTAGACATCTGTAATCCTCAGCCAAACGATTCCTCTTTCTCTTTCTTTTTCATTTCGAAGAAGGAACGAACGAACGAACGAACGAAACCTGAAACTTCTTCGTCGCAAAGTGTCCGTGGGTGGATGTCGAGAGTTATCTATAGGTAGTTCCAAACGTACTTTAACGCCGAGCTAACGCCGTATCATCGGAGATACGTGGATAGAGGCAACAAAAAAAAAAAAGAAAAGAAAAGAAAAGAAAAGAAAGAAGAAAAAAAAAAGAAGAAGAAGGATACGGTACCTAGGTTGATTATAAAGTTGCACGATGGTATCGTTAAAACTGGCAAGAGAGATAAAGTCGTTTTAAAGCAGAGAGAAAGCTTCTGCTTTCAAAGATCCGAGAAACACAGGGATTCGATGGTTCGCGTCGTAATAGAGAAAGATGTCGTTATTGAACGGATATTAAAAAAAAAATAAAATAAAATAAATAAGAAAAGAAAGGGGAAAAAAAATATAAAACATCGAGATTCGAGAAAGAATTTTAATTATCATTCAAATTCCATCGAGTTTCGATGAGGAGATTAAAAAAAGTTGGACGAATGTCTAAACGATTATCTAGAATCTTTCTCTCTCTCGAAGAAGAGGAAGAAGAAGAAGAAGAAGAAGAAGAAAGAGCATGGATACGAATCCTATAAGGAATTTCAAGGGCACGAGTCGATGAGTTCGGGACTCCCGAAAGGACGGTCAACGCACTTTCAGACTCTTTTGTGTGATTCGAACGCGTTCCTAAATCATTTTCATGAGCATTATAAGATAACATTAGGGGCGGGGTACGCCCACGAAACTTGTCCCTTGTTTCCTTTTTCTCTTTCTCTCTCTTTTTTTCTCTGTGTTTCTTTTCCTCTCGATTTGACAAGGAAACATCGCGAGCCCAACGGTCACCGTTGTTTCAAGCGACGATTATACCGTGTTCCCCTTTTCGCGAGCTCTACTGCTTTTCTAACGAGAAAGTGTAGTAAAACGAAAGAGCTGAGAGAACAAAATAAAGAGAGAGAGAGATGGCTTATTTTCTCAAAGGAAAAGAAAAAATCAAACGATCGTAAAGAAAAGACGATTAAAAGGTTCGAGTGGTTTGGAACAAAGGGTCTTCGACTGCGAGCTGGACAATGACTTTCTCGTCGTTTAAAATACCACGACCTCTATATTACCTCGAAGAAGAAGTAGAAGAAGTAGAAGTAGAAGAAGAAGAAGAAGAAGAAGAGAAGCAGAGAAGAATGAGATAGGAGCTCGAGGATGAAGAATATATAGTAGCTTCTCGTTTGCTTCTTCCGTGAGCATAATGGTAGCGTTACTCTTTGTTGCAGCTACTTCGTGTCAGAGCGTAGATAATTAAAGGGCGTGGAACTAGACAGGTATTCGCGCATATACCGGTACACCTCTTCTTCGTAAACGATCGTACCGGAAGCTATTCTGGTCCAGAAGATTAGCAACTAGGCACAACGGGAAACGTTCGAACAGTAATGACGTCGGCGTTTGATTTCACCCTGACAAGATACGAGAGAGCGATCGTTTTGCGCTCGGCCCGAAGACTCTATTTCAACTTTGGATCTAATTTCAGTAACGGTAGAAGGACGACGATAAAATGAACAAAAAAAAAAAAAAGAAAAAGAAAGGAAGAAGAAAAAAAAACAAACTTTTCGTTTAAGCGAATTTGTTTTTATCGCGAATCAAATCCTCCGATTCGATATACGGTAATTTAAGAGGTTAATAATATCGATAAAACAAAGACTAAGGGTAAAAAGAGAGTATCACTTTGGTATGCGATATTTGTCGACGGTACACACGCATACATATTGGACGGACGTCGATAACGAGCAAGTACATATAGGATTGTGGAGAGTCAAATATCTGCCAGCCGCAAAACGTTAATTAAAGTGTGCTATATATCGAAAGGTTTTCGCTTGCTTTAGAGTCTAATCAAAGACGAGCCAATAATAGTGCCAACCCTCCTCTCTTTCTTTCTTTCTTTCTTTCTTTACCTCCCTACGACCGATCTCGTAATATCACGTTAATCAATTAAGAAAGTATAATGAAATTTATTACCAACCGCCCGGAGGGTTCCATTTATGAGCGACGAGTCAACGCGCGACCGATCTATATCAATTTTCCTAACGTCGAAATTCACTTAAATTGTATATTTCGTGTGTAAGCGAACACAAAAAAGAACTTTGCGACGTAACGGGCAAAGGGGGCGCGTAAATTACTCGACTACTTAGACGGAAAGAATGGAGAAAAAAAAATAAATAAAAAGAAAGAAAAGAGAAAAGAAAATACCAAACTATCGTCAACGAGGAATATGTCTTTGAGTTTCCAGAGCAACCTGGCGACTTTGCGTTCGTTCTTTCTTTCTCTCGCGAAGAAAAGAAAAGAAAAGAAAAAAAAAACAGTAAGTAAGATAAGAAATCCTTTGAACGTTAAAAGTCGTTATAGCTCTATAGGCAAGGCACGAAGCTGTGAAGAAGGTTGAGCCGATCCATCGGACGTCATGGATACATAGGCGGGGAGTACCGCTGTTGCTGGCTACTTTCTTGTCGTTTTCTTTTATCCTTTTCTTTTCGTTTCGTAGGTGCTTTCTCGTGTAGAACAAACCATGGCTACCAGTCGTGGCAGCTAAGTTTAAGTGGGGTTACGAGATGAGGGTCAGCCCGTTATTGCCGCATAATGCCGGAGATATACGCGATGGATAGCGTTAAGCTCCGCTCCGTAGATTAGACGTTATAACGACAGTGATCGGATAATAACCAATAACAAACTCTCGCGCGTGACCAATAATATTCCCGATTTCCATCGAATAACTTGGTAGAATTACGTTCGCAAATTTTTTTTTTTTCTCTTTTCCATCGTTCAAAAATTCCATGGAAATTCAACGAGCCCGTCGATATCGAATCGTTCCTAACGAACGCCCGATATACGACGTAGAGATATGCGTATGTTTTCAATTCAAACACGACGTTATATATCGATCATCCCTCTAAAAGGAATCTTCTTTTTCGAATAAAAACGGCATCGATTTATACAGACTCTATAATTAATGAGGCAGTTTGGAATAGGGAGATAACGAGATTGCCATTGGATTAAATTTAATAAAGTTAATCCGCGTACCAAATGATTTTCCGAAAGAAGAAGAAGAAGAAGAAGAAGAAGAAGAAGAAGAAGAAGAAAAAAAGTCGAAAGTTTAATCGGTCACGACGAGGATCCGAGGACGTTTCACCGTTTGAGACAATTTATATCTTTTATATAGAAAAGAAAAATCGATTTGAGAATCCTTTCGTAGGTTGTTCTTCTCGGCGATCGGTACGGTAACTTTATCGAAGGAAAATACCGTAAAGCGCGAGACAAAGGTAAATCGAATTACCAAGTCGTCTAGTCTCTTTTTTTGAGCGATTGCTAAGACATCGTCCCGATGGGACAAACGAGAAAAGTCAGTCGTGAGGAAAATCATGCCCTCGAGCCGTGAAGATAAATCCGAGGACAATTCTTGTCCCCGATAACGAGAGGTCTAGTGATTCTGGAAACGACAGGGCAAGTGCCAACCTCCGAGTTACCGGCGAGTTTCAATGGAAAACGAAATCTCTGGGGCGTAAACGAGTTCTGGTCCGATCCGCGTCAATGACGAAAGATATCAGAGAGAGAGAGAGAGAGAGAGAGAGAGCAAGGATCGAAAGTCACGGAAGCTCGACTGCCGATGTATAAAAAAGAAAAAAAAAAAAAAAAACCAAAAAAGAAACGAAAGAATTACCATTGTCTCAAAGTAGACAAATCTTCTTTTCAATTTCCCTTTCTAGTTTACTCTCTTATCGTTTATTATAGAGATATTTTTTTACGAGGTACTTGCCCGTACCGAGGAACTATAATCGGGAACTACGACGAACATCGTAGATACGCGCGCGCGTTGTAGGTTGAAATCAAACTCGCCACCTGGCTTTATCGCGGACTTTAAAGACTTTTAACGCTCTACGAACATATTTACGAGCGCCCGGTACGTAGTGCCCGATCGTATGCGTCGAAAGCTATTCTCTTCTCTCTGTAGGTATCACATAGAAGTCGTTTCGCGATCGAATAAATATTGCGACCGGTAAAACAAAGCTTTCGCCTTTCAAAATCCCTTCCTCACCGAGCGTTATGACGTAGAATGGACTTTTAAAGGAACTTATTTCAGTCGCGAGATTACATTGAATTTTTTTTTTTGAACATAGACCTCGGGAAGGGAGGAAAGCATTCGAAAATGTTTAGATAAAGCGAGCCATATGATGGATCTCTATGTGGGCGTCGTAACCCGCGTTTGGGAGGAAGGATTGATAGGTCCATCCACCGTTCGACGATATAGATCCATCGAATTTACCAAGCCCAACGATACGTTCGGTGTAGGTCGTGTTGTTACGTCGGGGCATCGATCAAATTATTCGTCGGGGCATTCGAGGCTCTTTAAGGCTAATATCGTATGAGACTATAGAGAAACATCGATACATAGGTAGTACTTAGGTACGATGCTGTTTTACTCTCGATTACGAAAGCACTTATCCGTAAAAAGATCGCGAACAACCGAGACATAATCTCCGACGCGTTCCGATTTAGCTGTTCGTTCGGGATCGCTATAAAGGTGGCTCGTAAAATGGTCTCGGGTTCGTGTTCTCGATCGAAGAGACACGCGCACGTCTCCGAGCGATACCACCACAGCCGATCAGCCTAATTAATATCTCGAAACTGGCGTGTCGAGTCGATATCTCGTGCGCCGAGGAACACTCGGTCTTATCGTCGAGCTATCGCCGACTAAAAGTCGGTCAGCTGTGAGACGTTTTATTATTCGCCTCGGTTAAATACGAACCGAACACGATTACATCGTGTATGTGTGTAGTAGTACGCGCGTATTAGTCTCTCGACTACTTGCGACGATACGAGAGATAGATACGTAAGAAACGTTATTCCTCAAATTCGTAACGAACAAACTTGACAAAATTCTTATTTAAGAGATTCGTCTTCGTTTCCTTCGCGATCACTATTCGAGGAAAAGAAAAAAGAGAAAAACAAAAAAAAAAAGGAAAAAAAGAGAAAGGAGAAACGACGGAGAAAAATTCAGCGGTACACGTTGATAATAATAAGTTTGGATGATTTACTGGTTGGCTCGGTTGAAAGAGAAGAAATGACGTCGAAGAAGCGAAACACGCGGCGCGTAATCTCGTCGTAGCAAATTTTACGAGCTAAATCGCGCGCACCGATCGTCATTGTGCGATATTACGGATCATTAAGCGAGATCGGTCAGAGTCAAGCGGGTTTCTTCCTCCAAAGTAATCGTATCTCTTCGTGGCGTTGCTTTCTAGATCGTTAGTCAACCCGCGTCGATAATAACTCCGTGTATTTTGTACGTCGATTCGCCGTCGAGGTTGTACGTTACGTACACGCGCGTAGTAGTTTATACGGATAATATACAAGTCCCCACATACGTCCGCACG
>OU964967.1:9619863-9834863 GCA_918808275.2 Dolichovespula sylvestris
CGCTTTGCTCGTCCCCTAATTAATCCTACTAACTTCTTCAAAAAAAAAGAAAAAGAAGAATGAGACAGATAATCATAAGAATAGAAGAGAGATCTCTCATCTCGGTAGAGAAATTAAATTCTTTATTCGATCCTGAACCGTGAACTTTAGCGAATAGAGAGCAAATTAGAATATATCTTGGATTTATTTTTCCCTGTTTCTCCGAGGCAGGTGGCATCGAAGAGGAACGAGATCGAAGGAGTCTAAAAGTTCTCTCGTAAAAACGGCGGATGACGTCGAGCTCGGACAGAAAATGTCTTCGCGAATTGGAATTAAGCCAGGACGTAAAGGTATGAACGTCGTTTTAAATATCTAACCGCTCCGTTACCGCAATCGTACGTGGAGCCCGCAAGATAAGTCGAAGGGGTGTTGTAACGACGGGCCGAGTGGTGCGCTCGAAAGCGTTCGAAGTTCAAGAATTCCTTGAGTTTGGGCTGGACGATTCGTACTATCGCGTTACTTCGCAAAGTACCGTGTGAAGTAGCGCTACGTGGAATTACGGTTTGTTGCCGACGCGATTATGGTGTACGGAGTATGAATCACGATCTATCGTGTTTGCTTTCCACGTGCAGGAAATCGTGCAGTACGATGTTCCTTGGTACAACCGAGTCGAAATTGTTAATGGCAACGCGACGTACGAACGTTGAGAGAACGGCGGTGCGTAAGGTGCTCTTCGATTATCTTATATTGGGGGGGAAAAAAAAAAAAACAAACAAAAAAAATATCTAAGCAATTTCCTTCGATCGAAAATGCTAATTCTATTAATTGCAAAAGAACAAATACATTCGCGTTAATCGAAAGATGAGATGTTTTCTCTATTTTATTACCCTCCTAGTATAAATGAGTACCTGTATTATATGCGATAAACTTCCGGCATTGGATATATGTACCAAAGAACGATATTTTCTCGACATTTTATGTTCGCATTATACGAGAAATATAAAGTTTTATGACCGCGCTTTCGCGTTCCAGCTGCGGAAGAAGCTTATGAGTAGTTAGTGTCTCGCATTATCGTCGATTAAAAGAATGGACATTTGACTGAATTTTTCCCGACGACTTTCTTCTCCCTCTTTCTTTCTTCCTTTTCCTTTATCATCCTTCCTTTCTTTCTTTCCTTTTTTTTTTTCTTTTTCAGGAAAAATTTCCCCAACGATTTGGTTTTACGACATCAAAAAGTTAATGAAAAGTACACAGGTTTCGAGGTACGAGAGTTTCTTTTTCTTTCTTCTTCCTCTTTTCGTTTTTTTTTTTTTCTTTTTTGAAATTCCTTCGAAATTAACTTTGACTTCGAGTTGAGCTTCGAGAACGTGCTTAAGCTCGTTAAAGCAGACGGTGGAAGCTGCGTTCGGACTCTGCATGAGACTTTGCGTTTTCCTTCGTGAAAATGCGGGAAACAGTTTTACGGCCCTACGACCGACGATAGCATAGCTAATGCGGAGTAAACAAATTCTTGGCAAGACGCGTTAGCTCGACCTTACGCGTTCTGCATTTTCTCATTGACGACTGGTTTCTTCCTATCTCCCTCCCTTTCTCAATGATATATATATATATATATATATATATATATATATATATATGTGTGTGTGTGTGTGTGTGTGTGTGTGTGTGTATTACGGCCGTAATGTATCGTGAATTTGAACGAGCGTTCTATGGGGAATTTAATTTACGATCGGTCAATCGTATAAAGTTCAACGATTTTGAATCGTTTACGTATAGAAAAAGGTTTCTCATTCTAGACGAATGTCACGGTCGATTCGGTCGAACGATTACGAATCCTGTGGATCAAAATGGAGGATAAAGGAAAATTATGTTAATTACGAGGAGTATCGCGCAATGGCGATCGACGAAAGCGAATTCCATGGATCGCAGGAATTAATGAGCACAGGGAACAGGGACGTTAAGACGCATAAGAGGATCTCTATTACAGTTAATCCGCCTACGGCCTAGCGGCGTTTGCCATGGGAAAAGGTAGGATCGGTCGACGATCGCGCCGACATAGCGGCGAATTGTATTAGGAATCTAAATCTCTCATCGGTACTACCCACATAATGTTTCTAGTGAACTTATGTGCATTTATGTATGTATGCACCACCCGCATTCTCGATACAAACGGATGGACTATCTCTCGTCTGATTAACTACGAAATTATATTCATTTCTTTCTCTCTCTCTCTCTCTCTCTCCTCTCTCTTTCTCTCGGTCGCTTTACAAACGAACGAACGAACGAACGAACGCTTCGAGCAAACATTTATTAACGAGTTATTAAATTAATGTTGCGTTATGGTCGACTACATTCCATTGAGAAAGTTCCCTTGACTTTTGTACGTTAACATCGTAGCGTTAAACGAATAACTATGGGTGTTACGAATAAGGATTATCGGATCGAGGAATCGAGAATTTAATTAACTTACGTAATAAGCGCGACATTTTTCGGAGTATGTGACATAAACAGCTTGCTACTCGTTTTCCGTGACAAAGAAAAAAGAAAAAAAAAAGAATAATAATAATAATAATAATAATAATAATAATAATAATCATAATAATAATAATAATAATTAAAAGAGAAGAAAGCGCGAAACGAAATTATTCCCTACGAGGTGTTTCTCCCTTTCAAAGAGAAGAGTTGGATTATCGTTAATTATTTCCACGACATTATGTAATGTACATAGAGATAATCTTTTTGTCGAATGTTTTTATATAATAAATTGAGTTGCTTCAATTAAATTCTTTAGGATTTAACGATGCTCGTTATCGATGGAAAAAATTAATTTGTGCTGTCATCTCAAGCCTTCAACGCGGTACTATATAGTAACATCGGCAAGGTAGAAACCTAGCAGTCGATAAGAAGGTGGACATTACAGGAACCTGCTGCATCCGCAGCCGCAAAAATACAGTCGGTCATGGTCGACGAGATCGCTTTTTTACCGCGCGTTGCGTTCGATTGGACGATCGAGAAATTAAACGACGAGTGATTCTTTTTTCAATGTCCTAAATTTCCTTGAAAAATAAAAAATAAAAAAAAATATATATATATATATAAAAAAATAAAATAAAATAAAGAAATAAAAAGAAACAAGGACTATCGAAGAGAGCGCAATTTTTATGTTTCTAGCGAAAAAATGAAACTCTCGGTTTCACAGTTAGTTACGTCAAAACGATATTAATTACCACCAGTCCAAAATACAATGAAAATTTGTTTATGATAATTTCACAAAGGGTATTCGTTACCACGCCAGCCCGATCCTAATCTGAAATCGGCCGATCTGTAAAAAAAAAACAGGGTGGGTTCTTGAAACAACGAGTAATTAACAAGATTCGTTAATGACATTTTCACTGCCGTCGAGCAACATCGTCATTACGCGAATTGTGGGAACGAGCGAGCTGAGCCAATAATAAAAAGAGGTGTTGTCTTTTATTCTTTACACACATTGCGAGAAGGAACGAACGAACGAACGATGTTGGGAACAAGGAAAACACTGGTTTTGCGGTTTGACGAGAGGAGCTGCAGGAGAGAGAGATCTCGTTTATCGGATGATTAACGCACCGACCGCAATTTCAACAGGTCCTAAAAAAAATATTCTCTCCTTGGGTCGTCTCCCGATCAAATTGCATAGATAACTTTACATAACGTCTCGGAATCGTAACGCGAGTAAAACGATCGTTTTTCTCCCCCCCCCCCCCCCCCCATCTATACTCGCGACGACGTAGAGGATGAATAATTTTAATCGGGAAACGAAATAAATTATATCATACATAAATATGAAAGAATAGAGATAATAAATAAATAAATAAATAAATAAATAAATAAGAAAAGAGAAAATCCCGAATTTTGCGGTCGAATATGCGGTGCCCTCGCGAACAAACCCATATTTCTTTCCAACGGTCGGTTTGTTTAGGAAGAAAAGTAAATTTTCGATATCCTTCGAGCACGTAGATAGCAACGTGAAATCAAGTTGGAACGTGCCTGTCCCTTATCTTATTCATCGTAAAATAATGCCACGTGCTTCGTGGAGCCGGTTTTGTACTAAAATGCCTGGCCCCGACCACCGTCCGCGTTGACGCTGGAAATTTGTGTTCGTGAGAACGAACCAAAAGAAAAATATGTTTATATGCACCGAGTAGGAAACACAGTGGGGGGGGAGGGGGGGGGAGGGGGGGGATGCGGGTTCCGCTTCGTTCGCGCACGCGCAGCCATCTCTCGCGAACCTGTCTCGGATTAAATCTAATTTATATTGAAACTCAGTCGGTTCCAACGTTTTCAAAACTTTTTCGAATAATTCGATCGGTTTATCCTCGCGATAAATTATTTCTCTGGGACAAAACTATGCGAAGGAATAATTAATGATAAAAAAAAAAAAAAAAAAAGAAAGAAAGAGAAAAAAAAATACAGATGAAATAAATTTCGATTGGATGAGGAAATACGATAGAGCGAGGGAAGAAGGAGGGGTGGGAGAAGAAGAAAAAGAAGAGGAAGAAGAAGAAGAAGAAGAAGAATTTCGCTTTATAACCAAAACAAGACGCGGCTTTGCATCGGCCAAAGTCGGACCGAGAGAGCATTGTGAGACGTAAAGCGAGTGATTTAAAGCGACGCGGGTTTGATAATCCTTCGCGAGAAAAGATAGGGGGGAAGAGGGAATGAAAATGAGAAGAAGAAAAAGGAGGAGGAGAAGAAGAAGAAGAAGAATTAAGAATAAAGAGAGGGAGAAGTAGAAGCGTGATCGCTGAACCCGATTCTTACGGAATCAGGCGCAAAGAAAACGCTGCAGGAGAGTGAAGGAAAAAGAGAGAGAAAGAGATGGAGTAAAAGGAAGAGGGAGGAGAAGGAAAGGGATAAGAAGAAGAAGAAGAAGAAGAACACAAAAGAGCGACTTCCCCTTCGGAATCGAAGGTAACGTCGTACTGTCGTGCAAAAGGCATAGAATGGGCAACGATGGCTCAAATGGCCCGTATTTCAATAATGATAAATCACCCTGGTTCGACGCACCGACAGACATGGCCGGTTTGAAGATCTCACAGTGAGATATCCCCGTCAGGGGTCTATCTCGTGCCTTCCATCTTATACGGCCCTGTCTCTTTCTCTCTCTCTCTCTCTCTCTCTCTTTCTCCTCCTTTCTCTCTCTCTCTCGCGCACGCTCGCGCTCGCGCTCTCTTTCTCGTCCTATCCCTACAGGACGCTTCAAGATCAGCTCGTGACTTATATCCGCTCGACAGAAATCCCTCTTCTCTTGCATGACGATGAAATAAAGAGAGAGAGAGAGAGAGACAGAGAGAGAGAGAGAGAGAGAGAGGGGTGGGGGAGTTACGTCGATGTTTAAAAGAGCAAACGATTAAAATCTATTTTTCTTTTTCCCCTTTTCGATATTTCCATTGCATCGATAACCTCGTATAATCGACGCGAGAGAACCGCCGAAAGACTCTCAAACAAATATAAGATTTACATAGAAAATCAAAAGAGAGAAAGAGAAGGAGAGAGAAGCTTCGATCTTATCTCCGATTAATTATAGGTTGCCGTGGGTTAGCGGCGAAAGACGGCTCGAGGAATCGAATAACTCGTCTTTTAATCCTTCGGACGCCATTTTTCCAACTTCCATTTTCTTTCTATCTACGCCTCTTTGCTTTCTGTAAGATTATTAAATACGATCGTAGTAGCCTGGATCGAGCGCGGATTGCCTTTTAAAGGATCGACGCCGTTTTAACGAGTCTTTAAGTATTATCGCACGAAAAATCGAGGCGAGATCACGAAGGTACGATAAACTTTATTACGTCGGATAAGATCGAAACGTAGAAAAATGTCAGAGGATATTCTCGCGCTCGTGCCTTTTATCCGCGTTAAACGGTATAAACGAATTCTTATGGAAATTTTTGGAAACTTTAGAAACGTCGATACACGTTCTACCAATATGGAGGTATAACCTACTACCATTGAAATTATTCAAAAATGCCAAGAAAAATCGTACAAGTTTTGTAGAAAAATTTAGGCGAGAAGTCTGTTTTTTTCTTTTTTTTTTTCTTTTTTTTTTTTTTTTAATATTTTTTCCCTCCAACCGTCGTACATAAAACTCCGTGCGATATCATTCTCAATGATAAATTCAACGAGACGGCGGCTATCTATATTCGCGGAGAATCCATTCATCCTGTCATAACGTTATACGCGTTTGCGCGCGCCTAGACTTAGAACGACGTAAGCGCGTAAAGAAAACCATGGAAGGATAACACCTACACGAGAATATTATGATCCGATATACGTTTCGCCGTGAAGTGCCGTTTTCTTTCTCTTTTTCATTTTATCCCAGCGTGTATACACAGCATCGTTCGATAGCAGCGAATACGGGATGCGGAATCGATTCGTACTCTCTATCAATTCTCAAAGTCGGTGAATACGAATTCTCAGCGGTGCTCGGTTGCAACTTTATCGGCCGTCACGAGAGCCGACGCGTTATTATTCCTTTCGAACGCGAACTTTGAAAAATCTATATTGAAAAAGTCGCCAAAATCGCATAGGCAATCTCGATCGATCATTGCACGATTTTTTTTCCTTTTCGAAAACGACCCACCTTATCTTCCGTCGTAATAAAAACCGAAGGATAGATAACGCGTTATAATTTGCACTCTTGTTTTTCATCGCGACTCGTCGACGTGCAACTTAATCACACTGTAAGTATTTCCGTGGAACCCGTAATCAAGGTGAAGATACATAGACAGGTAGAAAGGGGGAGGGGGGGGGGAGAGGGAGAAATAAAGAAGATATACTGTTTAAAGTGTACGGGGCGTCGATCCCTTTTTTTTTTCTCTCCTCCTCTCACCATATTCGCAATCATACGAATTTAACGCCACACTCTTAACGGCGAAGAAAAAAATTACCAGTAATTTGCCGTAGCAGACGGCAAATTAGTAGTAATCTGCATGCCTTTCAACGGCTCGGTGAAAATGCTTCTCCGGGGTGTACCGGATGCGTAGGGTCACGCGTCCCTCACCTAGGTCGCTTTTATTTTGCGAAAGGAAAGGCAAGAGAAGGAGAACGAAACAAAAAAAAACAACAACAACAACAACAACGAAAAAAGAAAGAAAAATTAACGAGATTAAACGAAAGAAGATAGTCATTATCGATAAAAACCGGAGTGGCGGGGGTGGGTGAGGGGGAGGGCATCGCGATCGTTTCGTTCGCTTTAAGATCGACGCGGTTGTCACTGTAAAACGCGCGAGGATCCCGTTGAGATATCGAATCAATTCGAATCAATTCTCAGAGATTACACAGAGATGAAATTATTTTAGTATTCCCTTGGCTCGTAAAATTCCGCGCGTTCCACGTACGTCGAAAAGTATCGTGCGATAAAAAAAAATTCTCGGGCAGGCTTTATTATTTGAGATTTGTGACAAAAATTCGGGATAAAAGAGTAAACGAGAGAGAGAGAGAGAGAGAGAGAGAGAGAGAGAGAGAGAGAGGCGTACTTTAACGGGAAAGAAGGAAAGGAACGGATGCGAGACGCCGGCGGGTACGACGATGCGGCAGTCTTTAAAATCGAACGGAAATCCAGTTTAACCGTCTACCTACGTGGCAGTGACTACTAATAATAGAGCAAAGATACTGGATGGATAGAAATACGACTTCCTACGGCAAGAGTCGGTTTCCTCCCCGGCGTCCTAAGAATAACAGGCTTCGTTCGATGCATTATCCCTAGGGTGGAGAGGGAGAGAAAGAGAGAGAGAGAGAGAGAGAGAGAGAGAGAGAGAGAGAAACGAGGCAGTTCAAACAGTGGATATTCCACGAGCACGTGCTTCCACTTATCCTCGACCATAAGTCTCAGCTGACTACGTCGCGTGGGATCGAGGGAGTCAAAACGTGGCCGATCCTTGCACGACTCCATCCTCTTTTCGACGATTCTATTCGATCGGAAAACCTTTCCAACCCCCACCCTCCCTCCCTCTCTCTCTCTCTCTCTCTCTCATTTTTGGCTTTTTAAGAAATTGTTCAATGTCTCCGGTGGCATGGTAACCAACAACGTTTCACCATATATCTCTAATTTCTTAGAGAATTTCTACCGGAATCGATAACCGGACGACCCTCTAAAGTCCTGGCGTCTAAAAGATATCTGTCTCACGAAAAATATTAATTAATGCCGAAAGTTCGATCGTTTTTTTTTTTTGTTCTTTTTTGATGACGATATCGAAAGAAGCTCGCTGATACTTTCTACTCGTTACTTTTTCCACTTGGATGATCATCTCTTGTTTCGATTCGAGAGAACCGACAGTAACGGAGCGTCGGTTCGATAGCCGATAACTAATTACAGCTTAGCAACCTCGTAATACCGGCTTTTTATCCGACCGAGCATTATATACCTAACGAGCAGTAATTAAACGAACCTCGGCCACTGTTTAACGTCGCCTACGTCTCGACATTTTCTCTCCCTGTCTCTCTCTCTCTCTCTCCCTCCCTCCCCCCAGCCCCTTCCTTGAACTACGCGTCGAAAGTACGATTCCCAAAGCATCTATGATCACATATAAATTTTGCACCGCGATCAATGTTTGTATTTTAACTCTGCGTTAGACGACGTTAATCCTACGGTATATTTACCCGTCCATCATAGTTCGATTCTATTTATTTATCTATCTCCTCGGAGTCTGCTGTTTAGATTTATAATGAAATAAGTTAAGAAAATGTTGATTAATTACAGAAATAGAGAGAGAGAGAGAGAGGGGGGGGGGGAGGGGAGGGGAGAGAGAAATTTTGGGAAAATAATAAAACTTTTCGCGATAAACGCGTTGATAAAAGTGTCGACGATTCGTAAAATTTTAGAAGAAAAGTTCTTCGGGATGTCGTCAACAAAAAGAATCCTCTCTTCGGATACGATTCCATCGAGAATCGATAGATGCGGTTGGAATTTTGATCGTGGATCCTTACGATGAAACTTAACGAAAGGATTGTTCAAATTTTTCGATCGATCGAAATGGATAAAATATCGCGTTAACCGTGTATATATACGAGCGATAGGAGATTGGAGACGTGAATATTTCGAATTCGTAGAAATGAAAACTCGAGGAATCCTTCTCCGTTGGTGGTATGGTTAAAAGCTCAGGCGTTTCTTCACCGAAGGGGGTCAACGAGTCGATAACGAGAGAGTCGATCTCCCGTTACCAAACGATATTACACGATCGACGAAACCTCCTTCTTCTCTATCGCCATCTTTCTCCGTTCTTTCTATCGGACGGATTCGAAGTTCCACCTTTCTAGCTATTTTATTCCGTAAGAAAGCGAATAGGTCGCTCGTAATAACGTTCCTCGCGCGTTTCTCTTTGGTTCGAAAGAATAACAGATTTATCGGCCGGGCTCGCGAGTCTCCGTCGTAGTTACGACTCATTGTTCCATTATCGGTCACGAGCCAAGACCGACGACGTCGTTTTTTCTCTTCATCCTTTCGTGATCAACGGAAGCCACAACGATCGAGGCAAACTCTTGAAAACTTTCCGCCTCGATCGCTTTCTATATTTGCTTCGTGAGAAATCCTGAAGAAAGTGGTAGTAGTAGTAGTAGAAGAGTAGTAGAAGGAGAAGAAGAAGAAGAAGAAGAAGAAGAAGAAGAAGAAGAAGAAGAAGAGGAAGAGTCTCAAAGCGAACGACCTTCCTTCGCGAACGAAGGACTTACCTCTTCCGCGAACGATCTCTGCTGCAACGAAGCCCAGCACATGTTGCATGGACACACCTCCTTCTCCTTGAAATTTTCACCTCTCTCTCTTTCCCTAGCGCCAAGCTGAGGTGGCGGCGGCGGTACAGGGGGCGGCAAAGGACTGGTAGCTACTTCGAGACTGTCCGAACTCGAATTGTGACGTCTCGGAGGTGTTATGTTCGTGGTAACGTTTCCTTGAGACACTCTCTTCGTTTCTACCGACTTCGAATACGGGGAGGATAAGTAAAGATTCAACATGCACTTGCTCTGCTGAGGTTGAGGCTTCAAAAAATCATCGAGGAGATAGAAACTCTGAGCCCTGCTCGATCTGGTAGTCGAGGACGAGGTGGTCGTCGTGCCGGTTCCTGTAGTACGAGTTTCGTTGGTCTGATCGATTCTACAAAAGCTCTCGCGATTCGTTCTAGCTCTGCACTCGTCCTTGAACTGGTGGTGTCTCGCGAGCGAGTGTCTCCCGGTATCCTCGAGGATCTCTCGATCGGCGGACGTCGCGTTACCGTTGCCGCCACCGGCGGCGGCGGCGGCGGCGGCGGCGGCGGCTGCCTCGATAGGTTCCTGATACAATCTACGACTGACCTTGGTGGTCCTCGAGGCCTGCGAGAACTCGCCGTTCTCTCTGTATATATCCCTGGTGACCCGGGACACGCGAGCCGAGTACGAGCCAGGTTGCTGATACCTCGTGGAAGAGGATTTGGAAGCCGAGCCACGTGGCTCCTCTCTCGAACGTTCGGCCGTGGTGGTGGTGGTGGTAGTGGTGGTGGTGGTGGTGGTGCTGGTGGTGGTGCCGTTGCCGTTGCTGCTGCTGCTGCTGCTGCTGCTGCTCTCGATCATCGAGACGCTCATGTTGTGAGAAAACGAATTCTGAAGCGAAGCGTTCGCGTGCGAGGAAGTTCCACTTCCTCCCCCGACTGTGGGAGCTCGAAGAAGGGCACCCAGGGAGCGCCATTTCCTATCCTGTTGTTGAGGCTGAGATTGTCCTCCCCCCGTGCTGGCAGCGAGGACGTTCGTCGAGCTCGAAGAGACCGAGGACCTGGTCCACTTCCTCTCGTTGCTCGGTGACGTCAACAAGGAGGCATTGTTACCGACGGACCACTTCCGTTCGCCCATCGTGGGCGACGTCATCGACGAGGGCGGCGGCCACTTTCTCTCGTTCGAGGGTGACGCCATCGAGGTGCTCGACCACTTTCGCTCGGACGAAGGCAAGATCGAGGTGGTGGTCACCGAACTCGAGGACCCACCACCGACCGACCCGTTCAGCTGTTCCTCTCGTTGTCTCGCTTTCCACCAAGACGAGGTGGACGTGAACAATATCAGGGCCCCTTTCAACGGATTCTGATTCTTCGAGGACCCTCCTCCTCCTCCTCCGCTCTTTGGCGATTGCTCTCGATCCTTCGTCTTCAATAATTCGCGAAAACTCGAGGACTCGCACTCGCGATCGCTGAAAGCTGACGCGTCTCGATCTTTAAAAGCACACTTTGCCGCGGCCACCTCCTCCTCGTGATAGATCGTAGCGTTGGTGCTTCGCAAACGAGGCCTGATCCTTACGAAACCGTAATCGTTACTCTCTTGAATCGCATCGGTCTCGATTCCTCGTTGCTGCTTCTGCTGTTGTTGTTGCTGTTGCTGTTGATGCTGAGCGTTGTTACTCGGCTGTTGAAGCGACGAGCCGCTCTGCCCTGACGAGTACTGATTGTGATGATGCTGAGAATGGTGGTGGTGGTGATGGTGGTGATGATGGTGGTGGCCGTTGGTAAGCTGCAGGCTCGGCTGTTGCAACAATGTCGAGGTTCTAGCGCGATGGCCCTCGCCGACGGTGCTCCTTTGCAGACAGGAGAAGCTCGCGGAGTGACGCAAGCTCGAGGGCGGATTGCTCGGCTGACTCACGCCTAACATCTTTTCTCTTTTTCTTTTTCTTTTTCTTTTTCTTCTTCTTCTTCTTCTTCGCTCTTTGATCTTCCAACGCGAACGCGAGAGTAGAAGCCGGTAAGACGGAAAGACAGAGACAGAGACAGAGATAGATAGCTGGATAGATAGAATGAGAGAGAGAGAGAGAGAGAGAGAGAGAGAGAAAGGATTCTGTGATTCTGTGCAAAAAGAGAAGAAAGAGAAACGAGTGCGCGGAGAGTCTAGAGTCCGTAACCGTTTCCGATGTCTACAGAATGGAGAGGAGGAAAAGTGAGAAGAAGAACCGAAAGACGCAAAGTTATGACGACGGATGCGACTTAACGGACGACTCAGGTGGGCACAGACGACGACTGGTGTGCTGTTCGTTACCCTGGCAGCGTCTTTATCGGTCGTTGCCTCGTTGAAAATATCCAACGACAACCACGACTAGAAGAACCGAGAGCAAATGCAGTTTCTTCAACGGAACGTCCTGCCGTCGTACCTCTCTCCCTTCCTTTTTCCTTTTCCTCTTCGTCCGCTCTTGATACTATTCTCACGTGCATCCTCGACGTCTGACTCGTCGATAAGTAACCCTCGGGCTACGTCATCCTCGATGGCGAACGCGTTCTTCCTGTTTCTTACGTACGACGTCGGGTCGTACGAAATCTGGAACAAAAAGTAGGAACAGGGTAGGGACAGACGGCAACTTAAAAAATGGAAAAGAAAATGTGACTAAGACGAAGACGAAGAAGACGAAGAAGAAGAAGAAGAAGAAGAAGAAGAAAAAAAAGAAAAAAACAAAAATATAAAGAAAGAAAGATGAAGCTTACCGAGCGGCATGTAAAAGCAGGCGGGGTGGGGGCGGGGCCGGGGGACTACTACGAAGTGAGGGTACGGGGCTTCATGGAGGAGTGCGAAAATAAAAGTTAAGAATTTCGAAAGACGTGACACGGTATAGCTCCAAATCGAATCAAAACAACAACAACAACAACAGCAACAAAACAAGCTATTGCCGTGATCTTTTATTTATCGTCATTTATACTTGGTATCGCGTGATTTCGAAATTCTTAAATCTTGTCTTCAACCGCCCTATCCCCCCATATATATATATATATATATATATATATATATATATATATATAAAATCATCGAATGAGGGAGGGGGTTTAGGGGATGATAGCACGCCGGGATACGATGTATATAGACTTGATCGTCCATTTGAATTCTGTTCTCACGTGAGTGCCACGAGAGAGAGAGAGAGAGAGAGAGAGAGAGAGAGAGAGAGAGAGAGAGAGAGAGAGAGACGATGATAATACGATTTCCGCGGTTCTCCGCAGCGAGATAGAAGCAAAGGTAGATGGAGATGGATATGACGGAGGAGGAGGAGGAGGAGGAGGAGGAGGAGGAGGAGGAAGAGGACGAGGCGATACGCGTTAGAGATCGGTGAAGAATGAAGGACGTTCTGTGGTCAAAGCCAAAGACCGCGCTTCCAGATGTCTACTGACGCGAGAGCTCTGATAAGAAAAATTCAATCTGTTTCTAACGTGTGAAGCACAGAGAAAATACAACAAAGAGAAAGAGAGAGAGAAAGGGAGAAGAGAGAGACAAAGGGAGAGATGGCGTAATCTTCGCTCTCTCTCTCTCTCTCTCGCACTCTTCTCTCTCTTATCTCCGATTAATCTCGCACTAAAAATCGTTCTAACGATGAACGATTTTAAGCGGATTCTCTCGCAAAATGCGAAAGGAAGCGGGAAATTTACGGGTTCTAAACTACACGTTAAATGCGAGCTCTTTCGGGAAAATCCACGTACGGGCATCGTTAAATGGAAGTGAAATTAAAGATCGGGAAGGAATGGCGTGCTACTGCTGCCGTTGCCGTTGCCGCCGCTACTGTTGATATTGCTTTGCTTGTTTACGATGACTCGCGAGAAAATGAAAACTTAGCGTTAAATTAGAGCGAAACGGTATCGTCATGCTTCAAACTTAAGACCAACGAATGGCTATATATATATATATATTAAAAAGAAGCTCAGGGATCGTGGTGTGAGGATAAGGTGGCGAGGAGCGACAGAGTCGAAAACACATCATTTTTAAGAGATATACGTTGTCGTCAAAACCAGTTATATATACGCAGGCGTGTAAGTAAACGCGTTACACATATGGAGGACAAAGTCTAATAGTCGTCCGCTGCTTCGTGACTGTTGGAGATATTAATAAATGGTCATAATTATTTCCTAATTAACCGAGTCTGGGCCGTAATTAACGCAATTAACATTCCTAATGGGACTCCCCATGCAGGTCATTTCTTCGAGGATCCCCGACGTATTCGTGGAAAGAAATTTTCAAGCTTCGTAGAAGCACGCGAGCTCTCTCTCTCTCTCTCTCTCTCTCTCTCTCTCTCTCTCTCTCTCTCTCTCTCTCTTTTTCTTCTTTCTTATCTCTCAATAAACTCGTACATTGGCACTCGTTGTCCAGTAGCTCGCGAATAGACCGGCGCAGTAGTGCATCTCGAGCGTTGCTTGAAACTTTCCTCCGTTAATGAATTAATTAATCAAGCCACGCGAGTAGGCTCGTCGATATACTCGTAAGTCACGTCGTGTTACGTATCTCCTCGTATTTTTCAAGGGGAAAACAAACGTATTGCAAGAGAGCTCGTTAAAACAATCGTTAAACGTTACCAAATCTCTTCATAAAACACGATCAATTGTTAATCGTTTACAGAGCCGAGATAAAACGAAAGATGATGACTCACCTAAAAAGGATGACAACGGGCCTGTCTCTTCTTCGATCGAAGAAATTGAAACACGTTCGTTTGTTCGTTGGCACGTGGCGATCGGAATCCCTTCGTTCTTGCCAATGTTTGAGGGTACTCAAACGTGGAGGGGAGAGGGGGGAGGGGGAGGGGGGGGCTTCGGGGTTTCTTTAGACGTTTCTAAGATCGACGCTAAGTCTCCCTCCATTCCCCGTTTCCTTTTACTCTTCCCATCGGTCGTGAATCTCTCGCATTCTTTTCGATTTGCAAGGACAATGGCGAGAGAGCTCGTCGGTTCTCGCACGACTCGCAAGATTTCTCAGAGTTTTACGTTCGTCTCCCGCGCGTCTGTACACATCTTACCAATGGAACACAGTGAAAGGGTCTTTCAAGGCGGGAAAAGTGAGTGACACCCACACGCAGAAACTTTTGCCCGTGTCGCAGCGGCAGCTCGGTTAATGCAAAAGGCAAGGCCGTTCGTGCGAATAAAAGTTCACTCCGTTATTGCGAAATCTATCTATCGTCTGTTGCAACGATAATGATGTGTAATGAGATACCAGGAGGGATATCTCCGAGCAAAACGTATTTCGATTCCGTCCGTAAGGATAGCAATTAGATGTCGTTGGATATTTCATACTAACGCCGAAGCGATAGAGGTATACAAGCGCAATCCTCTCGATCGGAATCAATTCCAATACGTTTCTTCCGAGATCGTTTCGACGATGCTTCGGGCCGAAGCAAATGAAAAATTCTAACGGACTCTCTAGACTCGGCATCGTACTACGTTCGAGTTCGTTCCTATCGAACGGAATAAAAACATCAAGGAGGTTGGTCGCGGCTCGTTTGAAATAAAAAGCCTGACTCATTTTAACGAGTCAGTCGATGCACTTCGACGAGAGGGAGAGAAAGAGGGAAGGATATCGGGAGGAGGAAGGTTCGTGCATATGCATGTATCGACGCGGCCGCCTTATACGCGACTCGCCAAACTCTCACCTCGCATTGTTTCGTTCTTACACGAACAAACAAACAAACAAACAAACAAACACACGCGAAACAGACACACAGACCAACATAAGCGAAAACATAGCCCCTTCCCTTCTCCTCCTCCTCTTTTGCCTCTCCCACTCCACGCATAGGAATGCCAACGTAATCTAGCATTTGCGCTCTGGATAGTTCGAGCCAACCCGGTTAACGTAATTGCACGGAATCTTCGGCCGTAACTAATTGCACTGGGGGTACGTAATAAACACGGACGAACAACAAACGACGCGGTTCCTACGCGCGTTGCTTAAGATTTATTGTGAAAGAAATTTGAAAGCTCTTCCCCTTTTCCTTCTCGTTATGTTCGTTTTCTTCCTAAGTCAGTTTACTACCGTGGATAAATTAATTATGAAAGGCGACGCTGTTACGCGATATCGTAGGAGAGGATCGAAAGATAAGGCGATAATCGTTCGAGCAGAAATTGTTTTAATCGAGAAAGATTATCGTTGATAGATGCGAGAAAGCGACTTTGATCCTACGAGTAAATCTAAACTGGATAAATCTATTCAAACGATATACGACGAAGCGTCGATTATTAATCGTCCGTCTCGTGGCACTCGCGTTTCGTTTTATACGCGATCACGAGGTTGCTTCTCGGGTTGACAACTTTAATTATTTAAAAAGGTTTTAACCGCGGAACAGGAATATTTAAATATAATATATATGTATATAAATATATATATATAATATATATATATATATATATATATATATATATAAAATAAAAAGAAGGAACGCGAGGAAGCTACGAACGTTTCGCGTTGAAAAACAAAGAGAAAAAGCGGAAGCGAACAACAAACCGTGAGTCAGTGTTATCGACCAACGACGACGACGACGACGACGACGACGGAACCATATAAAGAACGAGCCGAATTCTCCGATTAGGATCACGCAACGAAACAACGCCAATCGCGGTCTCGTAAGAAAATTTTTATTCGACGCCCTTACGCGAGATACACGTGTGCTGATAAGCTCAACGAGACGTGAAAAGTTTCCTAGTCGATACGTATAAATCTTTTTACTCGATACGAGAGACTACGTCGTATAGATTTATCGAAGCTTTAATATCGTTGGCGAAGCTCCTTATACGATACGATAGGAAGACGTATCTCGATTATAATTTCTCGAATAAAAGGAGAAAACGAGGGATTAAAGACGCGACTTGGGCCATGCGAGATTCTCTCTAAGAGCATTGGTAAGCTTCGACTCAAAGTTTCCGACCGAACGATAATCGCTTCTCGGTATGCCGAGGTAATTAGGTACAATAAACGATAACTAGTACGGAAAGCGGAACGAACGAGCCATGTTGAAACAGGTAAACTATAGGGACGAAGAGCGTGCGAGTAGAATGTGGTAAGACGATTATGGCGAAGAACTTGTTGGAGGGTGGCGCGCTTTAAAGATCGATCTTTAGAAATAATCTGTAATACGCAGGGACGTCGTATCTCTTCTTGGGGGGACAATTTTATCATTCGGTCACGCGAGTCTCATTTTCGAGGCATTCGAATCGATCATCTCTATAAAATTAGTATCATCTTCCTTTACGAGGAAATTTATTAATTGTTAGAATGAGCTCGCATTCGATCGTCTTATTCCTCTTCGAGTCGCTATAATTAATATTGTACGAGAGAAGAGTAACGTAATTATAATCATATAATACACCGACGTGTTCTCTTGAAAATTGGGCAACAGGTTTATAATAGACGAATTGAACCGTGGAAAATGTGTTCGCTCATTACATCGGACCGCTTCAAAAATGCCGAGAGAGAGATAGGTAAGCAACGAAACAATGCCATAATAGCACTGTGGGAAAGAGTCCGTCATGATACGCGGCCCGACGATGGATCGTTGGCACACGTTTATCCTTCTAAATATAAAACTAATTATCCGCGTAATTCTAACGTATTCCTACTTTTAATCTCGAAATTGCATAATCATATGAAAGCTACGCTGCTCCCGGTCCACCACCGCACCCAAGATATACGTGTTTAATTAGTATAACGACTGTTCCTTAGAAATCTTCTTAAAAGGCATCTTATGACTTTCCCATAAATTGAAATTTTTTGGAGTATCAAAGTCACGACACAGTGACCGTAAATTGTTCCGCGCACACAGCGACGGTTTCTACTTTTATTTATTCTAGACCGCGTTCTTAGAAAGCGAACAAAAAAGGAAAAAAAAAAATAAAAAAGAAAAAGGAACTCGCGAGTAATTTCGATTCTAAAAGGAACATTTTCCTTTTGATCAAGATGCGATCGCGATTAACCAACGAACGATATAAACGAGTGCTCGCAGGAGACGCGCAGTCAGCCATCTTGGAAAATAATTGGGGAGGTTCCGATTTTTCGTTTTTCCTCCCGAAGACATGGACGTTTATCTTCGATCGCGACGTGATCCGCGTATTCTCCTCCACGCCCCGCCCCCCCCCCTCCAAGCTCACCCTCTCTCATTCTCCCCTCTCCCTCTCGCCAACGTACGAATTTACTCTTTCAATTCCCCCCTTCCTCGTGCACGAGGACAGGGGCAATAACGTAATTACGTAGGTTGTAATTAAGTAAATCGACGAGTCCCGCGAATACGATCTACCCCTCCTATATATACTCGCCCTTCCCAATCTTTTTTTTATTTCAGCATATATAACTTGTACGTGCTTACTAATGGATTTTCAACGGAGGGAGTACTTTGACCTCGGCTCGACTCTTACTACCTTTCTATATCGTACCTCCGGCCCATTCTACCCTACCTATCCCCAACCCTCCCTTCCGTTCCGCGCGCGCTACCGAACGACTCAACGACTACCGACGACACTACTATCGCGAGGTAAACGTCCTCGACAAAAGAAGAAAATACCCTTGCCGCTCGCGAAATCGATACGAACCGCGAAACACGTGACGTATCACCGACACACCGACGACAACTCTCGATGAGAATTCACGTGAAATTCCAACGAATCGTAATCCATTATGTACAAATGTTTACATGTCTCTCTATCTACGCGCGTACGCGTATTTTACGGGCGCTCGCCCGGACGTTTCTACGTTGCACAGAGAGACCGACCGATCAACCAACCACGGACCTTCGGGAATAGAGAAATAGAATTAAATAAATCGTTGGCTAGTGAAAAGGGTGCTTGAGATACGTTACCGTATAGATTCGCTCTACGATGAACTCGTTAAACTATCGATCCTCGTACGAGTCTCCGTTCGCTCTCGAGAATCCAATAATTGCCTTCTACGAGCGCATGATTTGTATACACGCGCGTATACACCTTCTCCCTTTCCATTCCTTTATTTATATGCCCGCTCGGGAGAATAGACCGATTGAAAGGAAAACGCGGTGCATCTAAATCTCGCCGCGGCGATATCCATCGACGATACGTCCGATCGAGGATATTCGTCGTATCTCTCTCTCTCTCTCTCTCTCTCTCTCTCTCTCTCTCTCTCTCTCTCTCTCTCTCTCTCTCTCTCTCTCTCTATCTCTCTCTCTCTCTATCTCTCGTTACGACCGAACAAAGCTCCGATAATTGACCGTCCGTCTTTCTCGTACCATCTAATTTCATAGCGCGTACCTTATCGACGCAAAGAATTTAATTAAACGAATTATAGAATACGGTACGGCACTGCGGGATACGGGAGGTATATATACCTATATCCTACACGTCGAGAGTAATCGATAAAGTGCCACGTATAACACAGCGTATTTCGCATTTAAAAGAGATACCCTCGGTATATCTCTTCGAATGTTTCGTCGAAATGATACGCGTGCTTTTTTGATAAGCCCGTCAAACGAATTTCGTATTTAACTCGGTTTTTAAACCTTTCTCAAATATTTAAAACACATACACACACACATACACTCTCTCCTCTCTCTCTCTCTCTCTCTCTCTCTCTCTCTCTCTCTCTCTCTCTCTCTCTCTCTCTCTCTCTAAGCTTAGCGAGAACTACCGAGAGAAAATATAAAGCGAGTCGGTTTGACGGAACTATGCGTTCAGGAATCCAGTTAATTAGCAATGCAAATCCGACGAGTATCGATCGCACAGATCGTTGCATCTACCCAAGTACATCGACCCACTAAGCGATCGCCTAATCGACTTTTTTATTTTCCTATCTGACAAAAATTCGGATTGAAACAATAAATTGTTATATCGTTTTTCGCGTTCGTTCTAGAAAGCGCATCCTCGAGTACGCTTTCTCTCATGAATTCGTCGAAAAAGCCGGGCGCAGTAAACACTTGCTTAATACTAACGTGGCCATTAGGGTCGTTGAAAGGCAGTAAGCCGTGATTAGAAATCTTCGTAAGCAGAGCGTAATATAACCACCCGTTATAAAGCCCCGTAGAAAATTTCCGAAGGCTTCTCTTCTCCCGTCTTTTCTCGTTCGAAAGCGTCGAAAGGACACGTCGAATTTAACCCCGTCATTCTACGTGACGATCTTCGAGTTCTCTCCTATAAAGCAACTTCTCGAGTGTCGTCGAGCTTGCGAAATCCAGTTTTAAATGGTCGCTGCATTGCACGCACCTTTCCACGTCGTCTTTTCTTACGCGTCATTTTTGCGCACTTTAATTAACGCGTCCTTGCGTTATAAAAATAATTACTTTTTCCTTTTTTTTTTTTTTATTTCTCTTTTCATGAAAAATCCGTCGCGATTTTATTATCCGTTACTTTATTATCCTACAAATACACTAACCTATACAAATATAGTCTCCTACCGCTCCGGCGCAAACTCTTTCTAAAAATACCGGCGCGGTGAATAATGAAGGTACACCAGTGCAGTTTACCATGTATCTATCTACACGTATATAGATACGTACGAATAGAGAAAGAGAGAGAGAGAGAGAGAGAGATCGAACAAATCGTTGAAACTCGTGCGTGGTAGATTATTCAAAGCGTCCTATAAAAGTATAAAACTCTTTGCGGTCTTTCGAGTGTACTGCTGGCAAAGGATATACGCCGTTTAAAGCGATTAGAAACCATATAGAAATTTGATTGCTCGCGATTCTCGCTCGATATCACGCAGAGAAATCTTTTAATCGTACGAAACCAAACGGATTTTCATAATTATATCTCTACCGCTGCGTGTCTAAAAACTTGCTATTAATTGGAATTAAATGTTTATTTGAAAATGTTGCAAGATTACGACCTTCGGAAACTCTTTTAAACGGTAACGGAGGGCTTTACTAACGCATCGATCGTTAAACGAAATAAAGAAAAGAGAATGAGATATAATGTACGGCACGCGCGTGTGTCGTAGTTAGGGAAAGCGTAAAATTTTACGTAATTAACGCCGTTATAAATTGAAATCGTGTTTATGCACCGAGGCCCATCGTCTCGTACCCGGTGGCATATGGAATGGGGATATATACATAACAACGACGGTCATTAAGCGATGTTGAGAAACGTGAGAGTGCTTGCTGATGCTTGCTTACTGATTGGCGTGTTAATTATATCGCTGCCGATTCGAATTCGCACGTGAGAGTCGTGACTGTTGTTAGCCATCGCGATGATGGGCCCAAACAAAAACTGTAAGCTGGATAATGCAAATAACGATTAAAAAAGCGAGCGAGAGAGAGAGAGAGAGAGAGAGAGAGGAGAGATAAAGAGAAGGAAAGAAAATAATTGATTGTAACAAAACGTTGGCTTTATCGATACGAAACAATAACGTAATGGTATCATTAAATATAATAAACTTTGGAAAGTAAAAAGAGAGGGGGGAGGGGAGGGGAGGGGCGAGAGAATAAGGGAGACAAAAGATGAGAATAAAGAGGGCAATAATGCGCACGTGCCGAGAATAAACGCTAAGCATTATCCTTATCGCTCGTGTGTGTGTGTGTGTGTGAGCCAGCTTTCATTCGACGCGTTTATTCGAGCAAAGTGACAAATTGTCATTATTTCAGCGACCACGAATTACCCTGTTACAGCCGTTGCTGATGCTAACGAACGACGAGGACAACAAAGGAAGGCGCTATTATTTTGAAATCTCGCTCTAGTACCCGGCCATATGGCAATTAATGACGATTGGCCTCTCGCGCTGATTGATGCGCGAACGACGTCGCGGTAGAAAAAGTAATGACGATAATAATAATAAGAACCGAAAGCAGAAGCAGAAGCAGAAGCAGAAGCAGAAGAAGAAGAAGAAGAAGAAGAAGATGATGTGGAGGAGGTGAAGAAGGAGGAGAAAGACGATGACCTTAATAATCTGGCGAGAGTTAACGAACAAATGGCAAAGTGTGGATGCTTGTGTACATACATATGTAAGCACGAGCGCCAAACCACACAAGTATTGTATTCGGCGTTCGTTGCTACGATTGACGATCGACGATTAGATAATCGCGTTGATACTCGTTCATCGTTTGTCGTCGTCTAATACCTTCCCACGCAAACGATACACACAAACGAGTTTAAACGCGGACTGTCCAGCTTAAAAGGAACCTTTGTCCAGTGCTATTATCGCTTGTACGAACGTGTACATCTTTTTTGCGAGAGAAAAACAAAAAGTAACATTTGATTTTGATTAAACGCTATCGTAGATATTTGTAGAAAGTCGCGGGAGTTAACGATCTCTTTATAAATCGAAAGTGAAACGTTCGATCGAGATACAGTTTGTTCGAATGCGATTTTAATTATAGCCAGTTTCCGTAATTATTAAATCACTTTGCGTGCACAAGAATTGTTCGTTATCTCGAAGCAACGAAAGTTTAACAAAGTGGATGCAATGGTCGTAGAAAATAGATCGATCGGAAAAAATGTTGCGATCGTATGTAAGGCACATAGAAGAATATTACACGTTTTCGTTCCTCGCAAATACGTAGTTATCGTCGGTGTTGTCTACTAATTTACCCGTAATGAGCAGGTCGAGAGAGTTTGACAGCTCGCAAGGAACGTTGCTGACGATGGCAAGAGAGTGTGTGTGTGAGTATGAGAGAGAGAGAGAGAGAGAGAGAGAGAAAAAGACAGTAATGACCTAACTGGTCGACCATTGTCTGCAAACTCAAGCAGCCCACGCTCTCGAGGTTGCAGCAGCCAGAAACAGCAGCAACTACTAGCAGCAGCAGCAGCAGCAGCAGCAGCCAGCAATGGAAGCGAACTCCATTCAATGTGCGAGAAGCGTAAGAGCAGGGCTGAAGGTTTCAACGACCTCGCGGTGCAAATTACTCACTTAAATCGTTACTACGGTGACGGCCACTCTCCGTGGATTTTGATCGATCAATTTTAATCCAAGTTCGCGGGACGTGCCAGGCACAACTCCGTTCCAAGAGTATTTATGTACCCACTCGCGTTAACAGTAGTAGCAAACAAAATTAGCGTACGCGACTAAGAAGCTACACGTCTACTGCGTTTTACGCACAAAGGAGCGTTACGTTTTAAAAGGGAGGGGAGAGGAAGAGAGAGAGAGAGAGAGAGAGAGAACCGTCTAGAGTATCGTTTCACATCTCGCTGCATTTAAATCATAATAGCTGCTTTTAAGCAACGGTACGTAACCTAAGTAATATAGTCCGTTGCATACCTACTTAATTATACAAGTTCTCGATGGTAAACATAAACTTGTGCGGAATGAGTACGAGCATGCCTTGAAAAATGTATTAATAGCTAATGAAAGAGAGTGCGTTTAACGTTCCCCTTTGGTGCATTCAATGGTTCGTTCTAAGACCGGTCAGATTTATTGATATAATGTAAAGGGCGAACGAATACAAGTCCTATCGAACTTTCAAGCTCGTATAATGCCATTGTTAATCGATTTCTCGATATACCCATGACGTGTACGTGCAACATTTAACGTACTATGTACATATGTACATAGGTACGTATGATATACGGACGCACGCACGCACGCACGCGCATATGTCCATATATACGCACGCATATACGTATTACACGTATGCATAATACCCGGGAAGGCCGATGAAATATTTTCCGACAATTTCGTTGCTAAAGATGACGAGAGAAGAGAATCCGGCCACGCGAATGAATAATGAATTAAAAATTATTCTATCGACGCGATACGCGTATGTATCTGATCGTACGCGCGAAAGGTAACAACTACTCGAGCTCTGAAATTAGATATTAATCGTAGAGATTGTCGCAATGTCCGCTACTTAACGAACGCTTCATTTGTCATAAGAAGGTTTATTATACGAGCCATAAATCGAGATTGGTATCTTCTTGACCTCCAAAGACCCCGAGGTAGCGGTTTATTCAGGCAGATCGTTTGGAACTTAAGAACACGTATATCTACTCGAGCTTTCATTAAATCGTAATTCATAGTAGGACGAAACGAGAATCTTCGATAACTACCGTTTCCCCCCTGGCATTTGCAATTATATTGGCATTATATCGATTCTAAAAGTGGCACATATCCCTCCCGCATTTAGGTTCGCGCTTTTCGATCTTTCTTTTTTTTTTTTTTTCTTTCTTTTTTCTATCGTAACGAGATTACGCTGATCGGCGATTCCGTATTTACGGATTGGAAGCATGTTTCGATGATGCTTTAATTAAGTACCACGGTATATTCGAACGTCGATAAAATATATCTCGATGTTATATTAAAGTACGTCGCCGCTAATTCCAACAAGAATCTATAAAATATGTCGAAAGATATACATATATATATATATATATATTTTTTTTTTTTCTTTTCTAATTATCGCGCTCCTATCGGACGAATAATAAAAACTATTGGATTTGTAGGATGATGTTATTAAAGTGCGGCTTTGGTTAGCTTCTCAAAGTTATTCCATTGCCGAAGATAACGAACAGAAGCGCATTCCTGAACGAGGCGTAGGTACCTGCTAGCTAGTTTTATACGGCGATCATCGTCGAAGTGTGTTTCACGGCAGAATTGGTTGTATCGAGACGTTCTAATCGAATGTAATTCGGAGAAGGCGGAAAGATGAAAGAAACGCAAGGCCAGTCGTGGGTCATTGCCGCCGTGCGAGCTCTTCGTCCTCGTATACGTTTTCTCTTTCTCTCTTTCTCCTCGCCCTCCCACCCCCCCCCCCTCTCTCTCTCTTTCTATTTCTCCATCTTCCTCTCCGTATCCGTGCGGTACACGTATCTACTGTGCCGCGGTACGTACGGCACGGCGATCACTGTACTTAGAACTCTACCTATCGCCACATACCGGGTGTTCCACGAGCATTTCAAAGTTTCCGGAAGTCGACGAGATTCTTGGAAGAAACGATACGGTATCCCGAGATATGCAAAGTTCATCGAGCAAACGTAGAAAGGACGGAACTCGTATCTCTTTGCTCGAGCAATTTACACCCGTAAGATGACGAAGACTCGGGCAAGATTGCGTAGAACCGAACTAGACCCTAGTAGCACTCCTTATCTCTACTCTCCTAGAGATAGAAACGTACGAGATAAAAAATGATATTGACTAAACTTTTACGAGATTACGACGATCTCTCTTTCGATATTCCTTAATGCTTCTTATTTGTTGTTCGTCCAATATATCTTATGTAAATGGCATTCCGTGGACAATAAATAAATTCTTTATTTACACCATCGTCCTGTAAAAATCGTTTGAAAAATATCCGAATGAAAATGTCGTCTCGCCGAGGACTGTTATACATGAAATTCGTAGTTCTCTTTGTACGGACGATACGAGGAGATCTCCTAAATGTACTTACTAGAGAGAGAGAGAGACAGAGAGGGGGGGAGAGGAGTGAGAGAGTGAGAGATAGTGCCTCGGTAGAGAATACCGAGTAAAGTATAGGTGGTATAGGTATAGTATTACCGCATAAGGCTCGGTGACCGAACTAAGGCGTGGGTGTTAGGCGGCGTTCTCGAAGCTATACACCGAGCACGCATTAAGTGCACCACGGGCATTTCTACGTGAAATAGCGCCTTATGCGCGCTATCTCCTTCGAAGCTGCGATATATTGGCGAAACTGGACTTGTTCACCGCGTACTCGCGTAGGAGTCTTTATCAGTACCCGGTAGGGTGCACGCCCTGCCAATTTTATTTCACTTACGCTCTTTACCAATATTTTTAGCCTTTCTCTCTATCTTTGGTCAACGGCCAAAGCTCTCTTTTCTACCACCGAACGCTAAACTCGGATAATATTCGACATACACTTGTCCTCTTTTACATTCTCGAAGCTCTTTACAATTTTGCTCTTGAATTTACAAAAAAAAAAAAGAAAAAAAAAGAAAAGAAAAGAAATTTACAACCTCGTCCGACTAACGTACGAGTCGTTTATTAATGTTCCTACGAGAAGGAAAGACCAAGCAGCCTCCCTCGACGGCCAGACCCGCCTCGCAGAATGCTCGTTCGTGAACCGAACATAACCGATAACAACGATCACGATTCTTACTTTGTTCTCTCGTATTAGCGTTTAAATATATCCCCGTAGTTGTATTCTCGTTGGGGAAATTTGAGCCGATAAAATGAAATGGGAGCGAAGAATTGTATTTTTTAATCCTTTCGAAAAATCTTATTCTCCGAAGAAATGCAATCTCCGTTCGATCAGATTCGATCTTCTCTCCTCTCCTATGTATTTTGTATCGATTCTCGAGGATAGGGGATGGGCGGGGGGAGGATCTTTTTAATTAAAATCGAACGACCATGGAAACACAGGGTGGAAACCTTTATTTTCCGAGTAAGTTCGAGTAATTTAATCGCAAAGATAGCTCGGGAAGAATCGTCAGGGAGCCAGATTGTAGGTAGGTCATACGTACGCGGGCCGAGGTGCGTCGAACAAAAGTTCTTTATAGATAGCCCTTGATGATACGTCCTGGGGGCAACACCTGCTCGTGATACGCCACTTTACCTTCAACGCAAACCTGCTCGCACGTCTACGTATTATATAATACAAGACCGTGTATTCCTATCCGAGTCTTGGCAAGTACGGTGGTCGCGGTAGTTATATGTTGGTTATATAGGCGTTATAGAGTCTCGTCTGGGCTCGAAGAACGTTGGGTTTATAATACTTTACGGGTACAGTCCGCACAGACATCTTTGAACGTTTAGTTATCATCGACACGGTCGGCTCTTCTCATTTACTTTCGTTACGTTCTCTCTCCGTAGACTCGAAAGAAAAAGATCGGTCACTTTTATCTCGAATGTTTTCTCTTACAAACGGGAATATAATGTAGTTTTCTTTAATCTCCGATCTTCGAACGAATCGTTAGCGATAGGAAGAGTACGTTTCCTGCTGTGCCACGGAGAGGATCGTGTCCCGGAACGAGGTTCCTTTTAAAGCACAGTAAAACGCGTGTACTACGGCCATGACACCTGGATTACAGGGGGAAAAAAAAAAGAAAAGAAAAAGAAGAAAAGAAAAAATAGGAAAGTACAGCGCTCTCCGTAAATATGGATCCAAGATCGTGCGACCTCGTAACGCTCGGATTCCGATAAACGATTCGTCGATCGATTTTATGAGTCGCGGCTAGCCGATCGATCGGTCGATCGATCGATCGCTTAATTTCTTCGGAAAAGGAAAAGGAAAAGGAAAAGATAAAGAAAAGGCTCCAAGACGTATTCTCGTCGATGTCGTACGCTGTACCCTGTGATCGTCGAGGCGGAATCGCGAGTAGGAGACACGCATAGTGCGTATGCCGTATCTAACGAGCGACTCAAACGCAAATCTAATATCTAAAATCTTTCCTTACTGCTGCCTCTCCGCGCGTACGCGTGCGTCTTTCACGAGTTTTCCATCTCTCGAGAGCTCGTTACGCGAGTCATTCGGATAGTAATCGGATAAGGAATCGCTAGAATTCCCTTTTAACGCGCCCGCTAACTTTTCCCGTTTGAAAATTGAATAGAATTCGATCAGGGCGGTGGGTAGGGCAGGCAGGTCGGGTGATGAGGGGGGGGGGAGAGAGAGGAGTTTAATTAAAAGGAGAATCGCGTGAAAATAATCCAACGGTCGCGAGCTCATCTTTCTGACCTCTAAGAAAACTCGCGGAAGGTGTTGTCGAGCACGTGAAAAAGAGAAATGGAGGATATATCTTAACACGAGCGTGTCGAAGTAAATAAGCCGAAGCATCGTCCGTTCGAATGGCGGTCTCGCTCGTGAGGATATGGCTTTCCATACGTTCATTAAGGTCGATCGTTTCGCCTAAGTCACGCGCGTAATGTTATTAAAAAGCGGCTCGCTTAAACACGCCGATTATTATTAGCGTTCGTCGAACGTGGAATATATTAGGTGCTCGCGGGAGCACCATAATATCTCTCCTTTGTTTCGGATCGATTTTCTCGTCCGAGGAGAAATCTTCATTCTTTTTTCTCTTCTACTCGGGGGGAAAAAAAAAAAAAAAGAATGGAAGAAAAAAAAATTACGAGGAAAGAGCCGAGTATCATGCGATAATAACAATTCATATTTAATTCTGCATGCGAACGATTCGCAGATAAGACGAATTTCAAGGAATAGAGATTAAGAGAAATTAAGAGAATAAAAAAAAAAAAAGAAAAAAAAAAGAAAAGAAAAGAAAAGTTCTGCGGAGTGTCCGAATGGTGGACGGTCGATATCGCGAAACATTAATTTCATTTATAGCCTACCGCAAACACGTCGACCATACTCTCTCACGAGTATCGAAGTAACGTCAGCTTTCGATACAGCTCGAGCGAGTAACAGTATACACGCTATCGGTATCCAGGCCGTAAGCTCCCACAAATCGCAATGATATTACCGATAGTTAATACGCACACGTTTTGCACCCCTTGGCCAATTAAATAAACCCTTGAAAAACTAAGGAGGAATCGATTTAAGTGCGCCGATCGACCGAGACGCCAAACCATTCGTTTAAATTACTTAACGTAAATACCAATAATACCAACTCCCTGGAGTTACTCTTACGTGACGCGAGAAGATTAGCGTGGTTAAGCGTTAAAACGTTAAAACGTTAAAACGTTGGGAAGAAAGAAACACAGTTCCCCCTTTGCCCCCTTATCTCTTCTACCTGAAAAGGAAGAAAAGAGAGACGGGTAGTAGAAGAGAGGGAGAGAGAGAGAGTGGGGGGGGGGAGAGCATAATCTCTTCAATACATTTTTACATTGAACTTCCTGCTCTCGCGTAAACGCAAGTTCGCTTCAAGGAGCTCACGCCCACCGGTATTCAGATTCGTGACTAGGAACTGGGATTCGCTGACCCATGACTGGGCAACGACTAGATAGGATAGAGTCTCGTTCTCCGTGCAGAAGAGAAGAACGAGAGGAGGCAAAAGAGGAAGACGAAGACGAAGACGACGACGACGACGACGACGAAGAGGAGGAGGAGGAGGTAGAGAGATAGAAAGGAGGATGAAGATGAGGAGGAGAGAGGAAAGGTGGCAGAGGACGACGCCCCGTTCTCCACTCCCACGTTCCGTAGGCACATCGAGAGGAATTACTATATCAAACGGCAGCGTGAGAGAAAGAAAGGTCTGACGTTAATGAAACAACGTTTAGTCACGTCTCCGTGTTAGCTCTCATCGATTATCGTTACGAAAGTGTTGTAGAAGACGATGGCGAAGAATCGGCTACGAAATCAAACTTTAATCTCCTCGTAATTAGCGATATATCGAATGGCTTTCGCGACACAGTGACCCTAAATGCTCCAACTCGTTGAATAGTTCGAACGATATAGCTCTTTCTCTCGTTTTGATTCTCGAAGCTCCTAGGGAAGACGCGTTGTTGTCTCTGGTTCGAGCAGAAGGTGTTCCGGTAGATAGAGTTCGCGAGCTTGTGCATTGTTGTACCATCTCTGCTCCTATTGTAAGGGAAGAAAGAGAAAAAGAAAAAAAAAAAAAAAAAAAAAAAGTAAACTCGTACTTAAACGTTCCTCCTCGCTCGTTGCATTCAATGATCTCTCGTTCCGCTCGGCGTTTCTCGTATTGTGCTCTCATTTACAAAGCTCCAGCAAGCACGGTTCGCCTATTCCGCAAATTTAGCACTCATTTTCCTGCGAAACGTCGAGCTGCTTTCCTCGGCATAAATTCTAAAGAAGTTATGGAAAAGTGGGAGGGGAAAAGAATTTTTCAAAGGAAGAAAAAAGAAAGGGGGGGGGGAAAAAAAGATGAAAGAAAAAAAAAGAAAAGAAACAGTCGGGTTCATGATTTCCGTGGATGCGTGGAAAAATTTTGGGCGAGAGATGTACGCGCGAGGTTCTTCTCTTTCGACGGAATGTTTTCGATCCGGAAAAGTAGAGAATGTTTAAGGAGACACGAAGAATGAACGCGCGTTTTGTACGAGTCCCCCGTTGGCGGGGGATAATAAGGAAGAAGAGCTCGGTAGAGACGCACGGGGGAATAGCCCTATAAATAACGAAATTTTGTAAAAGCGCATCAACATTCCGTACGTCAAGCGAGCCAAGCCGTGCGCGTCTAAAACGTATAAACCCAACGAGAACCGCTTCACGGTGCGCTTCTTTTAATTTTCCGGCCTGTATATCACTGTCGCGTTTCGTTAAGAGGGCACTTTTCCATTTGCTCCTACGGCATAGTCTCCGATTAGTCGGATGCATTCGGCTATAACTGCCGTCTTCTCTCCCTCTCCCCTCCGCTATCTTTTGTTCTCCTTCTTCTACTCCCCTCGCTCTTGGAACAAATCTCAATGCGAGTAGAGGTACTTGAGATACGAGGCCAGAAATTGGCAGTACTTTCGGCCTTTTAGTCTCTTTCTCTTTCCTTTTCCCGAAAGATTATTCACACAAGTTCCCCCGTTCGAGATTTCTCAAGGAGAGACGTTCGTTGACGGTACTAACGATTAAAAATAATTAATATAGGCTAAAACGTAAATCAATCATCCTTTTATATTTGAATTTTGACAGCAACATATGACTTTCTTCTCGTTTTCAGTCAAAAAGAAAAAGAAAAAGAAATAAGGAACGGAAAAAAGAAAGAGAGTGGGGGAGGAGGAGGGGGGGGGGGTAGAAAGAAAGCGAAAGGCGAAGAAAAAAGATTCATGGCAGAGAAAGAGAGGCGAAGAGAGATCTTCATACTTATGCATGAGACCGTAGGTATAGCAACGGCCTAATGTGCAGTCAATGAATGATTTATAGAACGGTATCTGCTTTTTATCCGAGCAGATTCAGGTTGCCGCGCTTGGGGCAGCAGTTGTATACCGTCGAGATTGCTTGCCCGAAGGATTCAAGAGCGATTCCGTGTAATTGCACTAACCGGCTGAAAGACGTTTAGGTAAATTCGTTGTTGCGTCGGAAACTCGAACGATTTTCTTCCAACGGTTTGAAATTGAAAATTTTACGCCTTATTTATCATCAAATCGTCGACTTCGTTTCACTCGCTCGAAGATCAAGCGACGAGATTTCTCACACGCTCCGTCCTTATATATATATATATATTTTGCTTTAATGCGTTATTAATGACTTTTTTTCTCTCCCCCATTCGATCATCTTATCTCGAGATCTACCTGGTGGAAGAGAGAAAAAAAAAAAAGAAAAGAAAAGAGAAATAACAAACAAACGTAAAACCTCTCGACGATTGCGCAAAGGAATTATTTGCGAGTAACGAGACTCCTTGCGCAAGGTTGAAATTATAATTAAATCATGCACCACTTTCGTCGGGACGAATCGTTCCTCCGTTGACATCGATTATATCGAGAAAACGCGGTCGACGACCCCGATTAGCTAACGTTACAAATACCGAACATCGTGGCGTCGAGCAGCAAATGATTTCATTGAGGACTTCCTTCGTTAAGCACAAAGGGGAACGATTGCCAAAGATCGACTCGGTACTATTTTCTCGCTAGTAACATCTCGTCTACCGATTAAGAATAAAAATTCCCTCTTATCCAACTCGTTAATACGTTCTACTCCAATTCGATTGGTAGTCAACTTGTATAACTTGTCGCGTTATTACGGGCTTTTGCAATTATCAAAACGATCGAGATCGAGCCAGGCCGATCCATAGGTGGTGGCACGCGAGATTCGAGGATACGAGGAGAGAAGGAGATCTCGCTACTCTCGAACGGCGACGGTGTAGGAAGCTCGAAACGCATTCCATTAGCATACCTTAACGTTATAGGCGACCACGCGTACCAGACCCACTGAATTACAGACGTCGAAAGACGAATGATTGGCGGCCACGAGGATCGAAATTATACCTACGTGCGATTTGCGAGTGGCATTTCGAGTGTTCGCGCGACCAACACTCCGACGAAAGTGCCGGAGATCGTAACAAAAACTCGTGATACCGAAAAGAACGCGCGATTCTTCGTTAGATCTCAAAGAGATGATTCAAAACGAAGGAGCGACGAACTCTTCGTTCTCGTACTTTGTCGCTGGTCCAAGGTCACACACCGTTGAGTCTCACGCGACATTCACGGATTCGTCACGATCCAGTGTCAACGACCTTCCCTGCGTTTTTATTTTTAAACAACCGTCATTATAAGACCGGCCCGCGCACTTTCTTTCGACGCTATAATTACATTCCTCCCCTCGGACTTGTAAACGCGATGAAAATAAGTATCTGCGAAAACGTTCCGTTCGATCGGTAAAACGATCGCTGAAACGTATACGGAGATGGATCTTTCGATACACTTTTGCAATCTCTTCGAGCATTCGCATCGCAAGACTTTACACGTCCGTGTGTGCCTAATATACTTGGAGACGAGTACGACTTTTTTTTTTTTTTTTTTTTTTCTTTGCAACGTCCTTGTTTTTGCGAGTAGGTATATCGGTTAATATCAAACGAGTCGAGGGAAGAATCGATGACATTTTTGTTGTCGACGATACTGTACGAGCGCGCTCAGAGTAAAATCGAGGCGAAGAAGATGCGAAAGCCTTCCGGGTAATGCCGTCGTCGCAAATGGCAAAAAGATCGAGTTAAAAGGACGTGGACGATGTCATCTCCGACAGGTCTCCTCTTCTTCTAATCCAACGGCTTAATACCTTGTATACTCTTTTCCGCGTCTCATTATTCAATGATGATTACGTGACGAGTGTGTCGGCGAGATGCGAAACAGGCTCCAATTACGAACTCTACGGAAACTGGTTTTCTGCCCAAACGAATATGCGCGTCGGTTATAACGCAACGCAACGCTCCGCGTATTTTAATACGCGCTACGGAGTAAAAATAAAATAAAATAAAATAAAATAAAAACAACGACGAAATAAAAAAAAAAAAAAAAAAGAAAACGTCTATGAATAACTTATTAAAATTAATAACACCTTGTGTGTGTCCTTACATATTCTATACATATCAGCCATTACACGCGAATATACCGGATAATTAAATAAATAACGATTTATTAAAAAGGACCGATTAAAAACGCGACTTATCTATGCGTATACGATGTATCCGATATATTTGGTTACTCGAGAGAGCCGACGAATATCCGTCGTACGAATTGGAACGGTTTTATCGTTTCTCGTTAACGCGATCGATAATCCGAACGAAAATAGATCGAAGTGGTATGCATATACTATAAACTATACGACGCCTTCGTCCGCATTAAATACCACAGCCGCAGAAGAAGTAACGTCGGTTTACCTCGGTCGAACACAGGTTGACCTTCGATCCAGAATATACCATAGCCGTTCCCTTTAAGCATCGGACAGTTCATTCTTCGTGTTTCCGCAGGCTCCGTGGTAGCGTGGATCATCTCGGCGAGAGAGAGAGAGAGAGAGAGAGAGAAAGAGAGACGCGATCCGATGGACAATGGACCGTGTACCCTAATAACCGAAGCGAGAGACGTAGTGGGAAGGTCCGGGAACGGAGCGTTCTTCTCTATCGGGCTCCTTCTTCGTCGGCCGTTCCAAGTAAACTGAACGCGTTCGACGAGGCATTAATCGATGCCGAGTTAACAGAAACGCTTCGTCGAGTTTATCATCCTCCAAGGGCAGAAGGACTTTCGAAGGCAAATCAAAATCAATGAAACGAATAATAACGATCTCTTGGTCTATACGAGTTACAAGGTCACGCTTACTTCCTTTCTTTTTCATATCGGTCAAATTCTATTTACTTTCTAATCCATTGCGAACGAATGCGTTAAACGACAAGGACAAAAGAACGAAACGAGAGAGAAAGAGACCGCCGCCCGACGACGTCTCGCGGATCCTGTTCCAAATTTAATCTACCTAAAATACGATATATGTATGTATGCATGCATATACGTGTACGTAATAATATCGTACGCGTACGAATACAGAAGGATTTAACGGAGAAACTCTCTGCGAATTTATCGAGCGTGCGCCGTTTTAGGCCTCGACGGTTTGTAGAATTCGAAGAAGCACGACGCGAGAGAAAGGCGTAACGCGAGTGGGTGGAGAACACATCCAGAGATAATCTGGCGGTGTGAAACGAGCTTAAGAGGAGCGATCCGAACACGCTTCAAGAGAGAGAGAAAGAGAGGGAGAGAGAGAGGGGGGGGGAGAGAGAGAGAGAGAGAAAGGAACGAGTACAGCATGGCCAAGGCAAAAGCCTTTGTGTCGGCCGATCTTTTAGCGGAGTAGACACGGCGAACCACCGAGCAAGGAGCAGTAGAAGGAGAGAAAGAGAGAGAGAGAGAGAGAGATAGAAAGAGATTGAAAGAGAGAAAGAGAGAGAAAAAGAGAGAAGAGAGAGATGAGAAAAGAAGCCGGCTTCGCTTACCGGTTCAAACGCTTTAACCACCTGCTTCCGAAATTTAAGCACCTCGACTTGTGTACACACCTCGACAAGTCCCTCTCTCTCTCTCTCTCTCTCTTTCTTTCTGTCGTTCCCCTCTTTGTTTGTAGTTAAGTATACAAGGAAGGAAGATGCTGCGGTAACGAAGAGAGAACTGCTCTCTTTCTCTCTCTCTCTCTATCTCTCTCTCTCTGCCACCTTACGAAATTATGCTCGTTTTTCAATACTTTTCGCCGTCGTTGTTACGACGGTTTGTAAACTGCACCTTCGATCACGCACTTTCACCAAAAATTTCTACGTAAATTGCGTAAGCTTTCGTTATTTATCGCGAAACCGATGCCTTCTTCTTCTTCTTCCTCTTCCTCTTCTTCTTCTTATTGGCTTTTTCGCTCTTCTTTGTATAGAAACGAATAAATTTACTCTCATTCGAGAATTTCTATTTCGAATTACTTTCGTGGTTTTTGTCGATCGTCGTAACCAAACGAATTACTTTCTCGATGGGAACGAATAGCTGATCGAATACTCGCCTACATTGTTCGGCCTTGAACATTGGAATCCTTTAATGGAGCACTTACGTTTCTCCTAAAAAGCCGGTTACAAGAGCGAAATCGAAAAGAATGTGGAAAACGAAATCGTTATAGCCGTCTTGTTTTGGTATTGCATCGATCGGCCAAGCGTTTGCTAATTTAATGTTGGATTAGTAAGAGAATCGGATCAACGGCTTGTAATCTGGTCATTTTCAACGTAATCCCGGTCGTTCGTCCTTATTATTATTATCTATTTGAATTGAAGACGGGTCGAAAAAAAAAACTCGAATAATGAAAAGTTCGCTCGCGAAAGGAAAAATCTCGTCGTGTGGATTTTACGGAAGCGAATTTCACAAATACGTTTTTCCGCCCTCGGGACAGTCATTTGCGGTAACTGTGCGGTGCATTTTTGAAAAGATAAAAGAGAGAGGGGGGGAAGGGAGGGGGAGGGAACAACGAACCGACGAAAAAAACGGTGGTGTATTAAAACGTTCATGAAAAATAATTACGAAGGTACGACTCGGTGGCTCGAGGAAAATCAAAAGAGCCGTGTGATAAACCACGTCGGGAAATTAAAACGTTGTCCATTCTTGTTGGATAAAAAGAAAAAGATAAGAATCGAAATTACATGGAAATAGTTTTCCAGCAGAATAATCTCATCGTACGCGCGTTTACTCGTTCGTTAAAACACTTAGAAATGTCTTCTCCTACGCACTAATCCAAGTACCGAACACGTGAATAGGATAGAGAAAGATAGAGAGAGAGAGAGAGAGAGAGAGGGAGTGAGAGAAAGAGAGAGAGAGGGGGGGGGGGAGAGTAATCTCCTTCGTTTCACGGCGATTCAGTGCGATTAGAGACGCAATCATGCCGGCTAAGTTTTCTATCCTCTAGGAGGCACGTTCTCTCTTCCACGGAGAATATCCTTCTTTTCCTTATTAAATCGCACGCCGTGGTCCTAAACGCGCAACTATAATGGCTTTCATGTAACACCGCGAAAAGGTCCATCTACCGTCTAAGATTTACTTCGGTTCGCATCATTAGACTCCAAGTACGATCTCTCTCTCTCTCTCTCTCTCTCTCTCTCTCTCTCTCTCTCTCTCTCTCTCTCTCTCTCTCTCTCTCTCTCTCTCTCTCTCTCTCTCTCTCTCTCTCTTTTTCTTTTGCACTCTTCCTCGGAATAAGCCTCGAAGTAAATACCTCACCATTGTCGTTTGCTTCTCATTGCATTTCACGGCGGCACCAACGGCGAAAGCTATTTTCAACATTATTGTTTTGCGAAGCTCGAATGTGAGGGACGAGAGAAGGAGCGCGCGCGCGCGCGCGTGTGTGTGTGAGAGAGAGAGAGAGAGAGAAATAAGAAGAGAGAAAGAGAGAACGCTCGCATGCACGCGTTTACTACTCTTTCACTCTTGCTCGCTATCTTTCCTCCTCTTGGTCTCACGCGCGTGTGTAAAAGCGAATATAGAAGATACGAATAAAGTAAAAAAGCATGAAGCAGCCGACGACGATGACGTTGACGACGACGACGGCGGCGACGACGACGACGACGACGACGACGAGGAGGACGAAGTGAACGCCTGGCAACATTGCCGGAGAACGCGGGACCAGCTGATTGTGAGTCTACGTTCGCAGGGCCGTATTAAACTGGATATACCCAAACGCTTTCACCGAGATTTTATATATACATACATACATACATAAATATATATATATATATATATGTATGTATGTATGTATGTGTATGTATGTACGTATGTATGTATGTACTCCATCGTCGAAACGACTTGCACCTTCGATACTATTCGCTTTCCACACGATTCCTTGTGGGATTTAGTCGTCGTTCCTGGGCGTCGTTCGCACGGAGCACGAGTAAGATAGCGAAACCTTTAACGTTTGCCTTTACGTTCTATAAGAGATATCTCACGTGTACTCTCGATACGTACACCATCGAGACTCCGAGAGAACCGATGACACGTTTCTACGCGAATAGGTTAATATCATTGGGTATATAGTCATGGAAATCGCTTCAAAATACTTTACTTTGTATCTTAGCTCCCTCCCCCCCTCTATCTATTTATCTATCCATCTATATATCTTATCGTTAGAGCGTTAGAATATTCTAACAGGTAAGCGTCTTCGATTCGATTCCTTTTGGTATATCGATCGTGTCGACGATCGAAGAGGAATTCGATCCTTCAAAATTAGTCGTTATCGGCTCGGCCAAAATTCCTTTTATCAGTGCCATGTCGCGTCCCGTTTGGCTTCAATCGCTTAACGAATTCATCGTCGATGCCAAACAACGTCGACGGGACGCAGAGACCGGTCCTAACTTCTTCTTTATCTTTTTCTCACGAAGGCGGGCGTAGGCAAACGCCCTCTCGGGTTGAACAAAGACGCGAGATGCGTCACTGCCCCCGTTAACAATACCTGTATCCCGGCACGCTCGACATTTCAATAACTTTCGACGGAAAGGAGCCACCAAAACCGGTTCTATCATTTTCAAACGATCGATCGCGACTCCGTAGTAGATACGAGGTAAACCCCGAATGCATCCGCCTCTAGAAGGCGTAGTCTCCGTCCGGTAAAATCGTTTTGAAAACAACAAAAAGAACGGATAATTACTCGTTTAAAACCGGGAAACGATTGCGTTAGGATGGGCCTAGAAAATCGACTCGACGATATTTCCAAAGATACGATCGTGTTTCTATAATCTCCATCCAATACTATAAACTCTAAGTCGTCCGCCTCGTCATCGCGAGGGACAACTTTCTCAAACGACTCCTGATCATTTCTTTCGCGCGAAGACGGGCCTCGAAGAAGAATTAGCAAATCCAAGGGAGGGGGGAAGAGGAGGATAAGGAGGAAGAGGAGAAAAGGGGAAAAAATCCGGAATGCACCGGAGTCGAGATTAAAGTCGAACTACGAGTCGATGTCGTTCAGGAGATGGCTCGGTGGCTCTCTTCTGACTCCTTCAAAGAATTTCTCCTTCTTGGTGGACCAGTTCCGGCAGCGCTACCGACGTCGCCGTGCCGTTCACAGCCTCAGCGCGGCGAATGGGAATAGACTTGAAAGGAAGAGGAGACGCGAGAGCGGAGAGAGGAGAGAGAGAGAGAGAGAGAGAGAGAGAGAGAGAGAGAGAGAGAGGAGAGAAGAGAGAAGAAAAAAGAGGAACGCACGGAGGGAGGACAAAACAGGAGCAAAGTTAGGAGAGGGACCACGAGATGAGAGGAATGTAGGAGGAAGAGGAGAGAAGAGAAGAAGTAGGGTCCACCTAGGAATAAGAATAAGGTGCGGAGAACGAGAACGAGAGGACCAAAGTAAAGAGAGATCGATAGGAGAGCGAACGAGAGGGCGAGCGAGCGAGCGAGCGAGCCTGGGAAGAAAAAGAAATGAGAGAGGGGTGAGATGGGTGAGAGGGGGAGGAGAGAGAGAGAGAGAGGAGGAGAAGGAAGAAATCGAAAGAGAGACGAGGAAGAAGCGGCTAGACGAGAGCATCAGCCTCGGCCTGGAGCAAGAGAGTCTGCCTTACCGAGGGACCGAGCAAACGAGCGCGAAGTAGAGAGGAAGACGAGGAGGAGGAGGAGGAGGAGGAGGAGGAGGATGGAAAGAGAAGGTGGGTCGTCGGAACGGGCTGAAAAATGACCGCCTGTAAATCTCTAAAACCCTCGTGTAGGAACGACAAGGAGGACGAAGAGAGCAGCGCGTCGAGGTGCGTGAATTCTTTTAAAGCTGGCCGACCGTGAACGTTCTCCCCTCTCTTCTCTCTCTCTCTCTCTCTCTCTCTCTCTCTCTCTCTCTCTCTCTCTCTCTCTCTCTCTCTCTCTCTCCTTTCTCTCTTTTAGGTTCATCCCAGTAGCATTCCGCCATTTGGTCGTGAAAAGTAAAGAAGCCGTTAAAAGGGTTGCGTATCCTTAACGAGACGCTTATAAAGTTAACGCTTCTTCGACACACCGAACTATATTTACGTATGCCGTAACTTTCGAGCTTGAAAAAAATTCTCTTTCTCGCTAACGGCCACGTAGAGTTGCGTCTCGAAATTACAGTCCGTCGGTCTGGTAAATGCGAAAACGAGAGGACGTCTGATTCGAACGGAGGCAATCGGCCGTAAAGGAGAACGACGAGTGGCGAACCGAAAAGGATCGATACGAGTAACGAACGTCGCGAGGAACTTTGAAACCACGCAGGAAGAAATTTGCATGCTCTCAAACCAGAGAAGGATTTCGCTAATTTACGGAATCTCGAAAGATTAACTTTTGGCACGGACGCTGGAAGATTCTCTCGAATCTCGCCGATGTGATTTACGAAACGTTCATTTTCTATGACAATGGGACATTCGACAAAGTTCGATGCTCCGCAAAGATGATTCTATCGTTGAATAAAAATCGATTTATAAATCTACGATCGAAATATTAGCCCAAGTTATTAGGTACGAATGTGAGACGCACCGAATATATATATATATATATATATATATATATATATATATATATATATATATATATCGATCAAATTTTCAGTTCCCCAAAATCCACGCGAACGACACGATCATTCCCGTTATCCCTACGTAATTCTTTGAAAATTTCGCCACGTGCGTCGAGAGATCGCGGAAAACGAGAATCCTTCGTTGTTGGAGCCATTTAGCATCGAGGGGCAATTTTCGATCGTCACGAAATCACCGTCAGCACGTGACATCATTTCCATGCCACGGGCGAAATCATCCTCCTTTCACTCTTCAAGCGCCATCCTATCATCCGTTTTTCCATCCAATCGCGCATGTGTGCGTACACGCGTGCACGCGCGAGGATCTTTCATACATATGGACGCGCGCACATATATACATACATGCATACATACATACATACATATATATAAATCGACACTCTTCGAAGGATAGCACCCCACGAATAATAAACTCGGCGTAGGATCTCGACTTGTTTCTCGCTTTTGTCAACGACTGAGACCGAGCTTAATTCGACGCGCATCGAGGCGACTAGGGCGACGGTGGAGAGACGAAGGGTTCACCGGGAAGGATAAAAAGAATAAAAAGCAAGAGGAAAGGAAAAAGAAAACGAAGAAGAAGAAGTACAAGTAGAAGGAAGAGGTGGGGGAGGAGGAGGAGGAGGAGGAGGAGAAGGAGGAGATCCTCGCGCGAACAGGCCGAGCGTCGCACAGCCGGTTGGCGTTGCCGTGGCTATAATCGTCCTCGCGTGTAATGTACGATCGGTAGGAGGACGCAACCCAGTGGGTTTCTTAGCGAGTAAGGGAGCGAGTAAACGAGCGTGCGCTCGCACACTAGCATCTCGTCGAAGAAACTGGTGTGTGCTCGCCGCGCGATGTCAATGACACTGCGTTGCTGCAGCTGCTGCACACATAAGTCAAGCCAAGCAACAACGACACACGTGCGAGCCGCGCGCACGGCAGGTACGTGCGTGCCGAAGAGAGGCACTGTCCTGCTTCCACAGCGAGCGCAGACCTGGGAAGACCAAAAAGACGAAGACGACTCCTTCTTCTTCTTCTTCTTCTTCTTCTTCTTCTTCTTCTTCTCCTCCTCTTCCTTTTCTTTCTCTTCTTCTTCTTCTTCTTCTTCATCTTCTTGTTCCTCCTTACTTCAACTCACTTACGCGTATGCGTTCCGTGTACGAGGGCAGAAGTCAAATATTTCCGCTTCGCTGGACGAGGCCGATACTAACGATTCGGTGTTACGATCCCTTTTCTATACCCAACGATTCATCAAAATTTGCTTCCAACAATATCGATCCTTATATTTCCTTTAATTAACTTCAATGATAATAAATTTCCATTCTCTCTTCGTCCTCTTCTTCTCGGATCCGATCGATCGAATATATATCTCTGAAATTTTCACGATTCATAACTACTTGACAAATTTTTATTTCTCTCTCTCTTTCTCTCTCTCTCTTTATTTTGTCTCTCGTTTCTCTCAGCTCTTTCCTTCCAGCAGAAAGTCCGTTTGCAAGTTGGTCGAGCACTCGGAAACGTTTCGAATCGCGGTTCGATATTTCGCGTGGGGGGTTCTCGAGGGGACTCGAATGGATGATGATCGTAAGAATATTACGAATGTATGCCACCGGCTGACGGACAGAAGACCAAGACTCTACGATCGAACTAACGACGATAATTCTTTGAACGCCGGTACCGAGAAAAACGTTGATATTCTCCGAGTAATATCGCCAGGACGTTTCTCCGACGAGGGCGATTATTTACAGAAATTTCTACATCGATTATAGCGCGTAAACGCGAATTACAACAAGGGGAGCCAGCTGTTCGTCTTCCGCGGACTTCCCTGCAAGTAACAAGTGCCATCTTTCCAATATATATATATATATATATATATATATATATTACTTTCCTCGTAAAAAGGAAGGTATTCTCTTTCGTCGAGCTGAATTGGGTTAACTAGAGCGAATATATTATATATATATATATACGTGTGCATGTGTTCGTCAAGTAGCTACCAAAACGGAGAAAGGAATATATAGTCGAATAGCAGAGAACTCGTTTCGTGAGAACATTTTCCACCGAGGACACGTGCCGCGATCGCAAGATTCTCTAATCGACTAAACTCTGACCAGAGAAACAGAATTTAAACTCGAATAAATTAAAGTAAGATCCATGTAACTCGGTCCGTTAATGAGCAACGAAAGATTGATCGTGAGAGAGAGGGGGGGGAGAGAGAATCGATACTTTCGTAGATTCTTATCGGAATAAAAATCGAATATGAGAAGCCGAATGGGACGGAGGTAATAATGGTGTATTTATTTAAGAATTACATACAACTCTTTGCGAGCCCTTAAATCGATGTCCTAATAACATAGTATCGTGACATTAGGATCTTTTAATTTATTAATCGCGTCGTTTGATTACGAGTACACCGCAACAACTCGGTGCCGACGGAGAAGGAAAGGAAAAAGGAAAAAGATCGTCCTCATTAAACGAAGGCGTGCAATTAAAAATCGAGCATCGGGCAGGCTATCTCGTAACTACAAAAATAAATTACGAGCTTGTCGTAATCTTTGATATTTTGAGCATGGAGAGAAAAAGAAAAAGAGAAAAAAAAAATAGAGGGGGAAAAAAAAGAAGTACACGGTAAGTTCATAACGAATGGACGGCATTAATCTCGCAGTTCTTTCGCATGCGTTGCATTGCCGCACGTGGAGAGCCGCTCGCGTCCTGCCTGTGCATTTGCTTACACCGTCTTGCCTTTGCACCGTTTATGGCTTACATCGGCGATCTGGTGCTTGACCATTCTGTTTCTTTTTTTTTTTCTTTTTTTTTTTTGTTTGTACACGCTTGTAATTATAGTAAATTCGCTTTGTACCGTTCCGAGTTGAGTAATATCGAATCGTTGCGAGCTTGCGCTTTTTATTTCCAATTGTGCCGCGGCGTGACGCAAGCGAGAGAAATTTTGTTCGCAACGCAACGACCGACGATCGGTGCAAGTATCCAAAAGCGTTTATTCGTATCGGGCGAAAAAGCTTGACGTTGATATTTGATCGGCACGCGCATCGTCAATATATTACGACGATCCACTATCCTCCTCTCTCCATCCCTCTCGCATCTTTCTACGAGGTCGAGGGTCTATGCTCGCTCGGGCGAACGCAGACGAGCTTAATATTTTTATATAAGGATGGCTGATTCCTAGCGATCCTTATAATAGCTCATCAACGCGACCGACACGTGCTCAATTACTTCTATAAGCCGCACGTCCCACGCAATTTATTCCTTCAGACTAGACTCCGAGGACGTCTGAGTCAGTCGAAGACGGACGACGATACTTCGAACGATGTATTTTTCTATCGTGAACAGAGACTTTTCTTTGGATGATTTTGCGTTAGGGTTCTCCGAATAAGCGAATCAGTTTTCCGTGCCACTTTCGAGGCACTTATCGAAAGTGCCTTCTAATGAAATCACGAATTCCCCCGAAGACTTATATTGGCGATCGCGCGTTAAGAAACGTTTCGAGAAGTTAATGACGGTCGTCGATCACCGAGATAGCCGATTTCGTAGTCGCGTTTACGAGGCTTCGAATAACTCGCGATAATAATTTCCCACGTACTTCCGGAATCAACTGCGTTAAAACATAACGGTAAATAACGGCAGCGAAGAAGCTCCGTAATGACTCAGTGCTTGCCGGTTCTAGTCTTCGAGTTCTCACTCGCCGTGCACCGTTCACGAATGAGTCCATGTATTTTACGATACAAAGTGGGGGGAAATGAAAAGAGAGAAAAAAAAGAGAAAGAAAAAAGAAGAAGAAAAAACAATACGAAGGTCGACTTTTACTCGAAGACGTACCCAAAGGAATCGCTGGACACTTGACTCGCTTCCTCTCGAGACAGGCTGTACGGCACTTATTTGGCCTCCCTTCGCCCCCCCCCCTCCTCCTTTTTTACCTTTTCGACGGAGAACGAAAAAGATATCGTCGTTGACGGGGAAAAAAAGGGATCGTGGGAAGTAAACGACACCGATCGAAGGAATTGAGATTAGTCTTCCTTCGCGAAACCTTCCACGCGTCCTTTAATATCGAAAGACGATATTTTCATAGAGATAAGGACGATTCGCGAAGGAACGACGAGCGTCTTCTCTCCCGAACGATCCTCTTCGATGAAATCTTCCTCGTATCTCTCGACGATGTCTCACCTATTTAAGAAAGTCACGAAATAACTCTCGACTCTTCGAGTTTCCGCTGTAATGGCCTTTGCGATCAGTTCCACGAACGTTCGAGATATGCAAAGTCAGCGCGGAATCGCAAGCCAAAAATTTGGCAACGAGCCGCACGGTCCGAAGTAACGATCCGTAAAAATTGCCCGTTCACTTTCTGCGTGGGATAATGATAGATTATCGTGCTATCGGCGACGCAGGGTCACGATAAACTACGACGATCGAAATCCCATGGTTCCAACTTCCTCGGGTATAATTATTACCTTTAATCGTTCGAACGTTGCCGAATTTTAATTATCTTGCAGGCTTTCAACCGAACGAGGATTCGTGAAAACGTTATTCGCTTACGAACGTGAACGCTGCCTTAAACGTCTTTGCGTTGCGCAAACGATTTACACTTTCGCATTGCTTTTTTGCTTCCCACATCGTGCAAACACCCACCAGCGTCTGCACTTCCCACTTAATTGCTTCCAACCCACTACCGATTCGGAAATTGCTCTTATTTTCGTCTAAATAAATATATTTATATAATAATATCGTATCGAAACTCTTTGAAAGGAACATTTCGCGCTACCTCGATTAATTTCGATCGATTATACGGGAAAAGATATGACGAAAGAAGAAGCTCGGATATCAAACAGAAGAGGGAGGGAGAGAGATCGCTGTGTGTATCAAGAGTAATTTAACGGTCATTACGCGTTTGATCCACTAATGGTCTCGATATATAGTTCGCATTACTACCGGAGCGCGAAAACGTTACGCGTAACTTTCGACCCGAATACGAAGTCTAAAAAGAATAAAAATAAGGACGACGTATGTACATGTAAACACTGCCTCTCGTGTCTTTCAATAAAAGTACATATCCATATACTTCGCGTATATTAAATTATTCTCTCGTTCCCTTTTTCCTCGTCATATTTCTCTCGCCGGGAGTACGACCGAGCGTAGGCGGAATTTTAAAACTTCCTCGTTGCATCGATATTTTCCATCCGAAATTACGAGCAACGCGTGCTCGTATGTACGGACACACATGTACAAAAAGAAATGTTCGACCGGTTCTGGCTTCGTTTGAACAGCTTTGCGAATAGGGAATAAGAAAAACAAAAAGAGAAACGAAGAAAAAAAAAAAAGAAAAACGAAGAAAGAAAAAAGAAACATTTTCCCGATCGACGAGCAAATTGATACGGACGAAAAATAAACCGGCTTGCAGCAGTTTGTTTTTTATTCTTTATGTCGATAATAATAAAAAAAAAAAAAAAAAAAAGAAAGAAAAAAAATCGCATGAAAACAAAATTAATCTCCCCACCATTCGCAAACGAGGTTAAATGAAAGAGAAGAACGATGTCGTATCGTGCTTTTCCAACGTTCGAGAAAACTTGATGGAGTTCGTTCGCTCTTCCCCTTTCTTTCTCCGATTCTTCGTCTCGAAAAGTCGTATTCGAATCTTAACGGAGAGTCGGAGAGCAGCTTGGCGCTCGAAAGGAATGAGGATAGAGGGAACGTTTAGGCCAGGCCAGATATATTTAACCTCTTCGCTGCGCAGTCCATCCGCAAGGAGCAACACTTGCTCTCCCCGATTTAAATAAATGCACGCTCCGAATACCAGCCATTGTTTCGCTCTACGGCGCAACGTCCTCCATGCGACTTTTTTTCTATAGTAAGAAAGACAAACTATTCCTACGATCGTGTACGGCCACGACGTATCTACTACGATCGTGAAAGGTCTTTATGCGAGAATCGCCCACGCGATCTCCATCGAGTATCGACAAAATTCTTTCCTCGATTCGATCCCCGCTTATTTCGTTTTCAACATATAAAAGTATAACTACGAGTATTTGTTCGGGCGATTCCTTATAACGACGTACGACGGCGGTTAAAATCCGACGTTAAAATGAGGACCAAATTATTCCCGTCGTGCCACGAATTCGTTCGAAACAATTCCCCAATAAATCGTATATTCGTGAGTTCTTTCCTTGATATTCGATCGAATAATTCCAGATCGGTAAGTCCTTTCGATCGAACACACCTGACCAATTGCGCAGGACAATAAATTAAGACACGTCCGAATAATCCAATCCATGTCCTTCTCTGGCAGCCCACGCGAAACCCACCGAGTTCGTTCGGAAGGGGAGCAATGTCGATTTGCTGACGTGCCGTTGTCAAAGTTTGGATGTAGTCATCGTGAGTCATCGATCTTAACAGCTGTCGTCCGATTTCTGATTCAGCAATTAACTCATTCCCGCTTTGTTTTCTTCTCGCGAAGAATCGTCGCGTTCGTTAAACGAAATAAAACCTGACTTGAGCTTTCGACGCGCGTTAACCAAATACGATAATTTCTTCCTACTACCGTTTCTATCGCGAATAAAACCTTATACGCGCCATGCTCGCGTTAAAAGTCATTTAAAAAATCGTCGATCATAATGGTTTCTATTTTAAAAACGTTTGAAAATCAATTTGCACGTAAATTGACACGGGTTACGAACAAAGAGAAAGGCAAGCGATGATATTTTTTGACGCTTCTTTCATAGAATCGCGCGAGCAGAGAAGTCAAAGAGCTTTCAGAGCTGATGGAAGAAACAGAGAAAGGGGGAGAGAGAGAGAGAGAGAGAGAGAGAGAGAGAGAGAGAGAGAGAGAGAGAGAGAGAGAGAGAGAGAGCCTGTAACGGAAGGAGTATCGGACCCACTGTGAACTCGTGATAAAAATAGACGTCGAAACACCGCGAGCAGCACCCTTTCGCCAAGCCTAAGTGCATAAGTACCGTCGAGTGCTTGACCAGTTAATCGGAAGTACACGCTACAGACGGTCGATGGGACGTCAGCACGAAACGAGAGAGAGAGAGAGAGAGAGAGAAAGAGAGAGAGAGAGAGAGAGAGAGATGCGTACGTCACCGCTCGCTCGAAAAGCGAGAAACATCGAAATAAAATCGAGATAAAAGACGCGCCGAGTCAAAATCGAATAAAAAAAGAAAGAAAACCACTCGAAAAGCGTATTTAAAAGACCCGGTCGGCCCCGTTCGAGCGCGTTCGATCGAGAGTAATGTTTACTCTCACTTTCCTCGATTCCTTCGAAGGAACGTCGCGGTCTCGGGGACTTTGTTTGATCCAGAGAAACATCCTTGAAAAAAGAAAAACTATTGTCCTCTTTTTCTTTTCGTTAGCTCCTCTTTAAAGTATTTCACATGGCCAAACTAATCATATTTATTTTTTAAGCCAAGGTATTATATCTTTAACGCGACGAGGTAAACATTAATTAACGCCAAGTTATTGTTAAATTTGCGTTGCACGCTTATGGGAGAAAAAAAGCTTGCTTCCTCACGGAGAAGTAACTCGAAAAGGGGGAGTCGGTAACGCGGGAAAAATTCACCGAGTTAGAACAAAGTTGCACAAGCCTTTCGACGGTCGAATCCATGGAGGCGTGAAGGCTTTTAATTGTATAAAAAGGAATATTTTGACTCCCTTGGCATATTCGAGAAGTAGAGAAGAGAGAGAGAGGGGGGGGGGAGAGAGAGAGAGAGAGAAGAGTCGTGTCATTCCGTCTCCTCTTCGTGCTCGCTACGAGAGAGGAGAGATACGCGGAGAGCCCGCACCAGAATCGTGTTTCGACTTTCACTCTGATCTGTTACGCCTCGACAATATCCAGTCGTCTCCTCTCACTCCTCCTCCTCCTCCTCCTCCTCCTCCTCCTCCTCCTCCTCCTCCTCCTTTTCTACCTTCTCGCAACGATCCTGTTCCGATTCCTGTTGCGAGGCTACAATGTAACAAGACGTATAAACGTGCGCGACCAATAAACCATGCGGACTTGGTCGTTTCGAACTTAATGACGTCAGAGTTGAACGCGCGAGAGGTAATGCGCAGGTGTGCGTACTCGCTTCGTCTTTTCTACGAGATAAATTTTCGCTATTTTAATTTTATTACGATTCACGACGAATCTACCACCGTAGTCGATTTCTTCGAGATATCGGATCAGCGTTCGATAATACGATTAGCCGACAATCAAAAAGACGAAACGAATCGGTTTCCGTTCGACATCGGTCCTTATCGTACTTATCGTTTATAGATAATATAAATATTGAACCGATAAACCGCGCGTTCGTTAAACTCCGTCGAGGGTTTCTATTTTCCAAGCGGTCGGGATGCGACTCCTTTGTGAAGGAGAAAGAAAAAAAGAAAACAAGAACGAGAAGAAGCAGAAGAGGAAGAAGAAGAAGAAGAAGAAGAAGAAGAAGAAGAAGAAGAAGAAGAAGTGGATACTGCGTGGACCGCCCGCGAGCGAAGGGAGAATGCGTCAGTGAACTCAGGTATATAGGGTCAGGTAGTCCGAGAGCTTCAAGACGTTGCAAGCGAGAGGCAAGCTAAAGTCGGGAGCAAAAAAAAATGTATTGCTTCGAGTCAGTGAACCTGAATTTAAAAATATGGGCAATTAAGGATCTTCGTATATACACATGGGTAAATAATGAAACGAAGAAAACGATTCGACTCGTCGTGACAAATCCAGAGAAAGAGAAATGCGTTCGTGAACTTTCTCTTGAAACTTATTTAATCTCAAAACTTATTCGATTCCATAGATTTCGAAGTTAAAAGTGACACCACGTGCACCGTATCATAAATATAGATCGATTTTGAAGAAAAGGATAAAGTCTCGAGATCGATCGTTGATCGTATTCGGGCATCTCGTAAAGATGATCGATGATCGTAGTTTCGATCGTTGAAGAACGATCTCTCTCGACGTAATAAAATTTCGTTACGTCTCCGTACGTACCGTCCTCGTGCACGTCTTCGAACGATAATAATTTATTCTTACCCTCGTAGGTTTAAGGGTCGGCCGATAAGATCTACAAACATTAGCTTTCCCCGATATACCAGTGTGCATGAACCTTAAACGCACGACTATCGATCGTGTATCTTTCTAGCTCGACTATATATACAACGAAACTAAGCGATAGCGAAACTAAGATACCTAAGTTAATCACTGACCCGCTCAATAATCGATATAACCAATGAAAAAAAAAAAAAACAAAGAAGAATGATGTTATTTATAGGAAATTTTCACCTTTTAAGAAAAGAAAAAGAAAAAAAAAAAGAAAGAAAAATTGATACAGACGGGAGACTCGATTAAAGCGAATTAAATGAAACGATTCAAAAGCGATTTTTTAAAATCATTGCCCAAGCATTTCCTCGTCGAAGTCATCGAACTCTGTTCTCCACCCTACGTCGTCAATCTCGAAAGTGTTTGTTTATTTTGTTTTTTTTTTTCGCACGTTCGTCGCTCGTACGTATAATCGAAGAGCGTAATCATCGAGTGCTATCGCGCTTTCCCTTTACTCGCTGTCACCAATGTCCACCGACATGATAAAATAAGAGCTCGCTGGATTAGCAGGATTACCAACGATTTAACTCATGACGGTCCGAGCAAGCTGACAAACTAGATTAACGAGGCACGAAAATGTATGCTGCGTAGTCGGCAGCCTCGAGATCGATTGTCGTATTGCGACAGTAAGTGTTGGAGTGCTGGCACAACTCGGGAGGGTTGGTTCTCTCTCTCTCTCTCTCTCTCAAACACACACGCGCGCGCGCGCGCGCGCACGTACACAAATACACACGGATAAACACTCACGCGAGGGCGGACGAAGAACGACCCTGAAGATGAAAATTCGCGCCATCTTCTCGAGAGACATTTTCTACACGAACCAAGCCAATTTCTTCTCTCGACGTTTCTCAACCTTCGATGCATTATTCGGCATCGCATGCTCTTAAACGTCGAAATTAAAAGAACTTGCCTCTTCGTACTTGCAAACACGTACGTACATTGTTGTCGCCTTGTCGATATCGAGAAACGAAGACTTTGGTTCTCAATGACGACCGATATTACATGAATGGGGTCCTTGGCGCGAGCGGAAACGCGAACGCTAAAAATTGCCAATGCGTGTTCGCACGCGAGTAACCGCGCCGTTTCTTCTTTTTTTTTTTTCTTTCTTTTCGTTTTTCTCGTTTTTATCTTCTCTCCCTCTAACCGGGGAGACTCGGTTTCTTTCTAGCAACCCATAATTTCTTCCGCGGCTTCTTCCTTTTTCTCTCCTTCTCGTCGACGAAAGGGGAAAAAGGAAAGGAAGAAAACGACGTTACCGATGGTTCTTCTCCCCCCCCCCCTCTCCAACTCTCATGCAAAACACATCTCGAAGGGGAAACTGTGCGTTTCAGCGTGCCTTAGCGAGTCTATGCTGCCGACCCGTAGCAAGCCAGCCAGCTTATCATTATATATATATGTACTGTAATTACGGTGAATCCGGAGCTCTTAAAGAATTTTAAAACATCACGGTCGTTAGCCACGATCGGCTACCGATTACGAGTTTCCTATGTCGAATATGCTCGGGATAACAACGATATCGTTTATAATTACAGCGAGGCGAGATACCGACGACCGGAGCGAAGAAAAAAACCATCGGTTAAGATCGATCCCTTAGATCTCTTTCCTTTTCATCGATATATTATAATAATAATAATAATAATAATAATAATAATAATAATAATAATAATAATAATAATAATAATAATAATAATAATACGAAAGAGGAATGAAAAATAAGAGAGTGACGGTCGTACGACGCTCTTATCGCAACAACTATCGCACTTCCCGCTCATTAGTCGAGAAAGCCGCGATTGACAACGACGACGCGTTTAAATTGATACCGCCATGTTCTCGCGAGTGTTCAAGGGTAATAAATACATGCATCTTCAATCGATGGTAGAGTACGTTTTAATCGCATCTTCCAAAACTTTACGCGGTTTTTTCTTTTTTTTTTTTTTTTTTTTTTTTTTCTCAAACGTCACGAACGTTCGACCTTGCGGATCATTCACCATTCGTGGAAAGAACGTACCGAGACGATACGTTTTAACGATCAAAATTTGTTCCTATGCGAAAAGGAAATTCGTTTTTCGTACGTGTAGACAAAGATTCCTCGCGGTGCTTTCTCGGTAAGAATATCTTTTTTCTTGTTTTGTTTTTTTTTTGTCCCCCTAAGAAAAAGCCTTTCTTCGCACGTGTCGAGAGGAGAGCACTTCTCGAGATCCCTCTTTAGTCCTCTCAAAGGTGGATCTCTCTCTCTCTCTCTCTCTCTCTCTATCTCTATCTCTATCTCTTTCATAGCGATACGTACGAAAACAAGAGACGCAGAGACGGTAAAGTTATCCAGCAACGCGGCGCATCTCTTTCTTCGTTGCGTCACTCGAGAGAGAGAGAGAGAGAGAGAGAGAGAGAGAGAGAGAGAGAACGCGGGCTCGAGAAAACTCGTTGGCAACGTGCACGTGTGAAAAACTTCCTTTCTCGTTCCAACGATCCGTCTCTTATACTTCTTCCCCCACCCATCCCCCTTCGCCCCAAAATATACCCTTTGACCATCCAAAGTCGTGAACCAACGGTACCGATAATAAATATCGGGAAGGCGAAGAAAATCGTTCCAAGTGTCGTTAACGACGACGACGACGACGACGACGACGACGACGACGACGAGGATCTAAGAAGTAATCGAGACATTTTGTCACTTACCATGCAGGAGAAGTTCTCAAAGGCGTAACGCCCGTGTACAACGAAGAGGACGAATGACGGAGGAGTCGAAGAAAAATCCAAAAGGTCCTGCGAGGAGGATTTCCTTCCTTCTCTCGGATGAGAGTCTCTCGTCGTTATCTTCGAGCGAAGGAACCCACGGACGGAGGAGCGTTGTTGATAGAAAGAAAGAAAGAAAGAAAGAAAGAAAGGAAAAGAGATGGATAGATAGATAGATAGATAGATAGAGAAAGCCAACGCACGTACGATGCGTGTGCGTGCGTTTCTCGACGAGCCGACGACGACGACGACGACGGAGGATCGGATTGTCTCACACGCGAGCGACTATTCCTTGGTATACGGGTCGGACGAATCTCTAGGGGGGGATGATATCACTCTAAAAAGAAAAGAAAAAAAAAAGCAAAACGATTATAGCCGAAAGCCGAGAAGGAGGAGGGATGCTCGTAAGAAAGGGATAGAAAAGCGCGAAACGTAAGGATAGAGATAAAGAGAAAACGCACGGGCGGTGCGGAAAAAACGAAGAGGCAACCGTACGGCACGCGGGTTCACCGGCCGACTGAAAGGATGCAGTCGCCATGCTCCGCTCGCGCGGACCCCTGTGGCCCCTCGTGGTCCATGCCACCTCCCCCCACCACCGCCGCGAGCACCACCGACGAGAGAGACAAAGCGGCTGCGCGCGCACCTACACATTTTTTCAGGCTCCCCTCTCTTCCTCTCCCACCAGCAGCACCGCCGGCGAGCCTTCGCCGTGCGCGCTCTCCTCGCCCTTAGGCTCGATTCACACACAGCGCTCTCTCGGTCGCTGCCTTCCTTCCTCCTTGTCGCTGAGCGAACGCAACCGAGAGAACGTTCCCTCTCTCTCTCTCTCTCTCTCTCTCTCTCGGTCCACCTCTCTTTTTTCCGTTCCTCCACCGAGAGCAGAGGACTCGTCATAGACCCTGTTTACACCCCGAGGAGGGGGAGAGAGAGAGAGAGAGAGAGAGAGGGACTGTTACCGGTCTGGCTGCTTACACACATCGATGCGGGGGAAAAAGGACGGCCTATCCTATTGCGCTCGTCGAATCGAACCGGGCGCGTCGCGGTTCGAAGGATGCGGATAATACCGATGACGCCCGAAGATGATCGGAGAAGAGTTCTCTCCTGTCGTAGATTCTCTACCGGGAAGGGCTCTCTCTCTCTCTCTCTCTCTCTCTCTCTCTCTCTCTCTCTCTCTCTCTCTCTCTCTCTTCCGTTTACGACAAACGAAGAGCGATAATTCAATCCCGAGTCCTGTCTAAAAGAAAAAAGATCGAAACTCTAGCTTGAACGATAAAAAATTGAACGAGGACGGAGAGCCTTCTTCTTACCCATCGTGTTTTCGCATTTCCTCGTTATCGACCGGCGTCGACGTTGAGGACGAGGACGAGGACGACGCGTCGAAACGATCGATACCCGTGTGTGTTCTCCTCTCCGCGCGGAAAAGCACGAGAAATTGTTTTCGATTGCTCGGGAAATGTTATAGAAGGTTGAAGGTTACGAGCTCGTTATAAATAAAAGAAAAGGCCGCAATACAACGGTGAAAGACGCGACGTTTATCGTTTGCGATTCTATCCTCTCGACGATATAACCGAAAGCAGTGTAATCATTTAATTGTTCATTGTTAGCTCCCCACGTTACGTACGTTCAAGGGAGCCCTTTTTTGTTGCAAAGGAGTAATTACCCCGTTTACCGATAGCGATGCACCGGATATCATAGATGATCGTGAGGATAGGTGAGCGCGTTTTAAAGGGTCTGTGAACAAGAGCTCTCTCTCACCACACACACACACGCACACACACACACACACACACATACTCTCTCCGAGCTAGCGAGACATTGTCGTAGAACGTTCGATAATTTGATAATATTCCAAGTACATTATTTGCTTTAATTAAAAATTATTGGCACACTATGGTAAGCTAATTTAACTATATAAAAGGGAAAAGAGATAACGTGGTATACGTATGCATCTCCCTGGTCTCTATAGCAACACGACGCACGTAAAACAGTGTGGTACCGTGATTGTAAAGTCGAACCGCGTCAATGGTCCGATCAAGTTACATCCGTTAGAGCCGGCTGTTCTAATCTCGTTTTAAATAATAAATACATGTCCGAGATAAACTAAATATAATTAAATATGTTCGACTAAATGTTCCGTTTTTTTTTTTTCCTTTCATTTATGCCGTGAAACGACGTAATAAACAACAAAATTTTTCCTGTACCTGCTTGCATATACGATTCGTGTCCAATTAACTAAACGTAATAAATGATAATAAGAAGGATTTCCAAACGTTCATATACACTATTATCTATAAACGAAGAAATATTTTTGACATTCTTTGCGATTTACTGACCTCTCCTCTTAAAATATCTTCAATGATACAAAAGCGCCATCTAGCTTCGGACGAAACAACTGGACGACTCGAAAATTGAGAGAACGATACTTCGTACCTACGAATTGAATAATAAAAAAAAAAGAAAAAGAAACTTTTTTAAAATTAATAATAAAATTATTCCTAATTATTGAGAAAACTAATAAAAATAATACTTATAATCCCGAAAAAAAATGAAATAACAACTTGTATCGACGATTATAGACTCGACGATAATCGCATCGTTTACAATAATTAACAATAATGTTCACGATACAATCGATATTGAGATTACCCAGACTGTATCACTGTATGGATACTGTTCTTTGTAATTCCGCGAAAAATAAACGACAAACTCTACCGGCTATCGATTGTTTTTCCATCAACTTTCAACTATTACACATTGTTAGAATAAAATGCAATTTCGATATCTCAACAATGCAATTGTATTTAATGTGTCTTACATGCCAACTATATACGCTAATTATTAATGAATTATTAACGAATTATTATTGTAATTATCTACCTACATGAATTGTAAAGAAATTGATTTTATGTATTACCGTTCGAATATCAATTTTCTTACTTATTTTTAACGAACTTGTAGACAAAATGGTCACTCCACAAACGAATGAAACCAGCGCTAAAAGTACCTTCTTCGATTGTGCATACTGACGACTCAAATTCATAACATTATGAAACATTTTGTCTCGATATATCATATAAATCTATTTAATTTGGAAATTCATTTAATTATAATTTTCAATAAAAAGTATAGATCAATATAAATTGCTTTAAATTAAATATTTAATAATCCTCTCCAATTTATAATTTGTTATAAATAATACCTAAATTGTTTATGGTTGTACAATTGGATGAAGTATATTTATTGAAGAAATTGTTTTAAAAATATTAAAAATTATCGGAATAACGTTATCAAAATATATTTCTATTTCAAATGTTTCGTCGTAATATATTAAATAATTAAAACTTAATAAAATTTGCAATTTTTATCCAATGGTGAACCTTACCTCCATCTGGTGATTACAAGTTATAATTACTTTTTGTCGTTTCTCGTGATTTTTGTGATTCGTGTTTAATATATACCGAATATAACTAATCTTATGCATTCTTACGGCACTATATATGTGTTATTTTATAAAGTTAAGTTTTGCAATTTTACATAATTGCTTGGTACCGTCGCTGTTTCTATAAATATTGCCAAAAAATATAATTTTTATGTTATAAGAAATAATAACTGTTATTAAATTTTTAGAAATATTACAACTTTGTTGTTATTTGTAACAATGGTGAATAACATTGTACTATGAAGATTATATTTCTTAATTTGCTTTTGGTAAGACAAATTTATTTTCCAATATTTTGAAATATGATTATTTTTTAGAAATACAACAAAATATATAACTTCGTTTTATTTATTGAAATTGAAGATGTTTTGAATATTTCATTGCAGCGCATTATGAAATAAAATTTAAGTTGAATGATTTATTTGTACAAACGTGCTAAACGCATAAAAATTTTTGTTTTAGCTACCTTGCATTTTGTCATTCGATGAAGAATTATTACATTATGTCAGTGATGACGTATCAGGTGGATCTTACAAATACTATAGTTTAATGTACGAAGGTATTATCAAAATTCAATTAATATCCCAGTAAGTAAATTATCAAGTATACTGGTCTCTAAACAATTTAGAACAAATTAAGTATAATTTTAATAACTATAGAAACGGAGATGCGGATTTGTATGCGTCTCATACAAAGACAAAACCAACTTACGAACCAGATAACTATAGTCTGCAATCTACAACTTGCGGGGAAGATATTATAGTTGTACCGGACAGGTATATTAAATATTTTCTGTAAAATTGTTTAGAAAATTTATGAGATAAAAATAGTTCTAGTTTCTTCTTATCAATTCATCTTCAGTTTCAAAAGGCCTGTAAGCATAGGAGTGTATGGGCATCCTTCTCATGAATTAAGTAACTATACTTTATTAGTATACGTAGTGATACCAACGGATGAAGAGACAACTTATGATCAGAAAGCAGAGGATACTTACAAGGATAGCGATAACAAGGTATAAATTGAAAAATACTTGTTAAACTTATCATAACCGTTTTCATATTTGTTGAATTATTTTACAGAAGAAAATTCCAACATTTATAGTTACTTTCTTGAGATCTATTGGGAATGTATTATTTGAAATACTTTTTTAATGACACGTATAATTATTCACTATAGATTGCTCTGGTATAATAACGATTCTATAGTAAAATAAATACATTTAATCATGTTGGAATATGAGAATGAGATGTTTATAGAAATATTACAAGAGGATGGCTTAGTGATTACAGCAAAGTAAGTGTTTCATATATTTCAAAATGTAATATTTTCTTCCTATAACTTTTACATGTATATATATATATATATATATAAACTGTTTATTGATTTAGGGGTTTGGGTATAGAAACTGTATTTGTAAATATATTAAAAGTCTATTTAGATCCTGGAAATCTTGTTATTGTTTTGGGAACCACGGATCACGATGAAAGATACTTTATAGATGAATTACAGGGTTTGGGTATAAAAAATTTACCCCGTATTGTAACAGGTCAATGTACATCAAACGAAAGGTATACTGTGTTATTCGTCCAATTGTTATTTATTCGCTACAAAAAGTATATTTTATAAATATGTAGTTTTAATAAACATTATATTATTTACAGAGAACTGATGTACCTAGAAGGTGGAATATTATTTATACCAGGTCGAATTTTAGTCGTAGATCTGCTAAAAAATAGAGTGCCACTAAACTTAGTTACTGGAATTCTTGTATATAAAGCTCATAACATTTTGCGTTCGTATCAAGAAGCGTTTGCGGTCAGATTGTACAGACAAACGAATAAGGTGGTGAAAAGATAATATATACGTATATATATATATATATATATATATATATATATATGATTATTTGCGATTCAGTGATATTAATTGTTCTTAATTTTCTAATCTCTTTATAGACTGGTTTTATCAAAGGATTTTCTAATTCGGCATTAGCTTTAACTTTTGGATTTTCTAATGTAGAACGTGTAATGAAAACTCTTTTTGTTAAAAAATTATATCTATGGCCTCGCTTTCATACAATTGTCAACAACAGTTTGTCGAAACTTAAGGTAAATAAGTTAGTTATTTATAAAAATTTTATAAAATAATCTGTTTTAAAATAAGTCCTAAAATCCAAATTCTTATTTATTACAGCCTGAAGTTTTGGAATTTCACGTGAAAATTACAATAAAAATGTTACATATTCAAACTGCTTTATTAGAGGCAATGAAATTTGTGGTGAAAGAATTAAAACGTATAAATAAATATGTATGTATTAAGTTCAAACTACGTATCGTTTAGTTTAAAAATACATATACATTAGAATAATATTATTTACAGTTGGATTTAGAAGAATTGACAGTTGAAAATGCAATAGCTAAGAAGTTTCACAAGCAACTCCAATCACAATTGGATCCTGTTTGGCATCAACTTAATTCCACTACAAAACAATTGTTATCAGACTTGAAAACATTACGCGGACTTCTCATGTTAGTATATTACATAGAAAGAAACTAACTGCGAAAGCAGTTATTATCATAAGTCATTCGCATTTTGCCCTCTCGTTATATATCGTGTTAATAATATTAATTGTATCTATAGGTCTTTAACATACAAAGATTGTGTATCGTTTTATTCTACGTTAAATAGTTTACGAACTATGGATTATGCTATGCAAAGTTCAGGATGGTTAATGCTAGATGCAGTCGAAAATCTATTTAAATATGCGAAAGAAAGGGTTTACACAGAAAAGAATGGTAACTATAATATAAAATCAATATATATGCTATTTATATACATTAGTTACGTAACAAATGTTAATTTATTATTTATATATAATAATGAAATTTATTATTCCAATCAGAATTAAAGCCAGAGCCAAATCCAAAATGGGTTGCTTTGAGTGAAGTATTACTCGAGATACAACGAGATAGAAGAAAAGAAGATAATAATGAAAATCCGGAGAAGGTTCTTGTTTTAGTTCATGATAGGCAAACGTGTTATCAATTAAAAAATTTTTTAACTATGGGAGCTAACGAGTATTTACTTAATGAAGCGCATAAAAAACTGCAGCGCGATAATCTTCACAAATCAAGGTATGCTATAGAAAAGAATTTTTATAGAAGTAATACTTATTGTAATTTATATATAGTTTCTGCATATAATTATAATATATTTTTTAAGTAATATTGTCGAAAATAATGAAAAATCGATGTCAACAACTGAATCTGATAAAGATGATGAGATAATGGATACGCAAGATAGTTACGTATTGACATTATCGCAAAAAGCCGTTGCAGAGAGTCGATCTGATAATTCAGAAAATGAGCTTCATGAAACTTTGTTTGAAGAATGTTCTCAAGTATGTTAAATAATATATTCGTTAACGAATTAAAAAAATAAATATGCAATATGTTACTTTATATAACGTATGATCTTGTAGATGGCTGAGTTAGATCTAACAACAATTACAACAACTGCACCCATAATCATTGTACAGTCTTTAAAGAAAGATGGTGATCCAATGGCGTTACAACGAACGTTAAAGGAAAGTAAACCTAGCGATGTAATATTGTATGTCGCTGACATCGCAGCCGTACGCCAGCTAGAAGTACGTATATAATGTATTATTATAACTTTTACATGTCTAATAACAGTGATTGTAACATTATTACTATTATAACTTTTTTTTTTCTTTTTTAGATATATCAAAATAACAATCCTTCGATAAATTTAAAAGTATATTTTTTAATTTATGGAGGATCTGTCGAAGAACAGGAATACCTAACAGCTTTAAGACGAGAAAAGGAAGCTTTCCATGTCTTGATAAATACTAAAAAAGTAAGAATTCAATTATTTAAATCTTGGGATAAGATTAATATATTTATGGATATATTTTTTTTCTAGACAATGGTTATACCCGAAGAACAAGATGGAAAATCAGAAGATTGCTTAACATTTGCAGTACAGTCGGACAATGAAATGGAACAAAGTACGCGCAAGGGAGATCAAGAAAATAAAAAAAATGTTGTTAATAAAGTCATAGTTGATATGAGAGAGTTTAATAGCGAACTGCCATCTATTTTATATTCTCGTGGTATACAGATCGAACCTGTAACTCTAACTGTAAGTTAATAATATAATGTGTGCTTTGAAACTTTATATTTGTTTTATACGCATACACGTTTTTGTATATTAGATCGGAGATTATATTCTATCTCCAGAAATTTGCATCGAGAGAAAAAGTGTATCCGATTTAATTGGTTCTCTCAATAGCGGAAGATTATACAATCAAGCTGTTGCTATGACTCGACATTATTCTAAACCGATGCTTCTTATCGAATTTGATCAGAACAAACCATTCTGTTTCCAGGTATATAATAATCGTTATTTATTGGTATATCAATCAATTTTACTTTAAATATATTATGCATGAATTATTTTACTTTATATCAGAAAATATACAAAAGAGTTTCTTTCTTTAAAGGGTTTCTATTACATGGGCAAAGATGTTAAAAGTTTTGCTATCACATCAAAATTGCAATTGCTGACTTTACATTTTCCTAAACTAAAATTAGTATGGTCACCGAGTCCGCATGCATCCGCACAGTTGTTTGAGGAATTGAAGGTAACGTATTAACGATGTAAAATAAAATCAATGTACGGTAATGAATTTTTGTTTGATATAGAGTGGTAGGGATCAGCCAAGTACTGAAAAGGCTGTCGCGATTGGAGTAAACGAAAATGCGGAAGACAAACAAGTGATGATACAAAAATATAATCCTCACATACAAGATTTCATTGCCAAATTACCTGGTGTACATTCTAAGAATTTATACGCAATTTTAAATCAAGGAAAATCGCTCGAACAACTTATTAAATTAACCGAGGTAATGTGAACACCAATGTATCTTTGGAATTCTAGTGCCTTCATCATTATCATTTCGTATCGGTTAAGATTGATAAAAATGTAATATAAAATGTAATTACATTTGATATAATGCAATAGGGTGAATTAGCTGAAATGATTGGAAACAAAAGTGACGCACAAATGTTATACAACTCGATTCATAATAAATGCGATCCGGATGAAGAAACGGATGTAAAAAATATAAGCAGTAGAAAAGTTCCAAAGGGACGCGGTAAAAAGCTTTTCTCTAAAATAAAGCAATAATATGTACTATTTTTCTATTGGCATTATTGTATATAATTTGGAATGTTAATTGATCATGTGATTTTTACATTTTTTCAATTCTATAAAAAAATATAATCATTCTAAATTAAAAATAAGTCTGTGATTTTGATTAAGTACCAAAAAAAAAAAAAAAGGAATGTTTTTTAGTAGATGTCGAATTGTTTGTTAAATCTATTCACGGTCTACGATGTTTGCGGACTGTAAAGAGTGAAGTATAGATTTGTTCAATATTTCTTCGATAAGAGATAAGGACGAATCTGTAATTTTTTTATCGTCTTGCTGCTGTATCTTAAATAGTCTAAGAAAAGAAATAAATAATTAGCAAATCGATGACGTTTTTTTTTTTTTTTACTTGGTAAATATGCTTACTTATTGATTTCTGCACTGGTGTCCATAATATTGACGTCTTGTTTTATTAATTTGGCAATAGTTGCCCTAGCAATGTCATAAGCACATTCTAATATTCTATGTACAGTTCCGTAAGTATCCTTTAACGCGCAACACTAAGAGGATTTGTAAAATTTATTACATATTAAATCTTGCAATAGATAATTTTTGTTCTAAACTAGATTATTATTTATTTATCTTTACCTTATTATGGACAGAATTTAAAACATATGAGATAATGATTTTACAAAGTCTTTTTATGAAAATTTCTTTTTCTATTTTAGTCATAGTTTCTGGCCAAAAGCCTGTTAACAATTCACATAAGTTCGACTTACAATTAAGATTTATATTTTCATAAAGTTCTTGATCTTTTTCAAGCTGGCCTGTGCTCATTTCTAACGAACAAGAACATGGTCGTCGTTAAAAAATATATTAGAGAGGAAGTTTGTAGTTCAAAAATTAAATTATTTATTTAAAAGGACCTGATAAATAATCCGTGGAAAGGCAGTATAGACTGCTCAAATATCGTTCGGCTATAAGAAGAGATGCTGTATCGCGAATGTCTATTTCATCAGTTATGTTATTAAGCCATACAGAAATATCTGAATAAGTATCGTACGGATATTGAAGGACCATATTATTTTCACCCGCATCTATCCATGGTTCGCGTTCCTAAATGAATATATGTAAAGAGATATAACATTAATAGCCAAAATATATTTAATAAGATGTGCAAGTACAACAAGGTAGGTAACGTAATGACGCTAACAAGAAATATATCTGTTTCCGCTTCCATTCTGGGTTTATGATCTAAAATATATTCACCGCATTGAGACACGATAACTTTTTTCAGAGGAGATTCGTAATACGTTGGAATATCTTCTATTTTTTGTAATGTCTGGATACCGTCTACTAGTTGTCTTTTTTAATATCATCATTAAACGTTACTTTTTATTTTGTTCTTCGATAAAACAGCACTTATTATAATACATATTTTGACGCTTACCCAAACGCAACATAACGATAATTCATCCATGTATTAGGTTTTAAAGATACAATGACTTGAGATTCATTAGAGTGCTTCCCATTATTTGCCATTGATAGGATTCCTCGTCGATTGTGAGGTATGCAATATGATTCATCGGCAATTGTAGGCATTATAGCCATGTTAAAATTATTACTGTTTAATTTAATATCTAAAGTATATGCGCGTATAGCCAACATTGACAATAAAAAGGAAAACAATGCTTAACTTAATTTCTTTTCATTTTAATACTTGCCACCAAATTGAATCCATCCGTTTTTAACTATACGATGAACACAAGTGTTTATATAATGCGACACTTGGAACCCTTTTATATTTTCATATTTTCCAGTACAAAAATTTAAAAAATGTTTACAAGTTTTTGGGAGCAAGTCGGAATATAACTGTAAATATTCTTTTCGTTTTTAAAGTAGTCAAATAAGATGAAAATATATTAAAAATAATTATAAGCGATTCGTAACTTATACCATGAATAAAAGGGAACCTATTAAGAATCCATCCAAAGTGAACGTGAAATATACGTAAACTCTCTAAAAAATAATCAATATTAAACATGGATATTATTATCACATACTTATTATATTGACCTTTGTTTTTTTAATAAATTCTTTATAGTATTTTCTGATATGTGTTTCATATTCAATATTTTTTGGCATATAAAAAACATACAATTCATTGAGATAATCTAAAAATTCAATGTCACTGCCTAAGAACACATCGTTTATAAAGACTGCAACGTGTCTTTTTAAAGCCCACATCTTGCCACCAACACGCTATAAAAAAAAAAAATGCAACTGTATATTTACATTGCGTTAAAAAATTAATTAATATAGATAGCTCTTTACCAATTTCATTTTTTGAAGATATTCGTGCCAATCTACTTGAAACATTTCTCTAATTTGCGGTACAGCATATTTCTGTGGCAAATATTGAGAAAGCTTTTGTGCATATAATCTTGCTTTATGAAAAGCAATTGTGGTGATAAGACCTTCTATCCTTATTTTAATAAGATAATTATTATCCAAGTAATCTAAACAGTAGTCCTTTTCTATTAGTCTCTCTTTGTCACTGTTACAAATGTTATTTACTGTAATCGCATATGAGCTGCAATATCGTGATAGTTGTTTAGTTGACATTGTATTTACTATATATATAATAATAATAACAATAACAATTTATTAATTTTTTTTTTTTTATAAGAAAGAATAAATATAATCTTTTTTTATAAATATATAATTTTTTCAATAAGAAATGCAAAATATCACTATAAAATATAACCAAAAACTACTTGATTAAATTAAAATCATGAAAACAATAACATTTCATTTGATATATATTCAATTATTTCTTATAAAATTAACAATAGTTCAAAAATGTATACTATTCGTATTATCATTAGACGGAATAGATAAATCTTTAAATGTACTTTCAATATCATTTTCTTCCGAGCTATCGTTATCTGTATCCAAATTGTATAAAAATGAATCATTTTCATTCATAGGGAAATAAAACCTGAAAAGAAAATTTATTAAACTTTCATGTTATAACGGAGTTGTTTTTGTTAGCCAATCTACATTGAAAATTAATTACTAACTCTGGTTGATCCCATATGTATTGTTTAGGTATTTTGTAATGATCTTTCTGGGTCATGTGTTCCAATATGTTGTCTGACTTTTCCTCGCATAAAATGCAACATTGTATACGAATTCGTCCCCTTATATAATTCACCAGTTTTACCTACACATTTACTCCTATTATTTGCTCTTTACCATAGAAACACTTATAAGATAGTTTTGTACAATATATGTACATTCAGTACGTATAAAATATACGTACTTTCTGATAAAAAGTTAAATCTTTTGATGCCTCTTTAAAGTCAAAATTGTGTTGTTCTTTAATATGTTGTAAAATAGTAGGAAAATCTTTATCAGAATGATTACAGAATAAACAAAATATACTAATGCTTTCATCATTCCAATCAGACCATGACAATTCTTCATCTTCGCTTTCACTGCTCAATCCAATATCTTTAGTGTATCTGTAATTTTTCTTAAAAGAAAAAAATATATCTAACAATATAAAAAGATATAACAAGTTTTAACTTTAAGAACAAACATGATATTCTAGTTATTACTTGACATTTCCTTGTTCTGCTAGGATCTGAATAATTATTTATATAAAACTTATCAAATGTTTTATTGTATGGATTTATTTGTTTATGTAACTTTTTACGCATGTGCTCTTTCAATGCCGTACGATCCTTGAAAACTTTTTCACAGTATATGCAAATTAAACTAAAAATCAAATATTTAGATGTTTTTAATATACTTATACCATAACACAAAACATTATAAATGAATATTACTTATGGTTGATCTTAATATTATTAGAAATATACTAATAGATATAATATTTAAATTACCTTTCAATACTTTGTTCTATTTTATCTAAAAGTTCATCGATGAAAACTAAATTTTCTGGTTTTCCAAGATATAAATTATGTTTTTCTGAAAGATGTTTTATATAAATAAGACGCGATACAGAAAAGTTCATTTTACAGAACATACAACCGCGTGTAAAACTAGTATCACTTCTTTCCTCAGATTGCTTTGCTAATATCCATTCCTTGAAAATATCCATATAGATATATAATTTAATTTTATATATATTACATGAACGCATCTTTACTTGTTGCATCATAAGAAACATTACCAGTTTGACTCTATATATTTCATCTCTTAATGTTTTATCCTCCGAAATACAATCAGAAAGTAAAAAGTAACTTTCATTTTTACTTGGTTTCCCATCTGGTAAACAATCCATTAACAATACAGTGCAAAAATCAGTTATAGGTTGTTCTTTGAATCTATTTCTCCAGTAATGTATATAACTAATGAAACAAATCAAAACATCATACTCCAGTTAATATGTCAAATATGATATATTAACGCGTCATAGATTCTTACCTTTTTAAACTTGCTATTTTCCAAACATCACTTATGACAAGGCGATGTTCTTTGAACAAGTGCGTTAAGAAATCTTTTTCATTTGTAGGAAGAATAAATGAGTTATCGCAGAATAAACATTTTGAATTGCATGGTTCGTCATCGATACCAATAAATTGTGATTTGTACGTAACAGGCATTGACGATAACGAGTCGCAAGTTCCAGACATTATTCTCAATGTTCGGTAGTTCGTTACAAATCAACGTCTTAGATGTATTTATGGCATTTAGAACCATATAACGCTTATTGACAATATCTGCTTATATAATAATAACAATTTGTAAAGATAGTTTTAAAAATAGTTCTCTAAAGGAAAATAAATAATTTCTGTTCGAGGTTAGAATTAAAACTAATCAATCAATTCAATCACGCTATCATTAAAAAAGAATAACATTTTTACTTCGTTAACCGTATATACCTTTTGATATATATTAATCTTCACTTAATAATATAATAAAACCTTGTATTTAAATATCCACTTTCCGACATTCTTTTACTCATACACAAAAACATAGTATTAATGCATCTCTCACGATTCTTAAGGTTATTCACTACCTTTTGTTCGAAGCGCGAGACCTCAGCGACACGTATGGACAAAATATGAACTAATATGAAACAAGCGGGAAACGCTGTCCCCACCATGCGTCCATCGTATCGGTGTATAAGCTTGTACGGATGGTCATTCCCCTCTCGCGCGACCATAATTACTTTTGTTGGGTTAGGATAAATAATGTCAGTATAATGACTCCTCGCGTTTTTTTTTAACGTTATTTCCCTTGTAAGACTGGTTCACTTTACTACTTCAATTGTTACTACTACTACTACTACTACTACTACTACTACTACTATTTCCATTACTGCTGATAATAGTTATAATAATATAATATAATATAATATAATAATAATAAATTACAAATTTATATTAAATACGACATGAAATATTTTCATTAGTAAACAACTGATATTGATTAGCAAGTGTGATAAATTTCAATCGTGATGGGACGATAAAAATTTTTTATAAAACAACTTAAATGATTACAAAGCCATCATACAGGATCTACATTGTAATAAAAATGAAAATATAGTCAATTTATAGTTGATTTATTGAATAAATTCCATAAAAAATAGATGTTTAATATTTCGATTGTCCTCAGGAATGAAACTTTACGTACATAAATATATGTAAGCAAACTTTATACGCATAAAGTTTTATTTGTCGGATAAAGTAAAGACTAGACAACAAATTCAGTCCAACGCTTATAACAATTTCATTTTGTTTTCATATCGCTTTTTCTGTTTTTAATCAAATCATATAATAAAATTATATGGCAAGCGTGCAGAGCAAAACTACTATAAATTGTACTTGGATAAGTATTCCAACAAAGCTCTATTATTCCTAGAATCGAAAGTTTCGCAGCAGTTTCATAACTTGTACACCATGCGAGATATGGCAATGTGTGATAGTACCATATATAAAATTGATAATGTAAAGATCTACTGCACGCGACGCCTATAAAATTTGCCACGAATAAAGGAAAAATAAATAATTGGCTCATCGTCGACATATCCACTTTTTCTTTCTTTTGCAATTGAGGCTTTAGATATTTTTCCATTTCTTTTAACTTCGCATAGGATCTCAAATAGATTATCCAATTTGGTACACAGATGGCTAAGATCAATAAATGTAAAAGTAACAATGAAACGTGAAAGTATGGATTAACAAATATTTCTTCCGATAAAAATCGCCAGTTTACTGTCCACTTAAATTCAAAAATTCTTCCCAAATTAAATGCACCTTTAATATATGAAATTGGATTTTCGATTAAAAAAGGTAAACCTAATATCGCTTGTACCACAGCACAAATGGATAAATGTATTACAGTCCTAGATATTCCTAAGACACATAAATATGCGGAGAGAAGTGCTGGCGCGAATAATAAAATATTCATTTTCACAGATACAGCAAGGCTATAAAGAATACTTCCTAAATACCAATGCTCGTCTAAAAATGCATTTAGACTTGAAAATAATAATATCATAGCTATCGGATCGTTAAAAAGTCTTAGCACAAATATAGAATGTATTCGATACGATGTACAGCACATCAAAATTAATACGTAAGGTGGAACCTTTTTAGTTTTTGAATAAATACGGAAGACCAAAGCAAGTAAAACGATGTAGAGAATAGCAAATATATACTGAGCTATTTTAATTCGTGCTCCTTGCGCTGTGATATAATATAGAGCAGAAAAAATGTACAAAAATCCAGCAGGATAAACCAATGGCCCTGTATCGCCTCTTAGTTTGGAATAATCCAATGTACCGTTTAAAAAACCCTCCACTTCTTGCATATAAGCTTTCCAGTCAATTTCTGTATAAGGCACTTTTTCAATAATGTATACATTCAAAACCATTTCCAGTAAAATAAATAACTTTGTAGTTGTTACAATTTTTTTTGGATCTGTTAATAAAGACCAAAATTGAGGCCATTCGAAACTTTTGACCCAGCTACTTTTATCTCTTTTGGAGGCTTTACTTATGCTGTTGTGATTAGTACGACTATCTCGGCGTGGCGCCATATTTTTTTTTTCTTTTTTTAAATGCACGTGTTCTATCTCGCGAAGACACGAATAAATTAAAGATGACCATAAATGAGATGGTTCTGTTGGTATTATGAAATTAATTCTTTCACAAGAATGACGAGTTTTAAGTAACAATCACTACGTGGCAGTATAATCGCCCCGTGTCATTTTTTCGTTTGTTATTACGCATTTACGTATCGAGTCTTTTTAGAAACAAGATATTTTAACGTTTTGTTCTTCACGTGAAAGAAATAACCATTAAAAAAGTAATTTGTTATTTGCGATTGCACGCAAATAATATCGTTATTTTTGCCTATAAATGGGTACTATGTATGCCGTTACAATAATGTAAGATTTAAAAATATGTCGGTTGTAAGATGAACGTCGGTTTATGTGTTTATTATTTGGATTTTTACGTGTGGTGATTAACATTGACAAATAAACTGTTTTAAATTAAATTGTGATATCTACAATTTTTAAGTGATATAATTTTATCAGAAAAATATATTTAGTAAGCGGGTGTTTGTTTAATTAAAAGTATATATCATGCTGAAACTAACCATTTTTATTAGTATCATTATACATTGTTTGATTAGTTCTTCATTAGTTTTCTGCGATGATAATGATACTTTACATTCTGAAAGGTAATTATGATATAATTTTATAAGAGAAATTATTTTGTAGCAAATAAGGTATTTAATATATTATAATTTGATAATGCTTTTTCAGTGATGAAATTGAACACTTAAAAGACGACATAAATTTAGATTCTACGAATTATGATAACTTCGATATAAACATAAACAACAACAATTTGTAAGGAAGAACTAGAAATCGTACTTGATAAGTTATATAACTCGTATATTTATATTAAATAACGCTAGACTTTTTTCTAGGATGCAAACGGAAGACTTCATCGATCCAAATTCTCTTTATTATGATAGAATTAACAAAAAAATAATAAACGATAAGTATGCGTACAAATATATGTCTCACTTTTGTTTAAATCTATGATCATTTGTTCTAAAATATCATTGTTACTTGATGTTGCAGAGAAATATTTTCAAGAGAGCATAGTAAAGAATATCAAGTAGAAACAAAGAATAAAAAAAAAGAATTATTAAAAGAAAGTAATATAAATTGCGAGACACTGAAAGTATATTATAAGCGTTTGGTTAAGATGTTATTATTATATGCTAACTTGAAGGTATTATAGAAATTGATAAAAACAATAATTATAGAGCGATTCCTTTGTAAGTTTAATAATATAATTTCATTTTCTAATATCGTACAGATGGACGATGATACGGTAGAGGGACAATTATTAATAAGAGCAACAACAACGCAAATCGAAACGCTTAGAAAAATAGAAACTGAAAATTATTCTATAAAAGAAATTGATGAAATCTTGGGTAAAATTTTATTGCAGCCTTCGTTCCTTAGTAGTGTTTCTAATATGTTCGATTTGAATTGGGATATTCAGTCTGCATTGAAATTTATGAATCAATATGTAAGTCCGTTACATCACAATTTTGTAATATTTTCAATGGTATTTACAATCATATTATTTATAATATTATTTTTATATTTCAGGCATACGTAATTATTATCGTTTCTAGTCTACTGGGAATGATGATATATTTGAGCAAAATACAATATTATTCTCCATTTCTCGGCATTACTGTTATGATAGTAATAATTAGCTTTTACATGACTTGGTTAGATCTAATAACGGTAAAAAATATAACAAAAAATAAATTAATATCATCCTGTATATAGCTAAGATTTTTCAAGACGTTAGATATAAATATTTTATTATATTCTTTTAAAAGGAAGCTGAGATCAAATTAGCGGCAATGCAAACTAAATACATTGAAATGCCTGCAGCTTGTCAGAAGCACAAAATGAGTGCATGGGAACTATTTAAGTCATCTATTTTGTGTATGTAGAATGATGAGAATTGTATTGCAATTGGAAGACAAGAGGACCCAAATTTATATAAAAAATCAAAGATCTCATTTATGCTTTAATTCGTAGTATGCTTTCGTATCGTTATCATCTGTACCTCGTATCGATTGAGCTCTTACGTCGAAGGAAAGAAACATTAACGCCATTTACAGTTTATAATAAGAATTAAATCAAAAGACGTGTCTACCAAAGAAAAATTCAAAACTATAAACTATATAACTTGTCTCCCAATTACATATAAATTTTGATTACTAATATAAAATACAAAAAAAAAAAAAAAAGAAATTTTTGCTTATAGCTAATGACCTCGATTGCAACAAATATTACGAAGCTAGAATGAGTAATCCAATATATCAAGTAACACCTATTAAGGTCATAACACATATGATAACCAACGTCATAACGTATCCAATACCTTTTATTGGATCGACATTATCCGAATTTACGACAAATGTAACTGGTAAGATTTTTTATTGTTTTTATATGAGCATAATTACTATATGTTATATACTAAATTATCAGTTTTTAAAAAATACTACTATATAATAGATGTTTTTGTTATAGGTCACTTACCTTTCTTTTTAAGATACTTGGTACAAATAATCTTGATTATAGTGCTTCCTATATACCTTTTGCTTATTATTTTTACTTGTAGAGGAGGCTCTATTAGGTTTGGAATACCATTTCATAATTTTTCACTTTCGACATCCCAACAGACTTCAATGCCTCTTGATTATACTCAAAAGAGGCAAACAATCGAGCTAATTCGTGAGGTATTCAATATTCATTTACCATTATATTATATATTTATATATCTTTACTTTAATGTAGCAGTATTTTAGATTTTTGCCGAAGTGCCTCCTAATGTTTTACTAAAAAATACTGAAAGTGCAAAAGCAGTGCTACCGCCTGACACTTTCGAAAACCAAGAAAATAATAGTTGTACGAATAATGCAATCAAGGAATGTTATAAATTAAAACATATTAAATCTGATAAAGAATTGGATCATGCTAGCGGTGATTCAGATAAAAATAATTTATTTTCTAAAGAAACTCGAGAGGAAATTGGAGAATGCGTAGAAAGGCTTAAAATCGATACAGAGAAATATATTGGGGGTGGCGATGCTTAAATTTTACCGTGAAATGTATTATTTAATATTTAAGTTTAAATATGTGTTTTTAACTTTAAGGAAATATTGTTAAAATCTTGCTATAAAAAATATAAAAAATAAAAATGATTTTGTATTTATGTAATGACAACGAAAATAATTTAATGATAATGAAAATAACTTTCTATGCGAAGCAATTAAAAGCATGTTTGTAATTATGGAAGATGCGCGTGCTCTCTCTGTAACAATATCAGTTTGATATTCGAATCGAATAAATAGATTTTTATAAAAAGAATTAATCGCGGAAATACGTTTTACCTACCATTGAATTATTAGCGATAAACAATACTATTTGACGAAGCTACGCTTTATTAAAATCGCAGAAATGAAATTCCGACGAGCTAATTCGCGTTGTAGAATAAAACACGCGAACCATGGAGTTCGTTATAGGTGGTCTCATTTGTAGCATTGTATTTTGATTGCTGGGGTCTCGTTTTGCTGAGGATTTCGTTATTAACGCAAATTCAGCCTAATGATCGACGAGCAAACAAGCGTTTACCGAAGGTAACGTCTGCGTTTTCCGTAATTATATATACGGTAGTTGGTAACGACGTGGGTGTGCTCTTGTTTAAATGAAGGGGTGGTAAGCAAGCGGATACCGCGGCGTAACGTTGAGCAATTATCAACGTATTAGTGTCGTTAGAAAATTCTCCCCTGTAACGTGCTACTCGTTGTCATATTTTACGAAATTCCAACAAACGAATTATTATGTGCGGACTGTTGGACGATACCACCATACGTATAAAATGATTTGTTATCTTACTTATTCATACATCGACGAGAGAATGGAAGAATGAAGTAAATGTCACGAACGATCAAAACGAAGGAAGGAAACGATGTAGTGTATAACAAAGGCGTATATTCGAGAGATCAAAATATTTTAGATGCTACGATCATTCATGATATGGGTACGGATCCTTTTTGAGCTTGCTCGTGGACCCGTGAACGTTGTTCCTCGTCCCTATGGACGTAGTAGAAGAAGAAGGAGAAGAAAAAAAAAAAAACGTATCTATTATAGATTCTAGTACGCTCGACAGACGGTTTCACTCAATTACATGCTCGAGAACACGTCTAAAAGTTGCTGCTGTGGCGTTACCGGAATACACCAACCATTATATTCTATGCTCGACGTCTTAGCGAAGCAACTCTATTATTTCATTGTCGTCCTATCGATATACCGCAAACACGATCACGATGTATAATCTCAACTCTAACAATTTTGCCTATTATCGATACAGGAAAATATTTCTCGTCTTTCTAGCCGATGTAAATGAACTATACAAAACAATGTCGGATGTGTACTAGCAAAGAAATATCGTATACTCTATCGATTACAAACATCTCGAACCTAACGGAACCCGATAGCCGATCTTAATTCGAGCGTGAGACGATTCAGGCCTGAAAGATCGTAAATGCATCGCCGAACATCGGCGAAGCTATCAAAATAACGAACCCACCTCATCTCAGAGTGCGTTATTCGCGGCTGATCGAACGTGAAACGAGCTGCCCTCCTTTACGTGAAATCTGAACGTTCTTTTCCGCATCTGCCCTATTGATGTCTCTTTTGGTATTTGTATGCCATTGACCGAGGGTAAACCACCGAAAATTCAAGGAACTTTGCTTCGTGCGCGTTACCATCATCGCGATTGCGGTAAGAACGTTTGAACTAAGCTTTGAAAGCTTCCTCGCAGTTTCCTTTTACCTTTTATTTCTCTCTCTCTCTCTCTCTCCCTCTCTCTCACCTCCTCCTTTATGTTCGTACGTACTATCGTTTACTTTTTGCAACAACCATAGATCTTTCTATGCGCAGTAATTTAAAAAATATTTATAAAAAAGATAACGAAAAGATGTCGATGTTCTTTCTACGCGATTCTCTATCGTCTATCATCGAGCAACAAACGTCGCGTATTTGTAAATTTTGTTTACGTCGATAAAGAATAAATTTTCATTTACGTTGATCCGAGAATTCTGTAGACTCGTGAGAGACACTGGACGTTGGCAAATTGATGGTCGGTTAAACTATCGGTCTCCGATAGTAAACATTACACTGTCCTGTTAGAATCGTCGAATGTAAACAATCCATTACCGCTTCCCGTTCGGTTACTACTATCGCGACTCGATCTTTCTGTTTAACATTTTACCTCAAAAAAGAAATTGTTTCTTTCCTTGGTTTCACGACTTTCCGATCGCTAAGCGTCACGTATTCGAAAATTGTAATTTTATCATAAATTGCCTCGCCACGACACTAAGCTAATTGATATTACAGAAATCGTTGTCCGTTGAATAGCAGATCCAACCGGTTTATCGACCGATCATTGATCGTTCATTTTTTCTTTGATCCTGAAACATCTTCCCGACGAAGGCAGCCGTTCTTGAACTCGTCTAACCAGTCCTCTTATCCGTTAATCGTCATTTTCTCTTTACTCATTAGCGGTGTAAAGAAAAGCGAAGTCTAAGATAAAGAAATACTGGCCATTCTTCGAGGATTCCAATCGAGGACAATTTTCTTTTAGCGACGATACTTTCGCCGGAGTTGAAATTCTCTCGATTAAACTAACGTAATATCCAACGCGATAACTTCCTAATATCGATCGGGAAAGTTCAAAGGGGCTGTCGTCTCGGAACTACGCTCGCGTTTCCGACGAGGAAACTGCCGATCGTTGAAGCGACGATAATCCATCCCACGACGATCTACGCGCGTAACCGTCGTCCTCTTCGACGAAGAGAGAACCGGTCGGTAATTTCGAAGGAGGCCATCGAACCTCCCATTGGCTCGGACGTGTTTCCAGTTGGAAGTGCTCCCTTGGGCTGGTATACCTAGCTAGGCTCTTCGATATACACTCGTATATATACACGTAGAAAGCGGGCTCGAGCATCGAATCGAAGCGAAGTAGCCTCGATAAGATATGCACACACACACACACACACGTATGTGGTTATATACGTAGCACGTATATCGATAGTCCGAGAGAGAAAAGACAAGAGGGGAGGAAGCTCGAAGGAAGGTCCTTTGGGACCAGTTGAGGTCTTAATTACCGGCCTCTCACCGATGGAATGCCGTGTTATCGCGCTCTTACTCTTAACCAGCTTGCCTTCGACCAACGGCCGCATTGGATTACCGACGTTTTTCCCGTCGATTTTTAAAAGCAAAAGGCCATCGAGGACGCGCGTAAGACGCGCGAACGATCGTGTAAAGAACGAACACCTCGAGGAGACACCGAAATGAGATAAAATTTCTCTTTATATCCTTTGGGTATATTTCGAGTCGTTAAACGTGCGACGCGACCAACGACGTTTCTTAATGCGCTTGTCGAAATGTTACATCTATCGTTGATAAGGGAAGAAAGAAATAGAGACAGAGAGAAAAAAGAAGGCTTATTTAAAGGTATTCTTTACCATTGGGAACCGAAGAGATTTTCTCTCTCTCTCTCTCTCTCTCTCTCTCTCTCTCGGTCTCTTTTTCTCTCTTTTGGAAAAAGACGAGTCTCAAAAGTGAGCCGAGAAATGCATATCGTTTTTATGGTCCGAGATACGGTCTCGACGTGTAAGCAGGGAGTGAATTTCTTATGATTTTACGATCGTTATCCTCCGTACTTGACGCGACTTCCAAGTTTCGATTATACGACTGAAACGTTTCTCGAGAATATTCTCACCTTACTAATATCGCTTTTAATACGAAAAGACGACTCGGCGAGCCTTTGAAATTTCGTTTCGTCGCATATATTTATTTTCGCTATTACGGTAAGATGTAATCCTGTGCGATTTTAAGTTTTGAAAAGTCGCGCAATTAAAGTGCAGACTCGTTTAATCGATAATTTATGTTAATCGGATAGTACAAAATGTATAATGGAATCGAAAAGGCAAGGGACTCGACGCGTAAGATTTTTCTAAGAAAAGCCAACATGACAAAATTACGCGGACTTTCTTTATTAAAACTATTTTAAGCGAAAGGTATCGAAAGGTTCGGAGAAAACTTATCTCGCGATAATCGAATTTCCATCCTTCCGACCGCTCGCCAAGTTTAAATGCGAATCACGACCTGGCTAATGGAACAGAATCATTCCTTGATGCGAGCAGATATAAACGAGCTTATGGAGCTAACCGTAAAAGCTTTGATTTTATGACGGCACGATTAATAGGACTAGCATAGATTGGGTTTTAATGACTCGATAAAGAAAAGTACATTGGCGGCCATTAAATCTGTTTCAGTTACGTAGCTCTGATTCTTACTTGAGCTAACGAGCTTTTCATCGGATTTGGGTAATCCCAGACGGTGGAGGTGTTTTTGGGTCTACCCTCGATAATTATACATGGATAGAGGGGGTAAAGTAAAAAGGACATTTGAGGAGACGTTCCGGATAACGCTCCATCCAGGATACTTTTTCCTTTCTTAACCCTAAAACTAAACGAATTACAATATTTAGAGAGAGAGAGAGAGAGAAAATAAATGTACGATATAAATATTTATACGAACGTTATTACGGGCTTGGAAGACGAAGGGACATACATAAATTAATAAACTTCCAAGAGTATCTTGAAATCGAATGATCGTTTCAAATCGTGTCGTATCTTTATCGATCAAACGAACTGTCGATACGTCAAATGTTCGATACTCGGACGATCATAGAAAACCGCTGATGAGACGATTTTTCTCTTTTCGAATATAAAGCAGGAGTTTGAAGAAAATTGAGCTCCTTAGATGAAGGGGAAGGAGTCTCGTAACTCGGAAAAGTCTCGCTCGAGGACGAAAGGTCGAAGATCGTTATTCGCTTCGACACGTTGAAACGTTCGATTCTCGCCGATTATTACTCGATAGAACGAACTAAGAGCGTACTCTTTCACGGTCGGCTTTGAAATCGGCGAATTAATATTGAGAATATTAGGCGCGTTGATTCAGGAAAGTGGCTCTGTGTATCGATGATATATACCGAGAGAGTGCTCAGGCATTCCCATCGTGACTATCATGAGGGATGCCTCGGAGCGCCAGACTCATGTCATCGTGTCATCGATAATTGATGTATGCGCGAACTAATGGCTGTAATTACCTCAACCTAATATCCACCATGGAATCTCGCGCTTCTCCATCGGCAGAGACCTTGTGCAAGCGTGTGTATGTATGTATAAATATATTGTATATACGCTATATATATATATATATATATATATATATATATATATATATATATTACGTATACATCGATGTATCGTACGCATACGTTTGACCCTTCGGAAGGGCCAAGCCACTCTCTCCGAGCTCTCTCTCTTGCTCTTCGAAGCACGCTAAAATTTCAAGAAGAAATTAATGATTCTCATCGACCGTGACAGACCGACCGTGGTAATTAATTGCGAGAGTTCGCCTCGAAGATTGTAAAGATTGACTTTCGCTTCTTGCCCCGCTTCATATTCTTCTTCTCCATCTATTTTTCTTCCTCTTTTTTTCTTTTTTTTTTTTTTTTTATTATCCGTGCAATGTCGGTGACTCGCATACAAAAAGTTGTTCATTCTACTATTAACGAAAATATATCATCGAAATAAAAGGTACATCGCGATGGGCGAGTTTCGAATGTTGGCGGTCCGAGGACAGAAATCAAAAGCAACGAACACGCAAAGCCGCTCGCTCTATCTCTTTCTCTTTCTCTTTCTCTTTCTCTTTTTTTTCCAAGAGTGGACCAGACACGATAGTTTCGTTCGTGTGGCAAGCCGAGATACAGCGAGGCTTCGGAGGAATAAAATTTCAGCCACCGCCGGCTCGACTCGGGCGAACTTATGGCCTATAATAAGATTACAAGAGACAGAGAGTAGTGTGACTAACGAGCCTATCGTCAACTGCAAAACCAGATGCCGTTCCGAGTGTGTCTGCCGCCCAGGACGACGAGTCTTTTTGGTGGTCTTCTCTCGCGTCTGGCCACGTGCATTTTCTCTTCCTTCGGATCTATGTATATCGGCCTTGTATTCCGCTCAGCGAAAACCAATATATTTTTATATCAAAGAAACCGGTACGAATCGAATCTCAACCTCGAGAACTATTCGCCACGATTTGTCGCTTATTTATATTCAACGATCGCGACCACCTTCCTTTCCGATCCCTTCTTAAAAATGTTTATAAAGCAACTTGTCTTCGATTTTATTGGCTTTCGCACGTGCCGCCTTCTTACACGAAATCTTTCGAAAATTTAGCTTCGCGTAGGTTATCGTCGATTAAATCGTCCTTTAGTATTTCTGTAAATACGTGACAAATTTTATTTCGTTAACGAGGAAATTGTTTTCTTTTTTTCACCCAAAACTTTTATATACAGCAGTGAGTTACGTCAGTTCGATTTCCGATATAAAAATAACGAGATGAGTCAGTAAATTTTTCTAGAGGTTAAAACAGTATAGTTCGTTCGATTTTCTCCAAACAACGCGTACTCTCGCGACACGCGACGACGTCTAACTAATCGTTCGTAACAACACAAGATATCCGATATATCTTACGTTATAAGAAAAGGTATTATGCCTTTGTTCGAATATAAACACTGTAATATTTACGTAGTCGTGAGCTTTACGGATTCGACAATGATCGTTTACTTTCGGTCGAAGTCGTCACCTCGTCTCATTATCGAAGCCATTTTGTTCTTAAGACGCATTACTTAGATTGTACGTGCGGAGATCGTCGCCGTCGTAATGGCAGGTAATAAGAATATTTTATTAATTTACTCTTTACCAATCGATTACCGAACGCACTATATCCACGAAGCGATGTTCGCTGATGTTACGACATTATATTCGACAAATAATTGCGAACATAAAATCGGCGTTTTGGTGCAAGCATGGCGCGACATTTTTTCTTATATTTTTAGAATTTATTTAAGCGATGTCGACATTTTTCTCGCTTCGTTACGACACTCTAGTTAATAATTGATAATTAATTAATCGTCGTCGATCGAATTTCGTATCATATTTGACTTTCGTCGTATGTATAACCTATATGTACTTACGTATTCGTATGCGTAGAGAGAGAGAGAGAGAGAGATTAGAGATAGTTGCGTGTGTGAGAAAATCTATGGTTCTCTCACGGATAGGTTAGGGCAAAGTCGCGGTTGATGCAAGTACCTTCGATCGACTTTGATCGACTCGAAGGAAAGTTCATTAAACATGATTAATTAGTATGTTATTTCAGTCCACGGATCTTCATATGCAGCAATCTCTACGCGGTAAGATGTGGATATTGGATATTACTTGCGATCAACCTAAATCTACATCATGCAAGGTATGTATCATCGAGCTAATGTAATGGCTGCATCCATTTGGAAAATCTTTCTTCGGTAATAAGATTTAAATAACAGTACGCGTGTTTATATTAAAAAAAAAAAAAACATGGAATATTTCATCGTCAACTTTTACATAAAATTCATTATAAAAAGTTGCATCTGACGAGTTTAGCGTTCGGGGACAGTGCGTTTCGGTATAAAACTCATTTGTTGAGAGCTTAATTCGCCTTACGTCGAGAGGACGGCGATATAGGAGGGCGCGCGTGGTACACCGGACAAGGGCTTTAGGAAAGGACCGGAACGTCCCTCTTGGAAGGGGGCGTTGCTTACTATATAACAAGGTTATTGAATTATTTCGAGACTTAGTTTTACGTGCTCGCTAAGGGATCAAGCTCACAGGGCTCTAGGCGTTGCAGATGGAGTAGGCGTGGTACTCCTTCTCTTATTCTAGATCTATCTGCCTCTTTCTGGCTTCTGGCAAGTGCTAGTCACCCCTCTCGAATCGTGAATCCTGCGGATCGCGCGATGGGCTCTGTGCTTTCTCGACTAGATTAAGATGCGATTAGGATGCCTGCGCGTATTCCCATCGAAACTTGGGAGGGTTCGAGATGCTCTCGTGGATTCTGTGCGGAAGGAGAAATCAAGGGAATGTCGCGCGAGGAGAGATGGCGTTCGTAGAAGAGGCATGCGAAGAAACGAACGTCCTCAACGTTTTATCCGTTGGATCCGTCCACATCTGGACGGATCTTGGCGACACGTGTTGCGGATTAGTCTTACTCTTCGAGTTGTACTTTTTGTTTAGCTCGCGAAATACGATACTTAGCTTGCGAGAGCTTGACGTATAGTTTCTAACGTTTGACGCGACGGTACTTTACGTGCACGTAAGACGAACGTTCCATACTCCCGAAGAAACTCACGCTTCGGCGACTACATTTGTTCCTGGCCAAAGTTTCCCGGCAAAGTTAAAAGCACGGTACTTCGATACATCGAAGTTTACCCTATACCCGGTGTAAAAGCTCTTCTCCGGCGGACAGGAATATTTCGCTCGGATGATAATTCGAGTTCGTTGTGTACTTTGAAAGCTCGCAACCGAAGCGGAGAGAAAGCGAGAGGCAAAGGAGGAAGAAAGTTTCCCTCGATTTTCTGCCTTCCTTTCGATGAAGAAGGTCTCTCCCTCTCTTCCCCCCCCCTCTTTCGCTCTCTCTCTCTCTCTCGCTCTAGCGCTTTTTCTCTTCTCTCTCATCCATCCATCCTTTCTTCCTTCCTTCTGCACGGGAGTCACGCGACCAAACTCGTTCGCTCGCGGGAGGTTGCAAAAAATGTGGCTGCAAGCATCCGCTTTTAATGCTATGCTTCCCATCCGTTTTCGACCTGGCGTACTAGCTGCGGAGCAAAAGCCGAGACTGATCACCGTAAAAGCACACGGAAACGCGCTTCGCAAATATAGCTCCGGTCCCAGCACCACCGACGCGACACGTCGCGACACGACGCGATGAGCTTTTCCATCGACGCGTCGAATTGCACTCGACATTTCCGTGCACGCGCCCGCTCGCCACCCGGTATATACTACACACCTACCGGCATCTCTCTATTTCTCTGTTGTACTCATCCTGTCCGGAAGCGGACGCGTATACGGACGACACGGTATAGTACTTTATTGAGAACCACGTTTCAAATTTATAGAGAAAAATGTTGTTTCGACGTGGACCCCTCATACGCTTTCTCTCTCTCTCTCTCTCTCTCTCTCTCTCTCTCTCTCTCTCTCTCTCTCTATCTCTGTCTCTATCTCTATCTCTATCTCTATCCCTATCCCTTTGCAAGCCCGAACCGTTCCTGCAATAACGTCGATGTTTACGGCCCTCTAATCCTTTACCCCACGCCCTCCTATTCCCGAGGACCAACTTTTCGAGCGCTATTACGTCGCACTTTTTTTCTATTTTATTTTCTCCGTCCATCCTGATCCAGCGAATTTAACGTTGGTCGATCGTATTTCTTGCATTGGTAACAAGCTGATAATTTATGTTACACGGGATCGTACTCCGTTTAATCCTTGCGAGTGAAAAAAACCGAAGAAACGAATAAATTTAGTTGGTTTAGTTGTAATACCTTCCTTCTCAGCTAGAATTTGATTTTCGATTCAATTTTCGATCTATGTATTTCAATGCGCGCACAAGCGGATGCTCCGCGTCAGAGCTTATAGTTTACCGATGATTGTTAATATGAAGGTAGCTTTTATTTATTGCGCTTTAATCTGGGGATTAAAATTTACATACGGGATATTCCAATGCTCGACGCCCATATTCGGCTGCTCGAAAGCGTATGTATGTACATCCGGTCGCCAGCACCAATCAGATAACGTTAGTCCAAAAGTCGATGAGCGGAGCGTTAACGATTTTCACTCGTCGAAATTATTGGAACTGTTTATAACTGGCTTGAAACTTGACAAAAGTACTTGGGCGAATACTCGTTTAACTTTGCGTGTCAATTTACCTTTCCATTTTTAAATCGTACTTGTCTGACGAATATTCCTACATTTGTTTTATTCATCGATGAATGAGAAAAATAAATTCCAGAGAGAGAGAGAGAGAGAGAGAGAGAGAGAGAGAGAGAGAGAGAGAGAGAGAGGGAGGGAGGGATTGAGAGAGATTTTTACGGCAATTTAAATCCGTTCCTGCGAGTTAGTTTTATTTGTCGTTTCAATACTTTTTATAGTCGTTTATCGTGAATCGTGGTATAAACGGTTTTTAAGAACACGTCCGATCGAATTTTCCATGCCGTCGGGAAAATAGGTGCTGGTCTCAGATGGAGAGGTTTAACGTATATAATTGTGTAGAAGTTTCACGGCGTGTTCGCGCCGAGGGAAAGAGAGAAAACGATATTCTCCCACACGCTCGGCTCAACACATATAAAACTTTATCGGGCGTAGTTTCGGGCGTAACGTTGCGCGTATTCCAAGTTTACGGACCGTTTGCCGGTGCTCGTGCGATTCGCTAATAGTTGTTTTCCTCTATTTGCTTGGAGGACTCCACGACGACGGTCGATTCGAGTCGATACATCGGCCACTCCAACGAACTAACCTTCGTTGTTCTCTTCGATAAAGTTTCCGAGAGAATGAAGATCGGGAGGAACTCGCCCGAGCAAAGCGTGTCTTCCGATTTCGCTTAGCCTTCCGGATCTAAATTTGATTTTCACGTGCGGTTGCTACCGAACCCGTTTACCGTTCCTTTTCCTCGAGCTTAGCATTTATCTATTTAAACGCATTTTCCTCTCTTTCCGTTTCTTCATTTTCTTTTCTAATAATACTTTATACGATCGAATTTATTTTAGATTTCGCACAAATTTTATTCTCCCAGTTAGTATACATTTAATATTTGTTATTTCGAGAATAAACGACCAACGAGAATTTTCATTTCCAATCTGTATGGCGCGACTTATATTTCGTTCGAAAAATAAATATGACATGACTACTCGTTGAAGTTTTAACTTCAATTTTCGTTCGTACGTATTTTTACGAGGACGAGTAGCCGCACTGAAACGTGCCTCGTGAATACGAACGAGCGATCTCGAATGCTCGTATAAACTATAAATAGACGGATCATGTTTTTTTTTTTCTTCTATTATTTCTATATAAATAGATATTGTTAATAGGATTTATTAGTACATCGATGCGCAAGGTATACACGGATGCCGCGGAATAATGCGACCGATTATTGTGACGCGATGGGCAAGCGGAAACGTGAATGGTTGATCGTCCTCGCGGCGAGACGAACAATGTAAAAATACGAATAACGTTCGTATAATATATATATATATATATATCCTGTAAAATTCTCTGCATTTTTGTCGTTACTCGTGTTTTTCACGTAAAATTATCCAACGATCGAGTACCTATAGAATATTTTTTTGTCCGCTTAAAAGAGAAAATTACCTGAAATTCTTTCGCTTAATTTGCCATGGACACGTTAGCTTTAATAATCAAATTAAATACGAATGTTTCATCAAATTGGTTTGCGTATTTTAATTAAATGTTTTCGTGCGCGTGCCGTATTCACGAGCGAACATTAGGACGTTAATAAAATTGAAGGGCCTTAACATTTTACAAAAGTCTACGTATTGGAAAATTTATAGGAATTTGTAGCGATGAAAATTTATACCGATTTGTTGGAAAAATTTATGGAGATAGAAAGAGGAAGGAAAATTAGAGAATAAGCGCCTAACCGTGCATGGAAGACGCGAATTTCTCTCGAACAGAGATATCAACATACTAATGTACGTATGAACTAAGGCGAAGGCAAAATACTGATTTTAGTTGGGAAGAATTTTTGCTTAGACCGGCAGAAAACTTTCCTCCGGAGATGTTCGCGTTTGCAAGTTGTTAACGACGAACACCTTCTCCTTACCTTTCGCACAATTCACGGCTTTGCGAGTGATAACGCGCGGAAACGAATCCACCCTGATGTTTTCTCTCTCTCTCTCTCTCTCTCTCTATCTTCTCCTTCGTAGGCGGGAAAATGCGTGTAATGCGGTGTGCATCGTGTGTAATTGTGGATCTGAAAGCGCGGATAACCGCGTCAGCAAAGCAGACGCGCGTTTTCCCGCGTTTGCGCTTATTGCCTTCGTTGCTCGTTTCTCTCCTTTTCTCTTTCTTTCTTTTTCTCACCCTATATATTTAGTTCGCGTTGCGTGTATCTCTCTCTCTCTCTCTCTCTCCATTTCATTCTCACCAGAAGCCTGTAACAAAAGCGAACGGGTATCCTTAACGGTTATTGGCAAGTGGCGTAGTTTTAGGGCTTGCTCGTAAGAGAAACGGTAGGTAAGAGCGATTTATCGGAGGTTAAGGGTGCGAGTGACCCGTTCTAAGGGCGGCTTCGAAAGGGGGAAACGTTCGACGAGCTTCGCTTCGCTCGTCGGGCTCGCTATGGGTTTTCTGTCGATGTGTACACGCGTATAGGTGTACGTCCTTGTGTAGGACAAGAGGGGGCAGCACGCAGGCACTTTCAATTAGATAATTGAAACCAACGAGAGACCGCAGCTAACGCGTTTTCCACACGTGTTTCTCTCTTTCTCCCTTACGCTCTAGTCCCGTGGTCGTCCGCGAACCGTGCGCTCGATGGAATTTTACAAAAGGCAGCTTTAAGGGGCCCTCCCCCCTCCTGTAGATGAAATAGCCAGCGGTCCAATCGGTTTTAGCAAGAGATTCGATTGTCCATGACCCTCTTTTCTTCTTCTCCATAAACACTTGACCCCTTCCGCTGAGTCCACCGCTCTCTGGCCGCACGTATTGCTCGAACATTGATTTTTTTGTTCCTTCCGGCCGATGCCGATTCTATATCGAACAATTCGATTACGATTTCCTTTTTCTCTATTCTTCGAGAACTTCTTGATCGCGAGTGAATCGTATGGTGCACGTACGTACGTACGTACGTACGTACGTAGTTCGTGAGAAGTAGCCGGGAATTCGTATGTTCGTTCGTTCATCACCATCTCGACGAGCGGTGTCGCTTTCGTTAAAAATGTGTTCGTTTTGATGTTTATTGAAAATTTCGCGATAGAGTTGGTACAGGAATATTTGTAACTTTCGTTGTACGCTAGAATTTATAGAGAACGTTGTCGTTCGTTATTCCGTTATTTACAAAAGTCGAATCATTCGAACGATCGTTTCCTTGTTATCATCGATAATTTTCCGAACGTCAAATACGACAGGATACAACGCGATACCCGTCGTGTTCGCGAGGGTGAGGACGAATGAAATTAGGATGGGCGAATGTTTCAGCTGAACGCGGCTGGAACAATACGCGGAACGTGCATCGCGGAGACGCGTTACAAGTTTCCACTGATGCGAGATGCTTCCGGGTCATGCTGTCAACAGATATGACATTCCTAGCGGATATGCCTACGTGCATACCTTTCCACTGACACGAATGCGATTCGCTAACGCTTAAGTTTATCTATGACAACGATATCGCGACCGACAGGAATCTGTCACTTTTGAATAACGAGTGGGTCCAGGACGATAAGCCGATCAATCGATTCTTTATCGATACATCGCTTTTCTACCTACGTGTTAATCTATTAAATTCCTGACTTTCTCGTCTCTATATCGAGAGGGATGACGGTTAAATACGATGACATGATCGAATACGACTCGGGTGTAATTATTTATAATCCGATCGATTCTACAAACCGATCAGTTTTTTTTTTTTCTTTTTTTTCTTTTCCTTCTTCTTTTTTTTTTTTCTATACCTAAAAGGGATGAAGAAACGAAGCGACGTTTTAAGTGCTTCGGTATAGGGCTGTATACCAGATTAAATCTCAAGGGAACTCGGATAATCCACGATGGATATAACGTTTCCCGCGTAAAGGTCTCTTCATATTTCTTCCACTTTCCAACGCGAGTTGAACGTTTGTGATTTTTGCGAACGAGTACTTGCGAGAACTACCATCGAGAGTTTCTTATAGAAGAGAAGATTGCGATATGGGTCGCGAGTACATCGCTTTGAAGCGCGTATGATTGCACGACGGTATTTCCAGGGACGTTGTAATGGTGGTAGTAACGTAGTCGGTCTACGGGAAGAGAAAGCTCGATCGACTCTCGTACGACGACGACGGTAGCAGCCGGTAATACCGCGCTTTCGAACTGTTTTCTGACGGTAGTAAAACCCAATCTCTCTTTTCGCTCTTATCCGAGCACGTTTGGGTCAAGTGCCGACTTGCCTTCGTCGAAGGAGAACCCGTATGTTCGTTCGTACGAATCGAACGAGTCGTGTATCGTAGGGGGATGATAACGAACGTCGAGATAGTTCATTGAGGTCGTCCGAAGTCGATGAAGTTGCGGAGGAGGAAAAGGGTGCCGAGTTTCAATTGGAAGGAGGAAGAAAAAGAAGGAGGACGAGAGAGAGAGAGAGAGAGAGAGAGAGAGAGAGAAAACTGCCGCTCCCTTCCTCGTTCTCCAGGATATTAAATATTAATCCCGCGAAATTACTTGCGCGTTGGCAATCTTTCCTTCTCGTGATTCCTCCGCCTCCTCTTTGTTACCATCTCTAAGTCTACGTACATACGTACATATGTACATACGTATATACGCGTATACGAACGGGTACATGCATAGATATACGTGTAAACACAATGCTCCTTCTTCCCTACAAATACGCCATTTACAGATACATATATTTCCTAGATAAAGTTACATATAAATGTATTGTCGGAAACATTCATAGAAATTCTTCGTTTGCTCGGTTACATTAGTGTGCATCCGGACGTATTAAGCAATGAGAAGTAATCTACGCGGTGGATTAACTCGAGGCTCAAGATATCAGTCCGGGATTTATCGCGTCTCGCTTCGTTGTTACGAGTACGACTCGCAGAAGGTTTCGCTTTGACCGCCCACGTATTCGTTTTCCTCTTCTCTCTCTCTCTCTCTCTCTCCTTCATTGTAGTTTTCCTCTCGGTTCTGTATCAGCGGCTCGAGTTCTCTTACCGGCTCACGGATGTTAGCTTGGTCCATGGATACGAGATAGGAAAGGTAATAGAGACGAGAAAGAAAAAGTAAAAGGAAGTGTGTATGCGTGTGTGTGCGCGCGCGTGTGTGTTTGTCCGTGTGCGCGCGCGTGTTTCCTTCACCGGACTCTCAAGTCCAACGCCCCGAGCAAAGCGGATCGGCGACGAAACGAGTTCGCTTGCTCACAAATCGAAAAGCTTATTATCGCGTTGGTCGTCTCCTTTTTAATGACGTCAGAAGCTAGCTAGACCGGACCACCCGAGTACCACATCTCATCGATAGGAGGACTCGAACAAAGAAAAAAAAAAAAAAACTGCAGAAAAGGAAACGGAGGTCGATTCTCTCCTTTCAAGAAAATAAGATTCACTCTAGTCATTGGAACTTTAGTTTACAATTAGTTGTAAACAGATTATAAAGCAGCGCTCGGTAGTAATAAAAAAGACGACGGGGGTCTTATCGATTTTATATTTCCGTCACTATTTTTCGCCAATTCGTTGATATTTTCTTTGACTTCGTTCAAAGACAAACGAAAATAAAGAGGAAAAAAAGAAAAAAAAAAAAAAAAAAGAAAGAAGGGAGAAGATCGCAAATCCGTTGTTTTTAGTACGAGCCGGGAGAGTAGAGCGGCGGTGAAATTTTTTAAGCCCCGGACGCGAGTACTCGAAGGGTGAAAATCTCCGTGGAAACTCTCTACCATTCACGTTGTTTTCCCTTTTATCGGCTGAAACGATTACTCGCACCGACGTGCTTCATAATTAAACGTTCCGTTCTAACGACTGCGAAAACCTCGCGGAAACTATTCGAGCGTACGCTTCCTCCTACGTACGAAGTAACTAGGTGGAATCCGAAAGGTCGATAAACCTCGAGATTGTCGTTGCATCGTGTTAAGGAACGAATAATTAAAATCCAAATATAAATTCCAACGGGTGGCCGTTGAATATCCCGAAATAATATAACAATCCGCAATACCGTATTTCTATCGATTTTACGGCCATCCCCCTTCCTGCCTTTGGTATGCACCCACCAAAGTTATGAGAATGTTCGATTCGAGATGGTTCCGTATCCGAAGATCTCCTAGCAGTATTCATTAATCCGCCGGATAGATACGTTGGAATAATTCATTCAACGGTCCAGCCAGATTTATGTAAAGATTATGTAAATAGTATACGCGTTAACACAAATCCATCCGAAGAGAACCGAATTCAACTATTATATACGTATTTATAACGTATACACGGGTATGTACGGGCAGTCGTCGTCGTTTCTTCGAAGACAAATGATCGTTATGGCCAAGAGCCAGCGGGGAAATTATTTTTCCAACGAAGAATCTCGCCGTTCTTAACGGATTTAATTCGTGGTTTTTCTCGTAACGAACGTGGAAGGCTAAGGGAATTCTGGATATATAGTATTCGTTCTTACTCTAGAAAATCGCAAATAATTCGGGCCACGATATTAAAGCCACTTTGGGCGGAATTTTTCTTTTGATAAGCAAAAAAAAAAAAAAGAAAAAAAAAACAGAAAAGAAAAAAGGAAAAAATATCCGTTAACGATGTTCGTGGATGGGAAGGAGCGAACGAGGAAAGGCGAGCGTCTTCTATCGCGATAGTTACGTTTTCAAACCGCAACGGACCGAATAGGATTTACGTAACAATGCGCACGGTAGTCTGATTGCCCGGCGTCTGCTTCTCTAATTGGTTCGTCAGAAGTTCGCGTACCGCGCCAACGTCGAAAAGCGATTGCCAACTCTCAAGTTTATTATCCTTTGCCACCACCGGTCCGGATGTTATTGCTACGAAAGAGGAGAGGGAGAGAGAGAGAGAGAGAGGGAGAGAGAGAGAGGAGAAAGCGAAGACGAGAAGAGAACGGAACGATGGCCCTCGAAGCTCTCTGGACCACGGATCCTGGGATAATCGAGGTGACGCCACTCTCTTCATCTCTATATCATTCTCTCTCTCTCACTCTTTGCCATTTTCACGTGCATCTGTCGTGTTCTCTAGGTACGCGCGTACACGCGTTCGGTCACGTGCGCGAATCGTAGTGTGCGTCACACGAATGATTTTCTATCTCCCGCGTGCTGTCTGTTGCTCCGATAGCTTCGAGATTCCTATTGTCGGTTCTCACAATGCAGCGAGTACCAATAGAACTATTCTTTAAATTCATTGATTGGATTTGATCGGGTTAGGAGAAAAGCGGATGATCTTTGCGTAATGAAGGATAAACGAAAAAAAAAAAAAAAAAAGAAATAAATAAATAAAAACGTAATAGAAAGAACGTGACGCTGACAAGCATCTCCGTTTGGAGATACGACGACGAATCGATGCATCTTCTTTAATTTCGCGAAAGGCAGAACGGTTCGATCCCCGAGTTCGTTGCTCTCGCGATTTTTCTACGAAGAATCATGCGGTTCGTCCGTGAACGATATTCTTTTATGCTACGACGACGTTATTAAGACGTTATTCGGTTTATTTATATGGATTAGCGTAACTATGTAAATTTCTTCTCGAAAGAGTAGCGTGACGCATAACGCGATACGATAATAGGACGCGTAGTATTATTATGACCTTAGGCGAAAGTTTTTGTAATAGAAAATCAAAATGAATGTGCGAAAAAAGGGGGGAACTTATGAAGGAAAAAAGAAAGAAAAAAAGAAAAAAAAAAAAAAAAAGAAAAAAGAATCGTTAATAAACGTCGCATAAAGTGGGAATTTTTGGGCGTAAAGGTAGAAATAAAGCGCGTGTGTGTGCTTGCGTGCGTACGCGTTATGCAGTAAATCTTATTAGGAGTGACCACGAGAGCGTAGGACGGAGAGGCGATTTTGAAAACGTTATGTGCTCATGCCGGTGTTAGTAGTAGGTTAGCTCTCTCGCACGTACACGTATCTTGTTTTTGCCTTTGCGTGCTCATGTGTGCGCTCATGCAGTCACGTGCGTAAACAGAAAATGAAAGAAAAGAAGCTTTAGCTATGCACATACGTGCGTCCGGGTAGGTACTTGTAACGTGCAACTGCTCTCGTGCATCCATATTCAATGGCGTAGGATCACTCTACTTTCTTCGATACTTTTTCTTTTTGTTCATCCATTCATCCTTTCAACAATTCGATTTCTCATTCAAATAGATTTTTTTTTGTAGATCTATAGTTTGCTAAAGGATAAGTGATCCTATATTTTTTTTCATTACAAGCTCGTGATATCTTTGTACGCTTACGAGTTTAAAAATTATTCGCCGTATCTTATTAAATTTGTATATATTTATGCTTTTACTTCTTCTTCGTTCGGTTCGCAAATCGGATGGCGTCAAGAATACACACGTTTATTTGTCGCACATGTAAATTCATCCTATGGGCGTTCGTAAACGTGCACGAATGTGATTTCGCCCCTTCGACGTGCGAAGTATACTAGAGGCAAACACGAGGGGTTGCTTTGCCGATGGGACGAGAGTTTGTCAATGTTCTCTCTCTCTCTCTCTCTCTCTCTCTCTCTCTCTCTCTCTCTCCCGAGGTAGAGAGCGTCGACGATTTTTCTATTCTTGAATGTTCCATTCGTCATATAGTCGATATGAACTCTGGGGATTCTGTCTTTTAAATTCCAAACAAAACGGAGATATGCATCTTGCGAAAAGAATTCAATGCTTTTTGCCGATAGGAAAGGAGGAAAAGTTTTCCTATGGAATGTTTTAGGGCGGCATACGATCGATAGAGATGAATTCGTTTAATAAATGATGTAAATTATGTCGCTCGAGTGTCTTCGTAACGAGGGGAAGAGGGTATTGTAAATCACGTTAAGGCGATTATCATTGTACGAAAAAAGGTACTTTAACGAGGAAAAAATTGTACTCGGGGCTACTATTTGATCTTTCAAAACATGTCTGATACAAACGTTGCGGATGTCGAACGCGTTGCTTCAAAATCGAAACCATTTTAAACGGAAGTTCTTTACAAGTTGAGTAAATAAATAACAAAAGAGGAAGGACCGTTTGACAAAACTCGATAACTCGTTATCGGTTAACGGTGAGCAGGGAGGGGCAGGGAGGGGAGGAGGAGGAAGAGGAGGGGAGATGTGGTATAGTCGAAGAATATTCATGTTTTTCTAAAGAAAGAAGAAAAAAATAGAAAAGAAGAGCCGTAACTTTTAGAAGGAACGTCAAGCCTTTAATAAACTCTCGTACAATAGATTTTAAAACTTTACAGAATAAATGAACTGTCTATCGGGGAAGTTAGAAACGTTTACCATCGACATTCCCATAGAAATCGCGTAGCTTTTTTCCTGCATTCTAACAAAAGACCATTCACGATGAGTGATCCTTCCGGAACGATTTCGGACTCGATCGTTCGTTCGACGCGTATATGTGACAAATCTCGACGTTTACCGAGACTGTTTGCTCATCGATCGATTTAGTCCTCGTAATTGTATCGCGTCTACGTCATCGATTTCAATGGGATTCCATTAACGTACAACCGCGTTGTACACTTGGCGTTGTATACTTGGATAAAGTCGCGGCTGCCGATGGCTTCTTACAGAAGGTCGTAAAAATGGCGATGCTCCCAGCGATTACCAAAAAGACGCAAGCACCGATTACGATATCGATTAGAATGGTCGACCGTATAATTGAAGCATTTACGTCTATGTCGGTAGACGCCTCTTGGTTGCTTTTCCCAGTGAGACCGGCTACGCAGGTCCAACGGCCCACGTCCTCCGCTTGAAAATTCTTTCCTGAAAGGAATATCGTAGTGCGTGAAAAAGAAACTTTTCGATTTCCCGAAAGCTGAGGATCTCTCGGTTCAATAACGAGGTGAAAGGGATGGCGGAGAGGATTGGACGATATCCTCCGCGACGCGAATGGAAATTTTCATTCGAACTAAACTTTTTCTCGGAGGTAAGAGAGCCAGCCCCGATCTCGTAGTTTCGCGGCTCGCTACTCGGTAAGCCCTGAATCGATTTTTATTCGGGAAAGCGCGTCACTATTTCCCGTACTTGGTATTCTTCAGGCGGAAACGCTGGCTCTGCTCTTTGAACGCGAGGAACGAGAAATAGAATTATAGGTTCTTTGAAAGTAAAACCATGCGCGCGACTGACTACGATTAGATTTTTCAAAAGCAAAGTAGATTCAATGCGTAACGGATCTCACCGGCATCCTATTTTTACCTTTATAATATCGCGATATTTACGCTTTCCATTGTTTATGTCGTTATTTTGTTTGGCTCGGAAATATAATTATAAATTAGTAGAACGCGTAGTTAGAACGTTTGCTTCGTATAATTTGGTGCTTTATGACAATAATTTGAAATTTAATTAATAATAAACCAACATTATGCTTATCTTCGGTGGTATGCGTTTGTTATGCTTCGTAACAAAAAAAAAAAAAAAATAAAAAAAATAAAAAAATAAATAAAAAGGAATAAAGAGAGAAATAAAATAAAAAATGTGAAAAAAATAGTGAAGAATTTCAGTTGGACTTTATTAAAAGCGACGAAAATTCATGAATATTTGTGCTGTACAATCGCAAAACAACCTCGGTGGAAAAGTATGCGCGCGCGAATATTAAATCAGTTTATTGGATCAGAGTTTTAACGTGGCATGCCGCGCATAATGAATGAACTTGGATTCTTCTTACCATTGGTTCGTTGTCTCTCGTACTTTATCGATCAAGATAGAATAGTGTCGCTAGTCTCATACTTACCGAGAATAATTAGTTCGCAACGTCTCTCGTATATCTCGGGCGTGTATCGACGACTCGTGTCACCGTGAATGCCATGCCCGTCCGGTCGTATCCATCGACAGTAATCGATACTATTACTTAGATTGGGAAGAAGGTGACAAGACAAATTCAAACTGTTTTGTCCGCTAAACGTCACTTCCTTTCTTTCCGCGAACACGTAGCTATCTGTAAAAACATTCTTTTTTTCTCATTGCATATGCAAATCAACGGAGTTACGTACGAGGACACCTGCTTGGCACGGATCGTTTCTTTCGTTATTATTTTTCATATAAATTTGAATAATTATACCGGAGTTTTCGTAACGTGCGTAGCGTCATTTGAAAGATCGTTCCTATTACTTAATTCCTATTATTTATCGGTTAACGGGCCGTGCCAGTGAGATTTAAATAATTCTCAATTAAAATTTATCGACCTGTAACGTTGACCCATACGGTGGCTTCTATCTCGCTATGATTTTTAATGCCCATGTAACAACTCCATTTACCATTATACTCGTTCACGGCATTGTTAATAAACGCGCCGCATTCGCCTTGCGAGAAACCAAGACCCTCGTAAAAAAGTGTTTTAGGCGGTAAGGCATTCCTCTTTTCCTTGTCCGTGGTGATGGAATATGTCGTTCCAGTTGGACTTCGAAGCCAACAATAATTCAAGATCGTATTGGCGCTACACTTTATCTAGAAATCGACGTTGCTCTGTATGTATGTCGGTAATAACGAAGTCATTCGATACGTAATTTATTTCGTTCGGTAAATAACGATACGTAATCGTTGGTAATTACCGTGAAACTGTCGTTTCGTTTGACCATCACATTTTCGGCAAAAGTACCAATGTTCTTTGGTAATACAAATTTGTGATTCGTTAACGACGTATCTTGCGATCGATCGTAGCCAAGGTACAAGATAGAACCATATCTTGCATCTAATCCTGTTTGATATTTCACTGCCATCTCGCACCTCCATACGCCATAATCATATTCCTCTGGCCCATGAATCGTCATACCGCAGGTTATTCCCTCATTCGTTCCTCGATAAAAATCATATCTGTTTTCAAAAGCGTTAAAAGTCAATAAATCATTTTGATCCCGTTTGGAAACGAATAGATTTGATAGGTGCTAATATAACCTTTCTTTTTTCTTGAATTTTTAAACATTTCCCCTTTCGAATCGCATTTTACTCATGAAATGTACTCGTTTTTCGTGCATATTTCATGTTACGGATTACTTAACTTTACGGCTACGCTCATATACGCGTGGGACTGCGACGTAAAACTCGTAAAAATTTTTTAAAGCCTACAGATACGCGTACGTTCGTTTGTTCCACTTTATTAGTCTATGCGTGGCAATAAATAATCGCGGTGCTGTTGACCATATCGCGTAATACAATGCCGCACTATTTTACGAGCCGACGCGTTACACCCATAGCTGAGAAGACAAAGGTGTGTGTCAATAAAAAAGCAAAAAGGATAAAAAAGGGGAAACGTATAAATGAACCGTACATATATTGTACAATGGTAGCATTAACCCATAGTGCGCTACTGTATTGGATGCTCATTGTCCTTTTGCATATTTCACGAACGTTTATCAAATATACTCGATTCATTTCCCCCTCCCCCCCAGAAAATCTTTAATTCGTTCGTTCCTTTCGTTGTTTAAAAACCGCATAAATCAAGGACTTCCTGTTAAACCGACTTCCAGCTAATTTCTTTTAATGGTATTTTTTTTATCATGTATATTCGCTTGGTCGTAAAGCGCGATAACAACGTACGATGCGCGTTACACACCCCATCAACTTTAATATTATTTCGTGTAATCTTCTTTATAGATAATCCCATTGAAAAATTGCAGGTTGAAATGCGTTTGCTCGCGTACTTGCCACTTCCAACACCTGGGCTAATCTGCAACGTTGTACCGTTTGGGCTGATAAAGAGACAATATTGAAGACGATCCTGTAGAGTTTTGCGTACACGACAGAGTATATTAACTTCGTGTTTAGTGACGTTGACGTCGGTAATAACAGCGTCTGGGTCTGTAATAATCGTATTTTCATTTCGTCGATTAATACATGCATTTATAATGCCAAGTTGTTCCGACGTAAACGATCGACCGTTTTCCGAAACAGATTTATAACGTTTCGCGGCAAGTTAAATAATATAAAGAGCGAACGAAGAGAGAGAGAGAGAGAGAGAGAGAGAGAGAGAGAAGGAGAGAAAAATTGTCGAGGTACCCCGGAAACATGCCTATTTTTCGTTGCCAACGCGACGATTAATATTCCGCCTGGAATTTCATGAAATCACCGAGAGTACGCCGGTTTCTCCATTTTCGCGAATATAAGACGCCATCGTTGAAATGTCGTGCGTCTGAAAGGACAATCGGGGACCTTTATGGATGGACAACAATAGATTTCCCCTCGAAGGAAACGTTCTTTTTACGCGTCCGTTTCAGACCTTTCGTTCGAAGGCTGGAAAGTCTTACCGTAAGTTGTAATCATGACGTCGATTTCGACCGGAACGAGTCTTCCCTTTAGTCCGTAACGAGCCTTCCAAAGTCCGTCGTAGTACGTAGTGACGATTGCAATGTCATATTCACACTTTCCGATCGTCAAGGGCAATTTCACGCCATGAGAATCTGTCAGCTGGCAATACGTCGACTCGATGTCGCCGAGCTTTATCTTTCCAGGTGACCGCAATGCCAACGTTATATTTTTCTGCATCAACAAGACATTAAATAAGTGACACGTTCGAACGAAATCGGTGAGAATGAAAATCGGACAACGCCAACGAAATGGGCTCTTAAATAATGGAGAAACAAAGCGAGAAATCGGTCGATCAATTATTAGAACGATTATATACGCGTTGGAGTGCGATATAGACGTTTTGAGTTCGATAACGATTATCGTTTGAAAAGAAAAAAGAATATATTATAGCAAGAAATAACGTTAATAAAATTCATGTAAACGTGCTCGTATTTTACGCACGGAAAATTAATGTGTCATTGTAGGAGAAAGAGTTAGGTATCCTCGATCACGGATAGAATTTATCGATCCTTAAAAATTGTTCGTATATAAAGGGCAAGATGTCGAAAGGATTTCTTAACGTTGAAGGAATCTCGTTGAGAAATATTTACGCGTCACGACGGCTCGTATTTTCTAGAGTGACACGATCCTCGTTGCCTCTCCTTGCTTCCTTTAGCACCATTAATCCAAACCCGACTACGTCGCCAAGCCTCCATTATACTAACCGACTGTGAGTCGATGTAACTTCATGCTCTAAACTAAGTGAAACTCTCTTTGTCTCTCTCTCTCTCTCTCTCCCCCTCTTGTCACGCTGATATCGTCACCGGTGTGTTTCCGTTAGCGATGTCGATGATTCAACGTGTTTCTGGAGAACATCGAAATGTCTTCCGAAAGTGTCGTACCATCGCAACCTCTCGTAGGATCGACCGTGTCTCACTATTTATGCGATTCCTGAGAATTTAATCGAACACTTCGGAGGATTTCGTTTAAAAAGGACGACGTATGAAAGGTTTGTCGAAAAAAAAAGGAAAAAAAAAAAAAAAAGAAAATCGAATAAAATCGTTCGTAAGAAGTAAAAGTAAAACGGTTCGCTTAAAGGAGACACGTGGCGTTTAAATCGTTTTTCACTTAAGAGGAAATCACTGTCAAATTCTAAACAGAAATTTAAGAGAGATCGTGTATAGACTAAGAGCTTTTCATTCTATTCTTCGGACCCTCTTTTCGGCGACAAGATTTACCATCGGGCTACCCTCTTTCCCTCCTACCGTTGCTACATCGTAGAAAACGTTCGAGTGCGAGTCGAATGGGCAAGTTTAGTCGTTCCATCGCATCGATCGTACCGAGGCGAGAGAAAGAATTTCGAGAATGGACCCTTCCAACGTCGGCCAAAGGGAGGGTCACCGAAACAACAGTCGGAACTTCATGAGACGATAGTTCCTCCAACCTGTCGCTTTTCAATTTTTAATTGTACTTTTGCTCCGTTCCCTTTCGTCTTAACTAGTTTCGTTGAAAGCCGAAGACGACCGATATGTATTATTTAGATGGATTCTGATTCTTTAATACCGACCGATATTTTCTTGTCTAGATGCGATCGATAGAATTCTTCAATTTAATAGAACCTACCTGTTCTTTTACGACTTTATCCTCATATTGCACGTCAAGATTGAATCGGGCGGATACGAGCTCGTTAGTTTTGTAAATCGCATAGAGATTCCATTTACCGCGATGTTCCGAATTTACCAAAATTCGTACACCACAACGATCGTACCTTTCAACGTTTTCTTTCCTCTCGGATAAAATGTCGAATGTCTCTCCCTAAAATAATTGAATGAATGGTGTTATTATATTCGGATATCAATAAAAATAACGGATTGAAAAGTTTTACCTTCGAGTTTGTCACATTGCAAGCGATTATATCTCCAAGCTCATTTGCAATCTTTACACTCGCGTAATGCCCTTCGTAGACGTTTATAGTTTCACTAGGGCTAATTTTACCAACCTGAAATCGACGCGTACGGTACGTTAGAATAAATTTCTTTCGTATTTCGAAGAATTATCGCGGTAAACGTTCGTTTTATAGTATTTATTTGTAACGCTTTAATATCCCTATAAACGAAATATTAACGATCTTTACCACTTCGGAATATATGTAGTAGTCATAAATCTGAAATTCTTTAGTTTCGTTATACTGAATGATTTTCCAGTTTCCAGTATCGTTCAGAAAAGGCTTGGTTATCGAAAGCGAACAGGAATAAACGGAGTCGCTATGAAGCTTGGTATTTTCATCGACAAATTTATATTCGGGTTTGTAAATATATCTTTGTCCGTTATTCGTTTCAACGATACATTTCTTGGCATCTCTTTCCGTGATCGTTAACGTCGGAGAGTTTCCCTTTATAAACATCACCGTTTTCACTGAAAGCACATGTGAGTTAACTCGCTATATATTTCATTTCATTTTCTTTCGAACACTTTAAGGAGAACGATCGACGAGAAAGATGGACGGCAATAGAGTTTATCGCGAGATAAAGGAGAATAAAGGAACGATAATGTCTCTTATATTCGGTGAAAAAGTGATTCTTGGTTTTTCCATTTTTCCACACATAGATTGTGTGTGTGTGTGTGTGTGTGTGTGTGTGTGTGTATCCATATGTAGATACATCTCCTTTTCTTCCCTTGTCTTCGTTGTCACGGGATGAAAAGAGGAATAACGTCTAATAAATTCCATGCAAGGTACGTTGAAAGTGAAAGAGAGGTATATTCGAGATTCGGACCCTCGAGAAAGGCCGCACGTTTTGAAATAGGAAAACGGAGGGTTCGCCACGTACGTACAGAGAAAGGGTGGGACCCGTTGGTGGGACAATAAATCTAAAGATTTACCCGAAAGAACATGGTTGAACTGTACCACCAAAAGACACATGAAAATAATGAATCGCGACATGTTTCCTCTAAAACCGCTAGAACTTTGATTGTTTTCTAGATCGACTGACTTGTTACATATCGCGTCGTAGTACGATAGAACGATAGAAAAATTTCTTTTAAGGTTAAAGATTATCGCGAATTTTATTTTCTAAGCTTCTTTTATCGCGTTACAAACGTTTTAAGAAACGTAATCAAAGACTTCATTCGTTTTATTATGTTACGTTACAAGAGAAAGCACGTTGAAGTTCGTAGAGTCATTATGATTTAGTTACGAAACTTATCACTGATTTTTATTACATAGGTACGTACACGTATGTAATAATATGTGAAAGAAAATATCATATCTGTCGTTGATATATAATCGGTTTACTCGTCGATACGATCTTTCAGCATTATCCACGTTTTCGTGTTATCGTGAAATTGAGAACACGGCCGCGTACCTATATGTTTGGTCAACACACCTACGCGCGTTCATTTGTTCCTACGTAAATGTATATATACACATTATATATATATATATATATATATATATATATATATATATATATATATATATATATATCAACGAGGATGGCAAAGTTATTGATCGTATTGTAAAGCGTTCGCACCGTTCGAGATACGATATTGGTAATTATCGCTGCGTCCTTAACTTTTAACCCCTTATCACGTACGTGCCATCTGCCGAGTCTGTTTGAAATAGTGATTCGTTCCAATTAAACGATCGCTAGCCACCGAGGCCACCGGCATGGTTTAGAGTACTCTATTTACTTTGTTTTAGAATTTCGTATACATACGTACTTTCCGAATAAACACTCGTTTGCGAAAAGATGAAGAGATTAAACGTTTGCACGATACGCCACAGGCGGAATCAAGAGTCGCTTGGCAATCCTTAGATGAGAGTTTCTCCTGTATTATTAAAGCATGAAATCGTGGAACATTGTGTTCTCCGTCTCTCTCTCCCTCCCTCTCTCACTATATATACATATACATATATATATATATATATATATATATATATATATATATATATATATATCTGTCCGTGTGACGTCTACTAACGATATTTTCGACATCTACCAACTTAAGTTCAAACTTGGATCTTCCTGGAGCGTATTAGACATGTCGCATTCTATATAATTCACTTTACTTCGATACAAAGCTTTACGTATATTATTAATTTCCGACGTAAGTAGATTCGACGAGTACCTCTGTTTTCGAATAACGTTCCCGTAATGATATGAAATGAAATTATCCATTAATTCGTCGATTCAATGAAAACTTATGCGTGCAACGTATCTGTATACGTATATGTATACAGGTTCTTACACAAAAATTTAATCTTCGATCGAACACCGAAGGGAGATTTTATCTTATCTTACAAAATACTCGATGCAATTATTTACAAACGTATCGACACGTCGATAACGAATAAATCGATTTGGATAAAAATTAATCGCACGTACGCGATACGGTAGATAATTCTCCGAGTAAAAATGGACAGCGTGGAAAAATATCGTCGAAATGATTTTCTTGATACGCACCGTGACGGGTACATAGGTACATGCATATACGAGTACGGCGAGTGACCAAGAGAGAACGAGAGATGGAAGAAGTAACCGGATTATCGATGCGCGCGGGTGTGTTCGTGGGGAGTGGGTGGGTGGGTGGGGGAGGAAAGCGGAGAAGAGGCCGGTCGTTCGGTCGGTGCCTATCGAAACGACTCGTTCCTGTGTGAAGTCGGAAAAGCCCATTTCGATGTCCCTTGTGCCATCAGGCAATCCCATTTGAGATTAGACGCAGGCGTGAATTGTGTTACCTTGGAGTTTGAGCGGATCAAAGGCAAATTCCCGGTTGGGATGCATACGTACGTAATTGATATGCCTGATGGGAGTTTCCAAGTCGGATAGTCAATTACCATAATCTTGTTGCGGGGAGAGGGAGGGAAAAGAGGAACGGAGGAAGAGAGATAAAGAGACGGGCTCGTGGCGATTTCATACGGCGAAGCGGCCGTGTGTGTACACACACCGCGGATATATCAATTCGATTTCGAGGGAACGAAAGAAACGCGTGTATACCGGGGCTCACCGTGTTATTAGATTCTGACTCGAGTATTATATGCACCGTGCACGCGACCGGTCCCTCCCTCTTTTCCCCTTCCCCTCTTCCTACTCCTCCGCAACCTCTCCTCCCCCCCTCTTCCGACCCTTTCAATTAGCGAGCAGGATACCCGCGTTATTAATCTTCGCGAGCGTATGATGTGAATTCGTCGCGATGCGATTCGGATTTAACTTTCCTCCCTGTATTTCCCCTGCTTCGTCGTTAGCAGGCTGCGTGTTTGTGTACAAACACAAATTTTTCAACTTGCATCAATCAACGTTACTGCCCAATTTACACTATGCATTTAAGTGTACCGTAGGTACGATATATTACGGTATATAGGGTGTATCGTAGCTTTCGTCGTGTATAAAGGTAAACAATAATATCGTTGGGAAAATATAATTGTAAAATCACGGTGAGATGGGATTTCGACGAAATTATAATCGCATAAAAACGATCGTTCGCCCGAGTCGAAAAGATTTGATCAAATTTATTGACGAACGAAAGATACAAATTATCGAGGATCGTTTGCTTGAAAATAATTATAATTGAATTTCGTCGTAATCGTAAGCGCGATGGACAAATAATCTCATTTTTTTATTATCGTGCCATTCGATTGAAGTTACGTTCGTGTAAATTAAGAGAGAAAATGTGGAACACACTTTCGAAAAGTTATTTTCGCGTCTTTTAATATTTCAAAGAGCAAAAAAGAAAGGAGAAAAGAAAACGGCGTTACAACGAAACGGAGGTCCGGATCGCTTATTGTTTAATTCAGTATTCCACCTTTTGCCAGCGCACGACTCATCCTTTATTCATGCATCTATTCCTTTCCTGTCAGAGTTTGAGCGGACGAAACGTGGACCCTCGCTATAGTTGTTTGCTATCGTTTCCTTCCTCCGTCCAAATGTACCCGTAAACGATTATCTTTTTAATTATCTAGTTTCCGCGAGAACGCGAAAAGAAATTTATGAGCCGTCCGTTGGTTCCTCCAAATCGGTATGTTATCTTCCACGTATGCGCGTACGAACGTACGTACACGTGCGCGCGCGCGCGCGCGCACGCATGCATAAATATGAGAAACACAATGAGTTTCTCTTTTCGAGAAAGAGGAAAAATAAAGTAACGAAAATAATGGCGCTTTTTCACTTTCAGCGCCCCCCAAAGTCGAGTAAACTGCGCATCCGGTTATGCGGATTGCGAATCTTGGACCGCTTTATTCCAAGCCGCAATCGCACTTGGCATACAAACAAGTGTTTCATATGCATGTTTGCCGGAGGAATGATTAAGGAGTCCGTGTACCGTGGTGGCTTTTAAAAACTCTAGCTAGCGTACCTACGAGTACGCACGCGTAACGCGCTTCAACGCTCTCCCCGCGTTGCGGTTTTCCGTCGCCTCTGAGCCCTCCGCCGCCTCTTCTTATTCTTCTTCTTATTCCGTTACTCCTCCTTACGAGCGGTCGGCTCGATTAGCCGCGTTAAATACGAGCATCCATTTATCAGAGAGGGTACACACAATAGAGATGTTACTTTCGCGCCATATGTTGCGTTTCGTATACAATAAGCATACGCGCGGTTAAATGGCTACGAGCGGAGCGAAAACGCTCACAATATGTCGTGAAACGCGACAAATAGCCGGCTTGCTAGAAGCGATTTGCGGAATATACAGTTTATATATACAATGGTACAATGCACTTTTGTTGGAAGCACGGGGTGTGATCCAGCCAGTTGTGGCCGTCAGCAAAAACGAGCACGTTTCAATGTCAATGATTCAACTATCCTCTCTATCTCTCTTTTTCTCTCTCCCCCCACTCCCCCCTCCCCTCCTCCTATCCCTGCCACCTCCTCCTGGTGCCCGGCAGTGGCCCACGCTTCCTGCAATATTAACGACGCGTAAAAGCAATGCGGTGGATCACGTAAAGCTGTCGAGTATCGCTGTAGCCATATTCCGCGTTCTCCCCGACGCGGCGGAATAGATATCGACGTGCGAGACATGACTTATGATTTTTCGATAGATTTACGATCGGGAACGACGATCAACGTCGCGTCGTAACGCCTATGCGTACAGCTTTAGAGACTTAAACTTTTCAACTACGTCATTCATTTCTTTTTTCTTTTCTTTTCTTTTCTTTTCTTTTTTTTTTTTTAACGTTAAATAAGCTCATACATACGTTTAAAAAGAATGAAGTTATGTATACGCGGAGAGACGTGTAGTAGAGAAGCGTCGCCAATTGACCGTATCTCGATATGACGAGGCGTTTGGTACGAAGCTGCACGAGTTCCGCGTTAATTCTAATCCCGCTCGACGTCCCCGGGCCATCATGCGCCGGTCTTCACTAATTTGCACAATAATGGTGTAATTCCAGCGTCAGGAAGATAGCGGTCGGCCATGTCGCTCCGCTGTGTTGCAGCCGATACAGGATCCTCTCGTCCTCCTGGTTCGATAAACGCGCTTGTACGAGAGCCGCGCGCGCACGCTCCTGCGGTCTCCTACACGCTCTCACATTCCGCTACCCGTAGATATGCGGCCGCTTACAAAATCGCTGGCCGAACGTACACTTTCCACCAAGTAATGGCCCACCACCATTCGGAAATGGATCTGTATCGCGTTCATCCCTAACTCTGCGAGAGAGTTTCCTACGGGTTTAGTCGTTTAAAGTCGTCTCTTCGTCGCACGGTACAGAGAGAGAGAGAGAGACGTCTCTAAGCGAGACCGCTTGAATAATAGATTTTACGACGAAAAGAGAACACGATGTTTCTTCATAGTAAATAGCTAAATCGAAGTGTTGCGTCGACGAAATATATATTATGGCTTAAACATTCTTTTAACGTTACAACTTCATTTTATATAATACTAGGATAAAGATATGGAGCAAACTCAAACCTTGAATTTAATTATTTCGTTGCCGCAGTAATTTGAATATTCTATTTTATCTTTAAACACACGAAGCGGTTATTTGGGTCGTGTAAACGCCTCGCGCTCTATACATATACATGTGCACATATACGTACACACACACACACACACACACACACACACACACACATGTGTGTGTATATATATATATATATATCTACGGACAGACCGACAGACAGACGTATATATATTCACACATGTTATCGACCGTATGTAATTCGCATGGAGAGCATTCGTCGTGGAGACAGCGCGCGGATACCGGTATTCCTCCTCCGTGCGGCATTCCGTCGAATACCGGTACAGGAACATTCTGGCCGGACAAGACTAGCGAGGCAGCTGCTAGATGTTCACAATTAACTTCCTTCGTTAGACCGGAAGAGCTCGTTTCTAGCCAACCGCTGACTATTCGATCAATGCGGTATGCCTCTGCATTCGTCTTTCTAACCAAACTCGATGCTTTTGCGCATACTTTGATCCCCACGTGGTTTTCGTTACGTATTACAACATATTTTGACTCGAAACGTTTCATAAACCGCGTTTAAACAATTTCGAAACGTTTCAAATGCCTAAACTGTTATTATTAATTAAAACGTGTTATCAAATTAACGCGAAGGTAATGAGCTCATGATGGTTTAATTAAATCGTTTATAACGAAACGTAGGAGACACATTAATGAAACAAATCATTGAGGTAAATCAATGCTACCTTTAATTAAATGACGCGTCGCGTCCGCATTATGTGACATCGCCAAGTCATTTTGCTATATTCAGTTATGGCGGCATGTGTACGATAAAAGTAATTATATATGATGCGAGTAGACTGTAGACGAACGATATAGGACGCAAATATATATATATATAAAGAGCCGTTTGATATCGAAACTTCGTTATCGGATCCACACCTCCGGTCCTTTTCTATCGCTATCGTATTACAAAACATAATCCGCGATTCGTGCTCGATCACGCGTAAATCCGTGCAAATTTGTTCGGGACGGATGAAATTGGCTAACACGACGCCAACGACGATCACCTTTAACCGTTGGATAGTGGCTCGGCGTGTACGGACGATTGATCGTTCGAAGGATATACATATACGTACAAAAAGGGACAAAGGAAAAAAAAATAAAAAAGAAAGAAAGAAGAAAAAAGGAGGGAAAATTGAAAAGACACGCGGAATATAAGGGATCCACGGGAGGTCAAAGAGACGACATCGAGAGACGACGGGATTATTCCTAGATTATCGTCGATCGCGCGGCACGCGGAACATCCAATGAGAGCTTAAGATAACGGTGAGAGAGAGAGAGAGAGAGAGAGAGAGAGGGGAGAGAGGAGGACTTCGTCGTAAGTACATTAGATAGCCATATAAATTAATTGTACGGGCGTGGGGCGTGCGTTTCGATCTCAAGTGGGTTCGCGAGATTAGAGGGTTGGTTTTTGTTGGATTTGCACAACAATGGGTGGATCAGCGTGGCATGTGCGAACCCACCGCTTGGTGAACCGCCAGCGCTTTCGTTTTCGAGGGATCCTTAATCCCGATACTCTCCAATTTGATACAATTTCCTGTCCTCTTTTTGTCCTACCGACGGGGGATAGCAACGGGGTCGAGCGCGTGCTCGAAATAAATCGTCGCACTTTTAACGGTGCCACCAAAACGCGAGAATTATTTTTACACCGAACCATTCCCTTTTTATTTCTCGTTTCTTTTTTTTTCTTTTTTTTTTTTTTTTTTTTTTTTTATTTTTTCATTTGTTTTTCATCGCACTCGTTGATTACACTTTTCGTGTTTGGCCTTAGGAGAAAGTAACGCAATTGTTTAAGCGCGATTTCGTCGATAGACGAGTAGGTAAACTCGTATTCCATTTCGAATGACTCGAGGAAAAGAAGATGGACATTTTTCTTACGGCTTAGACATTTTTCAGTAAGATAAAAACTTAGGTGGTCTCAAGTTTTCTTCTCTTACAAAGGGAAAAAGTGAGCATCCAATTTGGAAGATGACACAGAACTTTTGTGTCTTTTCGTCGACCGTTACGTACCGAATCACGGGCATCCGTCTTATTTTACCGGACGAGTGTAAACCGTTCACAAGAGACTACTTTAACGTTCCTTCATATCTTTCTCGTCCGTTCATTTACACACTTGCGTATATCCACGAAGTAGTGCCCCTTCGTTTCGACTTTTGATTCAGCCGTCGACGTCGTCGTAGTCGTTGACGTAAGAACGGGCAAAGTATTTGAAAGTATCTACATGACAAGTATGTCTATCCTGCAACAGAAATTTTACTGCTCCAACTTATTGAAATAAAACGAAAGAATCTCGTGCTCCTCGGCGGCATCCAGAATGCGTTGGCCCGTTTCAGGAGAAAGTTTTCTATCTGAATAAACTTTCTTTTCCGGATCTCTTGGAAGACTTTATCGAACGACACGTTTTTATGAAATACTCGCTAAATACATCCTACCGATCGTTGTACTTTTTTCGTTAGTTCGAGTACGCATTCAGCTGTATCGAAACGAACGATCGATGGATCGTAGATAGATATCTACGTGTATAGAATTTCTCGCAGATTTATAATACCGTCGTATCGCGGGCGTTGCAATAATACGTATAGATATCTCGATCGCGTATGACGGAATAAAGAGAAAATAGGAATAGTAGAAAAATTGTAAAGGGTGTGTTGGCGCGTACGTGAAATAGCATCGGGAGGTGTATGGAAGATTTATCTCCGTTGCTATTCGGACCTTGCATCTCTCTCTCTCTCTCTCTCTCTCTCTCTCTCTCTCTTCCTCTTTCTCTTTCTCTTTCTCTCGCGCGACGCCTTTTTAAGTACCTTTTCCACGGCGCGGATCAAATCAATGTGAAATAAAATAAAACCCGATAGACTACTTCTCGTGTTAGGATCATCCGAGTTAAAGCTTTGATTTATCGATGTGTGCTACGTGAAAATCCGGAAGCTTTTGTAAATCTCAGAGGGATATATCTCGGCGATTTCCATTTTTATTGCCCCCGTATCAGGAACCGAATCTACATCTTTAAAATCGCGAGATCGTTTGCCCGTTAATTCGACCGAGAAGAAGACAATCGTGGGTTATAGCGATCGCGAAACTTCCTCGGGCGGGAAAATCGAGATTCGATCTCGCTAGTCGCGAGAAAGCTTCACGAGGAATCCCCCAAATAATAGTTTGAGCGATTTCCATTTTTATTGCGTCGTCGATGGGAAGAGGAGGAGAAGGACCGCTTTTCGTGTTCGGTCCGTTCGCGGGAGGGGGGGGGGGGGAAGGGGCGTTAATTTTGGAGTCTCCGAGCGCGGAGTTATCGCGAATCACAAGGCACAGAAGGTAGAAAATTTCAGCCTCCGAACGTACGATTTCGTTGGGCGTTTCGCGAAGGGTTGGTTAGCCAGAAACGAGTGAAAGGACGAAAGGTGTCTCTAGGGAGAAGATCCTTTCTCTCTTCGCCTCTCTCTCTCTCTCTCTCTCTCTCTCTCCGCTCCTTTCGCGTGTCGATGGCGAGAGGCAGCTACGCGGTGAAATCAAATTTAAAAGAATGACTCGTAGACTGACTCGTTCCGACGCGAGTGGAACAATGGTCCTTTGAACGCTCACGCCTGGAGGACCTTTGAAGGCGTTTGCTGACATTACGTTGCATCGTCGAGAGCACAATGGAGGATTGTGCTGCCACGAAGTAGCACGCTCTTCTGTCCGGAAGTATCGGGGAATTGGGGATAGGTAGAAGACAACTGTTGCTCTGCCTGCCGCTTCTCCGAAAGCTAAACTAATTTAATGCGGCCTTGAAATTTTGCCCCTTGGCGGCACGCTCTCGGAGCTTCGCCTTCTCTTCGACTTCTTTTCAAATTGTTCTTTCTCCTTTTTACGATATCCTCATGCGCATTCTTAGAATATCTTATCGGTACCGATACGATTCATTTCGTTTAATAATTACTTTCTCCTTTCGCATACGAATTACTCTCGAGCGTGATCTACGACGTTATCGATTGACCCAATTTCATACGAAAACTATACGAAATATGAACGTCATATGCGAATTTAACGACGCGAAACGTGTCGTTTCGATATAACCGATATAACGATCGGCTTAGCTACGGCAAGGAAGCGTCATTATCGATAACTATCGTAGGGAGATAGTACCTAGACTCGAATCGTTGTTTTCTATCCTAGAAACGATTACGTACTCGAAAACGACGAAACTCGGGTTGTTATTTTAATCGTTACGAAGCTCGCGTTCGTTCTAAACTCTTTAATTACAACGTTCGTTTAGAAAATGAAAAGGATACTAGGTGCCTGCTGGCGCCAAGGCCTCGAAACGATCCATCTCGCCTTATACTTTGTTCCGCGGTACCTTTCCGATAGTCCAAGGTGAGAATCAATGGTTTCGTGTATCCGTGAGAGCGGTATAATTAAAATAGAATTTAAGTGATCGTTCGAGAAAGCGTTATACGAGCAGAGAGAGAGAGAGAGAGAGAGAGAGAGAGAGAGAGAGAGAGCAGATTTTAAAGGTTAATCCTTGCAATTTATGGCTGAATCGAGAAGACATATGAATCTCGAATATCATGTCTATGATCGATCGCGAAAGAATCCTACACGTTAGGCTCGAACTAGGACGTATAGGTTTACGTTCGTTAGAAATCCTTCCGGAGGAGCCAAGGGCCGAACGTGGGAAAATGTAGGTCGATAATACGCATTCCGCGAAGGATGGGAGGCAAAGGGCGCTGCCAGAGGCATGTCAGCTAGCCTAGTCGGCCGAGCCCCAGCGTCTAATTATTATCGGGAAGCGGTTCTGCCGAATGAAGGGGGACGGGGTGGAACGCTCTGCCACGATGTCGATCCTTCACGTGTGTCCTCTCGTGATTGCACGTCGCACTATTGCCTTGTAATCTCACCTCTCCACTCTCGAATCTATCCACCCCCGCCCCTTTCTTCAAACCCTCGACACTCTCTGCTCTGACCCCACATCGTGCCTCGCCCGTCCACAGTCACTCTCGCTTCTGTCATCGATTGTCGATTATCCGGGACAACCGAGTATCGCCGTTCGTGGATCTCTCGACGTTTCTCTCTCTCTCTCTCTCTCTCTCTCTCTCCCCTTCGTAATCGCATCTTCGTCCTTGTTCATCTTCGATCGATGCGAGCCCCGAGTCAGGCTCGGCGTAACGTCGCGATAAATTCCTCATTGCCACCGTCGACACCATAAACTTACCTTCTCATAAGGGACGCGAGGAGAGAGTAATTTATATTCACGTCGGCGACTCTGATATTTTTACGATTTACCTACGTTATACCTACACCCATTGCGAGATATCCTTGAAAATTTACTCGGCTTCTTTAGGCTCTAACGGATAGAAATTATCTCCCTTAATCTCGCTGGCTTAAGGACGTCGCGTTTCTGAATTACGAAGATGTGAATTTTCAACGTAATCGTCCAATGAACTTTGTTCTAATTCCGGGATCTCTCCTCGTACGATCAAGATGCCCTACAACGTAGGACTGTCAGTGACAAACTTTGAGTTTTATTCGCTTAATTACATTAATTCGTCTTACCTTAGCATTGCCAGACCGAGATATTTGTTATACGAAGATGTACCATTGTTCGAGCGTATAATAGTATTTCATTTTGGTCTCCTTCTCTTACCAACCCGATTAATCCGCTTCCGTAAATGTTTTTTCACCGAATGTTCGTCGATGAAAAGTACGATTTTTTAATTATCCCGTTTGGAATAGATTTTGAGTCGAACCGAGTAAAATTTCGTTTCTTTCGATATTTGTTCGTTTCAAAAACCCGATCTAAAGAGCGTGTAACGTCGGCAATCAGCAAAATGTCGTGCATTAATTCGAAAGAGCAAATAAACAAACGCGTACGATCGAACGACCAACAGACGTAGATCCGAGAACAGGCGAACTCGTTTTGTGTACTCGCAAATTGTTTAGTCCGACCTCTTCGTACGCTTTACCCCCTTCCTCTTTGCTCTTTCGCATCTATGCGACATTCCTCCTCCTCCTCCTCCTCCTCCTCCTCTTCCTCCTCTTTGCTCGCGCTCCTTTCTCCTATCGATTATCGATTAAACGGAAATGCGAAAGGCCTCGCCTCGTTCGTTCGAGTACGATTTCGATTCCTTCGCGATTACTACGACGCCGTACTTTCCCTCCGTTCGTTTTTACTTGGAAATTCTTCCCTACTCGTACAATTAATTGTTGTCTTTAATCTCGAAATTCCACGATAATTCACTCTCTCGTTTCCTTTTCGTTAATTCACCGTTATTTATCGAAAGACATAATCATAATTAATCGGGAATTATCGATCATTTTTACTTCCTCTCTCCTTGCCGCAGCTGCAACTCTTTTTTAATTATCTTGGGAACAAAGAAAATACGCTTCAATAATAATTACTTTGAATTTCACCGAATCTCTCTCTCTCTCTCTCTCTCTCTCTCTCTATATATATATATATATATATATATATATATATATATATACATATATATATATTCTATTGTGGTGGGGGAAACGTAAATGGACGTTCCGCAATGTTCCCGATATCGACTTGACCGATTTATTTTTTTAGTCCTCATAAATGATTAATAGGAAGAAAAATAATGAAAACGGTGAGTTTTATCGGTATTGCGATGCAAATATTGTCCAATTCCTTTCTTTTTATCGTGATTTACCTGTACTCGCGTCTGTTTTCAACGAGACGCAAACGAGGTAACATTTATAAACGAATAAATTGTATGTAAATATTTTCTTCGTGGAAAGGCGCAATGTGCACGTATACCTGTAACGAATTACTCCCTTATTAACATTTTACTCTTATTCACAATGCCGACATGTAACGCATAAAGTTTGTGCATTCGGTTTGATTCTCGAACGTGTTGGTAACGGAACACGGTGGGAATACGTTTTAGATATGAAAGAGTTCGTAATTATTTCTTTCTCGCGTTTATTTAAACTCTCCACCGTACAAAATCATTCGTCCTGCCGATCCATGAAATACGTATACGTCCACTTGTCTCCCTTATTAGACTAATTCGTTGCGTACCTCGCCGAATCGGCTGTGTTTTTGACGAATTATTCGGACGTACAGAGATAATTAAAGAAATCACTAAAGCGACGATTTCTCTATCGAAAAAACGAGGAAGCTAAGGTGTAAAGTATATCATTATCGTAATTTTGGAGAAAATTTAGTAACGCCATAATATAGTCGTTCTTACGAGAGGAGAGATTTAGAAACGGCGTGTGTGTCGAGCTTAACGCTTGAAATATAGGTGATTCGCGGGCGGTGATTTTCCATGACGAATGCCTCGAGATTACATATCAATGTGCGTTGCCATTTACGGTCCCCGAGGAGAATTTATACCAGATGTAGACGATCGCGATAGCTACCGTCGTGTTTTGCATACGGATCGTTTCTTTCGTTGTTTTCACGTTGGAAGGTGAGGAACGTTTGTTTATAGTTTCATACACGCGACTCCGACTTCCTTTCGACGATAACTCTCTTTCCGTTCCTGTCTCCTTCGCGAAAACATCATTATCGTCGTTCCACAAGCATCGGTGTCGTATCGTTCGATCGATGAAAGGATATCCCAAGGGTACGTGCGCCCTTCTAAGAGGAATTTATAATTGCGTCGATCACCCGCTGGCTTTCTCCTCGATTCCTGACCAGTCACCGTTCAACAATGACCGTGTACAAAGCAACGATTCCTCTCTCTCTCTCTCTCTCTCTCTCTCTACTCGTCGAACGGGAACGATAACGGTTCGAGAAGGAAACTTTGATTGCCTCGTCCTTTGTTAAGTGCAGAAACGATTTAAAGCCACACTGACCAGACAAATTGTGTTTTATCTGTTGATCAATCGAAATTAGTGGCTTTCCTGGGGGTACCAGGTAAATAGGATATATACTTACCGTTCGAGGAAATAAAAGAGATACAAAGTACAATATCGACGGGAAAAAAGATTATATTTTTTTTCCTTTATATTCCTCCGTCAGCGTCGACAAAAAATATTTTGCGCTATGTATGCAAATCGTTTCTTTATTTTATCTTATTTTATTTATCTTTTATTTATTTATTTATTTATTTTTTTTTATTTTAGAACGGATACGAAATCTATTGGAGAAAATGTACTTTCGCTCCTTTCCCTGTACTTTCAATATTTATCGTTATCGTTATCGTTCTCTGAAAAGTATCGACGTCGTTAGTCAGTTAGGATTTAACGCGGCCAATCGTATAGTCTATTAATCTGACGGTAAATGAATAATTGCACACCGAGAACCGTTATTGGAGGAGACATTATCGGACAGTTCGTATACTATTATAGTTGCCGGGCGTATATTCGTGCATCTGATGGTGATTAGGTAGTATCAGTTAACGCAAGCCTGCAATTGCTCGCATTAATCTTCCTCTGTCTCTTTCTGTCATTCTCCCATTTACTCTAGCTTCTCTCCTCCACCGAGGGTTTCTAACAAACGGTTGTAAATTCGGTGACTCTATTTCTCCGGGGCATCAAATATTCTATTAATTGGACGGTTGTCAAATCATTATACCATAGGTAGCTTGTGTTATCCTTGTTAACGAACGAGTATATCGCTAATGAGAAACGATGTGCGTTTCTGCGTTTATGAATAATCTATCGAGCACGTAACTAACACACATGGACTTTGTGCTTTTATATTCGCGGTGCGTAATATCTGTTATCTTCTTTTTTCTTTTTTCCATTTTTTTTTTCGTTTTCCTTTTTTCCCTTTTTCCATAGAGTTTTTTGCCAGACCCATCTCGTTTCACGAAAATCATATCTTACTTAATACAATATCGAAACGTGATCGATTGGGACACGTCACGAAACCAAATGTATGTATTTATTTTCGAGTTCGCGTTGGGAGTATTTTTTTTATTTTTTTTTGTGTTTCCCTAGATGTTTCTGCCTTTCTCTGATTTTTTTTCAGTCGATTGCACGCCATTGTACAACGTCGGCGTTGTGTGTCGTATGCGGGGAACGGCAACTGCCATCGCTCGTAAATTGGAAATCCTATTATAGGATGTGCGAAGCATTTTAGGATTTACAAAATATAAGCAACGACTAATACTATGTGCATGTGTGTGAACAAAAATTCGTGGGAGATGAAGATATAATTTGACATCGTGTTTATAGATGCATTACAATACAGCGAATTGGAGCGTGAGCGTATACATCAAATAAAAATATAGCTTAGTAAAGTAGTTCGTTTTATTCACGATTATTTCCTTTTTTCTTTTTTTTATTTCGCCCTCTCCCTCTCTCTCTCTCTCTCTCTCTCTCTCTCGTTGTTGGCATTTTATTAGATCAAAGAGAGGCGTACGTGCGTAATAATAAGCGAATTAACAGGAGTAAGCTCTTTTGAATCGACGATTATTATTAGTATTATTATTGTTATTGCGTTACCCTTTCGTTGTGCTTCACAATCAAATAACGATAAATTAATGATTATACTTTGCAAACGATACGTCGTCGTCGTCATCGTCGTCGTCGTTTTCGCTCGGTGCTCTTACGCCGGAGTATTTCGAGATCATTAATTATGATAAACCGCGCGAGCACATTGTTAAATATTCAGAAATTTAGCTGACAACTCGTAACACCGGCAATTCCTTTTCTCTTGTGGAATTTAAGCGGCGCACTACTTGGTGCCAGGCTGCCGGCGCTACCACCGCCGCTATCGCAGTCGTTGCCTGGTTGTTATCAAAAATTCCATAAGCACTGCAGATTCTCGGCAGCAATTATGCATTAATACATCACCCAGACTCTAGATATTACGCGAAACAAATTGCACGGCCGTGGGAAAAATTATTGCGCGTGTAGAATCTGTCGCCATGATACGTTCGTTTATGAACGTTCGAATTTTTGTTCATTTCGTATCTTCTTTAATCAAGCGCCTGCGCAACTGAAAGAGCGAGAGAGAGGGAGAGAGAGAGAGAGAGCGAGAGCGGACGTAAAATACCAATGTGTTTTTGTGATTAAGATAGAATGATTTGTTTACTGGATTAACGATGATTCACAAATTATATATAGGCACACGTTCTAATTTCCTGTCGGTGATTAATTATTCCCTTCGTTGGAAAGTTATAATTAGAGAAATTACTACGATTCCGTTGATTACCACCCAACGTATTGGCGAATACAACGGTGCATGCTAATGGTAAATTACACAGAGACCTCAAGGTCTACGTATCGTTTTTAATCGTTTCGTCTCTCCTTCTTCCTACGATTAAATGCGAAAAATTTGATACCACACCAAGCGATACAGTCGGTAACAATGCGTACGCATTCCGGAGTGGAATATAAGTTCAACTTTGACATCGATTAAACAACGTAGTAGTTACTCTCGTGTCTTAACACCGCAGGGACACGAATTTATTTCCGCTTTTAAAATACTTGCACGCGATGAAATTGCAAACGAACTTTCCACTTGGATATTTTCGAATGTCGATTCGTTTAAACGAATTCTAATAGGTATCTTAATCGGGTAAAGATTTTCTTAACTTTAGTTTCGTACGATAGACTCATTACCTTCTATTTTACTTTTCATTTAAGATAATGGAAAAGGTAAGTACATGCCTCTAGATCTTAACATCTCGTCAGGAACTAGCCATACTGATAAACCGACTAGCTCCGACGTTGCACCCACATGCATACGAGCGTGCACATAGACGAGAGGGAGACCTTACTTCCTGCCGTTTAGTATGAATTTCATCTTCGTATTAGAGGATCGTGCACTCGCAGCCTTGAAAGCCGCGGGAATAATTGAACGGAACGGCGATAGGTGTGGGGTGCTTATAACGTGCAACGAGCGAAATCAGCAGCGTCGAAGGAACATTTTAACCTTCGTCAAAGAGAGACGGAGAGATAGATAGATAGAGAGAGAGAGAGAGAGAGAGAGAGAGAGAGAGAGAGAGAGAGAGAGAGAGAGAGAGAGAGAGAGAGAGAGTGATGGAGGATGGATTCGCGGAATCATCATTAATTTTGCGCGCTGATACAGTATGAATGGAGCCTTTCGAAATTGAGGAAGAGAATTTCGGTGTAAAAGACAAGAGAGAGAGAGAGAGAGAGAGAGAGAGAGAGAGAGAGTGGGGAGTAAAGGTCGATCGAACAGCACCATTACGTGTTACGAGAGTGAACAATTAAACGGGTTTGCGGTCTTAATTATTATGGAATCGATCGGACGAAGACACCGTCGATGTTGCTGACTCTGGTGATCTTTGACAAAAAATCAACGATGGTTAACCGCCAACGAGTAGGTATAGATCGAACATAGACGATTAATTATTTCTCTCTCTCTCTCTCTCTCTCTCTCTCTCATCTCTATACGCTTGCTCCTACCAAGATATATATTTCTATCTCGAAAGAAGCGGCCTTCGGGCTCCGGACCTCCTGTCGTGCAAGGTTCTACCTCCTGCGGCTCTTTGTCCCTGTTTAGATCGCTCATCCCGTGGTCAAAAGGAACCATTAAAGCGTATGGCTCTAGGCACTCATTAATTCCCTCCTCCTACCAGCGAACGACATGCGTTCGCCATATACCGCAATCTCACCCAAAGTCGGCTTTCTTTCGTTTTTTCTTTTTTATTCCTATGCTGACGTTAAAAGCTTCTCTAAAGTTTCATTACTATATATCTTTTCTTTCTTTCTTTCTTTCTTTTCTTTTTTATTTTTTTTTATTTTTTTCAATAGTCGAACGTTCCGCTTATAATCGCTTACGCAATGCCGGTATTTTATATTCTTTTCTTTCTTTCTTTCTTTCTTTCCTTTTCTTTTTTTTCTTCTTTTTTTTTTTTTTATTTTTTGAACAACGAGATTCCAAATTGTATTTGATTTGATTTGATTTGATTTGATTTGATTTAAGTTTAATCTCGATCTTTAGAAAAGTTTCAAATTATTTGTAAAGCTCATACTCGGATATGAATGAGGGATTCATTAAAAAAATAACGATACGCTTAATGGCGTAGTGATTTGTTAGAGAGTTACGAGATTCTTTGGTATGAATTTGTGATGTCGTGGGTAACGTACCACGAACGTTTCTAAAGGCACTCTGATAAACTTATTGTAAAAGGGATGGGTCGTAGAGTAGGTGGCGTAGCGTACCGTGCATGGATGTTTGAGTTTCATCGGATTTTCATTTGACCTCCATCTTTGGGGTACGACCGCAGAGCGTGCTTTGAGGCAGATTCTGTCGTTCCAATTTTGGTTTTAGCCTATTATACGAATTTTCATTTGCTCGTGGATTCCTTTAATTCTAGGAAAAACGTTCTCTTTAACTGATCGCATCGAACCGTCTTCTTCTTTTTTCTTTCTTTCGTCGTTAATTTCTCTTTCCCCCCTTTCTCTTTCTTTCTGAATTATATGAAAGGCGAAGTATAATATGACGATATAACGAAACGATAAAGGTTGCTAATACGAAATCGTATATTCAAGTTGTTATGTCGGAGAGAGCAGAGCGGTGGTTACGTCACGTTCGATCGAAGTCGTTTACCTCGAAGGGACACATTAAATTTTCTAGCAGCTGTTGGTCGTCCACCTACAGCCTGTTGAACGACGAACCGTCAGCCTCCTTTTAGCCGAAGGCGTAAACGCAACGGGAAAATATCGAAGGACTGGCGGAAAGAAAACGAAACCGGATCGATTTAGAAAGAGCCGTGTAATTTTCGGACAATTATCAGTGGGAGGAGGGAGATAGGCCGAACTCTAAAACTCGATTTAACCATTTAAAAAGCTCGATAATACGCTTTACCTTTTGACAGATGGTACGACGAGTGGCAAATTATCCTTTCAAGATTATTCGCTCTACGTCTGTTCCTTTTCTATTATTTCTTCTGTGTGTCGATACTAGAGAGAGAGAGAGAGAGAGAGAGAGGAGAGAGAGAGAAAGCTCTCGGCGTTGCCGTTGTTTTGATAATTTATTGAAATCGTCGAGGGTTTCTAAGCTCCTCGGCACGGGTATACGCAAGATCTACGTGTAAGAGTATTTGTGTGTGGTGTGCGGAAGAGAGAGAGAGAGAGAGAGAGAGAGAGAGAGAGAGAGAGAGAGAAAACTCAGGCCGGTGAAATATGGCTCTGCGAATTACACGAGGCGTCTGACCCACGTCAGTGAACTCGCTTTCTCCCTCTCTCGATCTCACACACACGTACACGGAAAGTATAGAGAATGGAATTTCTCCGGTGAAGAAATGGGCGCGTCGCACGCGCGTTACAGGGCGCTTGGCGTGAACTTTGACGCCGAGATCGCGTCCAAGTATCGCGTAAAACGGTAGCTCGAGGGAGGCGACCGAGCGGAAAAATCTACGACCGGGATCTTCGTAATTGCAAGGCCGCGTGATTTTAATTGCTCTCCGATATTATACGATATTATACGATAGGCCGTATATGAACGTCGAACGCGTTCCGTATATTGTTTCGCGAGAGAAGCGATAATGGGGTGGTAATAGCGAGTAGGTGGCAGAATTTATTATCGTGCCGATGATAAATCGCTAGGTACGTTCAAGTACCTCCGACTGGAATATATTAACGTTTAAATAATTTAAACGATCGGTTATCTAACGTAGTATTCTCGATATAAAATGTCTTATATCTTCGTAACACAGTTGATGAAGGAATTATGCGATGCTCTTAATACGTTTTTCACCGTCCATCCTTTTTCGTATCATCGTCGGTTTCTCGGATAAATAATGCCGGACGTTAACGTTAAGAGGATCGGCCCGTGTACGTGGGCGGATATCTCCAGGGCGAACATAATTGGAAAATTTATTAAAGCGAAACGAAAGGCCGAGTCGACGGTGGCTATTGCGTCCAAGTAGGACGATATGAATCAAATAGACCGTAGTCATGCATTTCTGAATTAATAGTGCATACGCGCGCGCGCGCATCCGAGCGCCGAGCTATTGATATATGAAGATAGCATTGGGTATCATATACTTTCCAATGTGTCATGTGCCATTTGCCCTGGCAGATGAGCAAGTGGTATATAAAGGGGTGAACGAGGGGTACCATATGCCCACAAAGGGTCATAAATGATATGATTAATACCAAGGACCTTTAGACTGCTCGATATACGCTGCCAGTGGCAGTGCTAGGACGATTAATACTCCGGATGATTCGATAGTGCGCACGGTTGGTTCGTCCTGAAAGTAAACCACTTTGGCCGTAGAGAGCCACGTTGCTAATCCGCTTCGATTAATATAAATTTACTCGATTATTGTGATCCCTATATTTGGAAGTACAATACGATAGTAAATTATCGATTGCCCGTTTATTTAAATATATTAATAACAAACATATTTATTATCTATGCAACGGAGCGGAAATATTATACTTTTCGGCTTTACCGATTTTCAAGTAATTGAATCCTTCGTAAAGGTGGATACGAACAAGTTTATCCAGCCTCTTGCATTTCGAGTGTTCTTTATTAATTTCCAGACTTCATATCGAGCCTTACCAATCTCGTATAAATAGATAATAAACGTCTGAAGTTGCTCTGCGATATTACATTTTTCCTCAATATTTTGTTTCTTTTCTTTCTTTTTTTTTTTTTTTTTTTTCTTTTTTTCTTCTTCTTTCTTTTCTCTCCTCCTTTTTCTCGCTTTTCCCATCTCATTCTCCCTTTGCTCCGTTCTGTCGAGAGAGGTATAGCCTAAGAACGCATATCCATTTACTTTTAAAAGGCACTTTTTAAGAGCACTCGACTATTACATTGGCCGAATGATTAAAGGGTCGGATCAAAGATTATAAAATGCTGTTCAGAGATGCGTTTCTCTGTCATGGCCCTCTCACCAAGAGCTCGCCCGTACACGCTCCTATTTCACTTTGCCCGTCAAAGAACTTATCGGCGATTGTCCGAAAAATTTTTTGTCGCTTAAAACCCGTTGCTTCGGTTAGAAACTAAAGTATTTCACGCTTGCGTTTCGTTTTTCCTTTGCTTCGACGGTGGGAACTGAGTAGGTGATTTTTTTTTCTCCTTCTTTTACCTGTGTACATACATCGTGTGTTTAACGTTGGCGCGAATATATTTCAAAATTTATTGTCTCCAGTTAATTTTCATGAATCGTAAAAAGAAGGTCGTGCCAAAAAAAAACAAAATAAAAAAAAAATCGGCGTATCCGAACGTGCGTGCGTGCGTGCGTGCGTGCGTGCAAAGAGATAAGGCTAAAAATACTATCGAGAAGGTCGAACGAACGGAATTGGTCTTAAATGGAGCTTTTGGGGTATGCGAGACGTCGTGTAGTGCCATAAAATCATCGTTATCGATCGTGCGAAAGAAAAGGAAAGATTAAAGCCGTACTTCAAGTCGGTGAAACTTCGATCTCGCATTGCTTTCATCGGTCAAAGAAGGAAAATCCATCTAAAGACAGAATGGCCGTTCTAACCGTTAAATCGGTTCGCGAACGCGCGATTGAATCGACTCGATAATCGATCGATTCGCCTCCTTTATGAAACCAAGAGGAATCTTACTTCGTGTCATTGCTCCGGCACCCACTCGAATCGAGAAGAATGGAGAGCTTCTATCTTCTTTCTTTTCCAGTCCTCGTTTTTCATTTGTCCCCAATTATCGAAAACTCCCTGTGGTTCTGTAACGTGCGACGAGCACGACCAGGTTTTCATTTTCTAATTACGAATAATTGAATGGAAAAGTGCAACAGGCAAAACGTTTCGATCGCCTTTGACGCCATTATTTCTCTTTCCCTCATTACATCTTCTTCTCTCTTCCCTTTTTATTTGCGTCTGTGAATTTACCGAGGCCGATGCTATCTATCGCTTCTTTCCACTTTTCTACCGTCATTACGATCAGACACGAACGGAAACCCCGTTTTCAATGAGAAAAAATTCATCGAAGTGATCGAACAAAAATTCCACCTATATACACACACGTCGCACATGCATCTGTAGTGGTTACTTAGCACTCTTTTACGAAGCGAATGAATTAAATTTTTCAACTTCTCCCTCTCCCTCCCTCTCTCTCTCTCTCTACATATATATATATATAGATACATACGTTTATTAAGTATAAATATTATTGCAATGATAAAACTGCAGTCGGCTATAGAAACCTTTTGGAAATCGATTCGAATAGTACAATCCCTAGGATAACTTTTTTTTTTGTTTTACTCTAGTGACTAGTTCAAGCATTACTAGCGGAGAAAAACAAACAACGATGGTGGTTGGGCGAACAAATTGTTTCACTTCGATTCATTGTGAAACGGGCTCGTGTTATCGAAATATATACACACATACCTATTGCTTTTGAATCGTAATGGTACTTTACGTTCTAACGGAGGGGTGAATTTGGAAATGAGCTAACGTAGAGAGTGTACGCTTCGGTGAGGCGGACAAAAAGAAGGAAAAAAAGCTTCCGATTTTTGGTGAATACCATTGGCACGGTTGAACGAAAAAAAAAAAAAAGAAAAACGACGATAGTTACAACGGTCAAGGGATTTTTGTTTAGACCGGCAGAATCATCGGTATACGGATGCGTTTCCAAAACAGGTCCTCTTTTTCTTTTTGTGCGGCATAAACGTGCGTACGCGTCCGCGTATAAACACGTATACATTTTTTACTAGAACATCGCGGAAACACGTAGGTATGTATTTTTTAAATTTAATTACACGCGCACCGTCGAGAGCTTACGCGTTTGCAAATCCGTCGATTGGAATGTGGTATACGAAACTCGTTTCGATCTTGCAATGCCAGTGAAGATAACGTTGATTAAGTTAAAAAATATTAAAAAATTGCTTTCCCACAAAACGCGTATTTTCGTAGTCGTTATAGAAAATATTTTTTTTCTTTTGTTCGTTCTTTTTTTTTGTTTTTTTTTTTTTGTTTTTTTTTTTTTTCTTTTCGTTTATCGTTGAGAGAGAATTGACTTTTTTGAAACGGCGGTGGAAGCGGGCGACGGGGAGGGGAAGGTGGATAGGGAACGGGCGACAAATCGAATTTATTGCGACGGACTTTTGCGTTCGTTAAAACATTTTCTAGCTTCGAGATTGCTGTCAACATAAAAATTGTCGATTACTAAAATAAAAATAAAAATAATAGATCCTCGACGTAGGGAGGGCCAACGTTCTTTTCCTCTTTTGCTTTGTGTTTTCTCATCGCAACGATCGTTCCGATGGTACGGGCCCATTTAATTCGCGTGGTATCATCTTTATACCCTTCGTTGGAGTATTTTTGGATATCTTTCGTGAAACGAAGGGCTGTTTAAACGGAACTATGCTTCTCGACGTGAAGCTATTGGTTCGGAAACGCGATGGTAGAAACGGGGAAAGGCGAGAGATGGAGGAGAACGAGGGAATGCTTTGGATTGCGTGCTCGGTAGAAGATCAATTTGGATGGCTCTAAATTATCGTTTCGTCGACAGCGAATTCGAGGAGAATCTCGGTCGAGGGAATCATCGACGCTTTGAGTCTAGAAGGGGACATGCGAGAAGTGAGAGAGGGTGAGAGAGATCTCTCGTCCGAACTGTGTTCAGTTTCGAGCAGCCGAGCGGAGTAATGGAAATTCATTCGATGATTCGTTCCCGAAAGTATATATCATGTAAAAGTTTATTTTATTATCTCCGTACTAATAAATACACGAGCTCCGGTGACCATTATTCTCTCGGAATATTAGCGTCCCGTATTATCGTTTTGGGAGTATCGTGCGTCCTATAAATTTGCTATAATCGCCGATTTACAGTTCAAAAAATTGAATTTTGACGATGTCCCTTAAATGGGTTAATCTAATTTCATTGAAATAAAACGAAAGGAAATCGGGTAATGCGAAGAGAATCGATGTAACGTTGACTGCTGATAATTCGTTCGTTTCGTTACGTGCGATGTCCTAAATGACGAAAGAAATACAGCGTGATGTGTGATACGCTTTAATTACGAACGATTAATTTAGCAAATAATTTGCATGGATATAAATAACCACGTAGCAAAACAAATTACAATAATAGCTAAGACGACATCTATGCTTAAGAGTCAAGCAGAGGGAGGTGATCAAAGAGCATTTAACGTCGTTTGCACGAAGCAACCAGCCAATAGCCGTCGGTTAGCCGGTGTACCAAGCACGTACGATAAGATTGTAATTACCCTTAATGGTAAGTAATTTCGTCGTAAAAAAAAAAAAAAAAAAAAAAAAATACGCTAAGCTCCGCGATGGACGATAACTTTTAAGGATAAACGACAGGGTCCGATGTTTATCGCGTTGATAGAACGAGAAGAGTAAATGCGATGTTAGCTCTCTTACGTTCGAAAACGACGTTAATTTGCAAGTTTTCTATATTTTTTTTTCCTCCGGTATCGTTCGGACAAAAAAATTCCATGGATAGGTTTTGAACGGCCGTTTCGAGAGATGTGAATTTACTTGGAAAATGTTCATGTAAACCAAATTAATTGCAGCTAATCGGCCCAACTTGTACAGTTTTTATCGGCTGATTGAACAATAACCGTTTTCGAACCATAGATAGTTTTCGAACAAACGATTTTACCGGCGGGTATTGATGAAAGTTAAATGGTAACCTTTATTGTCTACGCATATCCATTTAGGAATGAATCGTTAAATTTATACGCCAGTAAATGGAGCGAAGATCAAAACTAGCGTTGCGTATTGATTGTTAATCGAATCGATCGTAATTAAATATTACGTTCGTGAATCAACCCTGTTCGAGCTCTACGGTCATTAAAGAAAGTTTTTTTTTACGCTTAACGTTTTTAACGATGCAATAAGAGCTATTACAATAATACGATCACGTGTTCCTTGTAATAATATATAAACGCGGGGAAAACTATCATTCGCACTCATAATCGGCTCGTTCCCGACAGTGATCTCTATTATCTACGCAGTCGGTTGCATTCTGCAATCCGTGATCTCTCAATACGTTCTATCCTTCGTCTCTGTCCCTTGTGCCATGCGACGTCACAATGAGACGACAGGCCGCTTAACTGACACACGTTGATATATCCTGTAGGCGTGCAGAGAGGAGTGACGTAGGGATTTAATTATTGGGATCGATCGCATATGCTTTTAATCGGCTGGGCGTGGACACGTCGATCGTTTCGAACGAAGAAACTCTACTCCCCCCTCCCCCCTCTCTCTCGACGCGAGCGAGACAGGACACAGATGTTGATCCGCTTGTACGTTCACGGATATTTGACCGAGCGAAGAAACAAATATTTCCTTTGGTTAAATTAACTAAGCGAAATATTTCGCATTTAAGCACCTTTAATCCGAATTAAAAGCGTCGATACACCGACGAATCACGTCCATTTTTTATATCACGGATAAAACCACAGATCTGTTTCATTAAAAGAAAAATATTCTCTGGAATCAATGCAAAATGCAAAAACTTTTCGCAAACATACGAAAGCTCTTAAGACCGTACGGTTTTTGGTGGCTTTTAACGAACTCACCGAGCTTTAATCCTTGTGAACTTTGAAGTCAATCGATCACAACACCTATGGATACGGATCTGTCTCATTCGATCGAATTTAGCTTCGCTTCGGCTTATAAGGTATGGCAAGCACGGTAGGAAGGAGGGCGACCACTGTTTCCTGCTTTTGCCGTTGCAAGGGTGATTCTGCGCAGACGAAAGAAAGGTAAAGAGGGTTTTCGAAGGGAATCGAAACAGGGATTAATCCTAACGTTACCCAATATTCCAAGTTCGTTCGACCAAAATCGACCGTACCCTTATTTCGTGGGCGACCCTTCGTCCCTCCCTTAGGCTACGAAAACGAAGATGATTTCTTATGCGATTTCGAACGCGAGCAGAATATAACGTCGAACCATTTTTTCCAAAATTATATTGCTTATTTTCCAAGCAATGTCCCCTATAAAACTTTGACCGATATTCTCTATCAGAATTCTGTCGCATTAAATCGCGTTACGTAAGACACTTTCCTTAGAATTCAATAATAGCGAGAAGAGCTTTTGGTGGGAGAAAGTAGAAAGAGAGTGTAGTACCGGGAGAATCGAATTGTACGGAATGTTCCGCGTTCGTCAACGAACGCGGAACTTGTTGGACGTCTTTCGGAAATCGGATTTTCCCAGTTGCAGTCGGTAATTTCCCTAAGGTATGAGCCCTTCAAAGACGAACCTCGATATTTCAAGTCCGACTATGCAGATGCATTCTGTAGAAGGAGAATAAAACAGTCGAGAAAGGGAAGGCAATAATCTTTGCGTTCTATGCCCGGAAACTCGCGAAGGTCAATTCATCGATGGGGATTTCGTTTGTACGAGTTTAACAATTTTTTCCTTGCGCTCTCTCTCTCTCTCTCTCTCTCTCTCCCTCCCTCTTTCTCCTCCCTGATCTTCTTCGAGATTATAACAAGCCCTATTTATGGATGATTGCGTAGTAAATCAGATTGAAATTTTAGCCGGCCGATACTCGTCGAACCAATGTACTCTTTCCACGAATCAATCCGATCTCAAAGATAACGTCTATCTCGAGCCGGCCGATCGATGTTGGAACGATTTCGTCGAAGCGAGCAATTAAATGTTCTCCGGTACGGCGCTTCTCGCTCTCTACGTTTCCCTGGGTCTCTACGAGCCGAGTAAGAGAAAGATTATTCTTGAGCCTTTAGAACCAAAGGAGGATCGAGAGAAGCGGCGGTATTAACGACAAAATTGATTTCCCGGGCTATTCATTTTCACCTTCTTTGCTCGCGAGTAGTGCAAGGATCTCTTATCGAAGTCCACGCGTTTAAACAACTATCGCGGTGCTCTTTCGATCTCTCGTTTTCTTCGTAATATAATACTCTTGCGAATCTCCTAGTAGATAGATATACGTGATTCATGATTTGATTCGAGCTTATCGTTGGTAGAATACTCGGTTATAAAGCAATTAAATAATCGAAAGGAATATCATTGGGTCGATCGCGAGGATCGCAATTAAAGATCGACCATACGATCGTTTTGTAGAAAACGAGCCGATTATTCACGTTTATTACTCCATTATGGCGAGGCTTCGACTCGGTGGGTATGTAACTAGGTCTACGTCTAGCATGGAAACTAGATGTTAGGTGATTACATTTACCTCTGTGGCTTCTCCGCTTCGCATTTGCACACTGGCCGTCGATATATCGAACCGGCTACTACGAGATTCGGCTTAGCTTTCGATCCTGTCGGATACGAGGGGTAATAGGTACATGCGGCATGCATAAGTAACGCACTCGTATTAATTCGAACAATGATGGAAGTACCTTGATAGGAACATATCGCGATTTCAAGGAGGTATAGAAACCCTTGCTCGTTCGTTTTCGATTCGGTGGAGACACGATCAATCGAGACGTCTCATTTTTCACAAGGACAAATATACTGCGAGCTGTTATCGCAAATATACAATATGTTTTGGATAACAAGTTAGAAGGATGGAATTGTATGCACTTTTCTAAAAAGCAGAGGGAACATAGTTTGAGAGGGACGAATTGATAAATCGCGCCTTCAACCTCATAGACGCCATCGTGTCCTGTGTGTTACTACGCTTGTCATTAATTTTTTAGTGTCCCGCGTCGCTACACTTCTCGTACTAGTATCGCGCCCTTTTTCTGTCATCCTTTTGATTAAAGTCTTCATATTTCATGAACCTAACACACACACACACACACACACACGCGCGCGCGCGGATACGTACATAGATAGGTAAATGCCGTGGTAGCGAAGAGTAATGTAAGTGTCACCGAAACAACGACTGACTTTTAAGAAGATACGTATTTTAGTTTTTTTTTTCTGTCACTTTTTTATTTCCTTCTTCTGCTTCTTTTTTCCTTTTTTTTTCCCCCAAGAAGAAAAAGGTCAACCCGCCGTATCGAAGATAATTCTTATCTGACCAAAGTTATTTAAGACAGAGAGAGAGAGAGAGAGAGAGAACACGGAATTATGAATGCGGCAGAGTCGAACGTGAGTAGGATAAGGGATAAAAGGAAGGAAGAAGAGAAATAGAGAGAGAGAGAGAGAGAGGACACTGTCAGAGCAGCATGGTTTGACAGATGTCAAGACAAAGTGAGCCGGTTCGAGCTTTCCTGCTGTTGGCCCTATAGGAAAGGGGTAACTCCTCCCGATATCTGCCGTGTGTTACATTTAAATGATTGATGAACGTACTCAATGAGAATCGCAGCTGGGTCACACACATATCTTCGTGCGGTCGAGCTACGGGACCGCCGGTCTAATCCATGATCGGACTGCGACCTGACGTAGACGCATCGTTTCGAGAAACGTCTGATCAATTTCAAAAACGTTCGGATAAGCTGCGAGACAAAAATCGTCGAAAGATATGTCCTGCTCATCTATTTTTCATCGCGATTCATCGTACCGTCCAATGTTCATTAATTATCGAATGCGGTCGCATTACATTTTACATCGGATGCTACATCGGAAAATTAGACGTTCGATCGATAGATACTCGCTGTATTTAGAGAAGATAAAGATTCGAACGGCATTTGAACCATTTCCGTGGTAATTAAGATTGGTGGAATTATCGTTGGTAGAAGAACGCGCGACCGTTTTAATGACCGCCTGTAATGTGATTAAGTTTCACGAGAAGTTTTATGCGATCGACGTAATACATGCGGCGCGAGAATAGTAGTTTCGTTAGATATACGCTTATTGAGCGTTAGACGACGTTGTAAATTAATTAGAATGTGGTAAAAGATCGTATTAGAAGGTATTACTTTTCCTAGGTACATGGGTATATACGATTTATCCTTCGTTCTAGTACCTCGAAAGGATCGTTACCCTTCGAACAATAAAATGTAAGAGCGTCCGTTGAATTCTTAAAGAGAGGAAGAAAATGGAAACCGTCTTAATCGGAAGTTGAAGCCCAACGAAAGACAAAAGTCCCTAATATTTCATTATACGGCGAAGATTGCGGAATAACTGTGCCAGATTGGGAGCTCCGAAAGTCATTGTGAATTAATGCCAAGTAATTTCATGCTGTAAGTCTTTATACAAAAAATATAAGACAGCAGCTTAACATCCTTCGTCTTGAAATATTCAATGTCCTTCGGATATTATTTCATAATGTCCGTACGAGACTTTTCTCGGTATTGCGTGTTGCTGCTTCGTATTCTCGTTGGATAGCTTATGTTATGTCTGATGAAAAAAAAAAAAAAAAAAAAAAAAAAAAAAAAAAAAAAAAAAAAAAGAAGAAAAATAAATCGAAGAATAAACTGACATAGATTAGTAAAGAAAGGAGATATTTCGAGCGTCCGATATAAATCCGATGAAATATGTCGTCGATTTTTATTCGCGTAATTCCATAATACTTTTATAAAGTTGAATTGCCGAGCGAAATGGGTGGAAGAAGAAAAAATGGATGCTTGTCGAGGATTGCACGGTGAAACGAGCGAATTAGGATGGGCTACGAGGATCATAGAGCAATTTGGTGTACTGCCGTGACGCGTGATTGATCTGCAAGGACGATAAACATTGGCCGGACACGCAGTGAAATGACGTATGCTCGCGTATTAATACTGGTGATGGAGGAAGGTGGCCAGCTGTGCAACCACGGGTGGCGATGGTCCGTTTCGCTTGCTAGCAGCTAGCCGGCAAACCAGCCAGCCAGCCAGCCAGCCAGCCAGCCAGCCAGCCAGCCAGCCAGTCAGCCAGCCAGTCAGCCAGTCAGCCAGCCAACCGGCCAAACAGTCGGCTAGCTTGCGAGCTAGCTGGTTGTTCACATAAATGACGCCGACGCTCATTTGTCTCTTGAGGATGGATTCGCAATTCAAACAGAGACAAGGCGTCTAATCGATCTTTTGGCAGAAGTCGTGCACGCGCCTATCAACGCGAGATCTCCTTTTCGAGACGGACGAAGGAAGGACGAAAGATGAACGAGTACTTCGTAGGCGAGCCGGTTCTTCCTGCGGCCGCGTTACATCGATTTTTCTTACGGGATGATCGACGACATCCGATGTATCAGGTGTCCGAGGTAGGACTTATCAATTTTTCAAGCGATGCCTACAAACTTTTGCCTCGAGAGTCAGATTATCCCAAGATATTTTAATATATCACCGAGTACATTATAAATTGACAACTTGCTCTTAGGGTTGACAAACTCTATGCAAGTTTACGGGCAAATTCGATTTGAGAATTTTACTCGGCTCGACAAACAGGATTTGAAACGTTCCGATAGGCAATTCGAACGAAATTTTCAAACAAAAAATAAGTCAAACGATTCGAAAACCCATCGTACGATATATTACGTCTCGAATAGAGCTGACCGTGAGATCGTCTCTCGACTTCGATCGATGGACGATAAGAACGTCATTTGCGAAATTGAATTAGTAATTGCGCTCTCGATAGTTTGGCGTTATTGCATTGTATAACGAGTACTGATTAGTACTCTCGCAGTACGAAAACATCAATGATTGGTATGGCGATTTAATTAAATATCTTGTAGAGCGGCATAATTACTTTGTCAACTGTAATTGAAATCGAAATTCGAAGCGAAATCATTTGAAATATATTAGATTTCGTATATCGCTTTGAGCGTAATTACCGTCAGTATCATATCTTCCAGTAATTGGCCATTCGAGCGGATAAAAATCACATTTAATTAAACTGCCGTCGCCGAAGCTTCGCGTTCTCTCCTCAGGGACGTTCGTTCGAGAATATACCTGTATTTGCTTGTAGATTCCACGATCTATATTATATTTCGACGTTTCTTCTTCTCCTCGTGCCGATCTCTTTCAACGAGATCTAAATTAAATAACTGGAAGAAAATTAATTGGAAATTATGCGCCTCTCCTTCCTGGATCTCGCGTTTCTTCACCTCTTATACTACCCGGCGGTCCTTCCGTTTTCTATTATTACTTTTAATTAGCCCTTTGTATTTTAAATCGATCCAAAGTAAATTTTATCTCCTCTTAGCGGGATTACCATAACGAAAGAATGACAAAGGGATATAATTTCGACGATGCAAATTAAAAAATTCTCACGATTGATAAACTGCCTATTGAGTCTCAGAGGAGACTGGTTCTATCGAAAAAAAAAAAAAAAAAACAAAAAAATAAATAAATAAATGAATAAAAAAAATAAAAAAAGAAATAAAGGAAAATAAAAACAAAAGTAAAAGTAAAAAGGAAAAAAGAAAATACACGCACGATAGGATTTCTAAAGCCTCTCGCGTCTACGATCGAAATTGCATCGAAAAATCGTATTTCCTCCCAACGTGATATCTACGAAGAATGATCTTTCCAAACTTTTTCCCTTTTTTTTTTTTTATTTTTTACGTCGTCGACGATAGCGAAGCTTTACGATTTTAAATCCGATTAACACGCGTTTTGAAAATACGATAGATTTCCAGATACAGACGGTGTTTTCAAAATATCCGACGTTACATTTTAGTCGAGGAGTATGAAATAAAAATTCGAAACAACACAAAAATTGTAGCAAAGGGAAAAATCGTGGCTGACCGGGTCGCCGAACGGAATGGAAAGAGCGGTCGTGTATTTTTTCCTTTCCTTTTTTGTCTTTTTACTTTTCATCTCTTTGCTTTTTTTTTATTTTTATCTTTATTTTCATTTTTTGACATTTCGAGGAACCCGAGTACGTAGCTAACCTCGATAGGATGGTATCAAGCCAGCTGGTCAACTCGGCGTATCCGAGTGGTGGAAAGCGTAACGTTAGTCATAAATCACCGTATTTTTTTTCGAGCAACGTGTTTTGATGCGGCGTGGTAATAGCGGTGGCGCCTCTTCCCTTTTCTTCTCTTTTACCGAACGGCCATCGAATTCTCTTGGCGTGCATGTAAAGCTCTAGCGATCGGCATGCATGGCTCATACAATCGTTATTTCCCGGAGTAACGAGAAGACGGGTTGCCTCTGCGACCGCAGCAGGAACGACGGCGGCAGCAACGAAAATTTTATTCATGCACAATAATTTGCATTCTCGCTCGTCGGGACAAGAGAAGCTACATTATTAGCAGGTAGAATGGGATTGGCATCGAATTTGGGTAGGGAACGAAGGAGCTGCCGGCTGGAGTCGATAGCCCAGGACCGCGAGTAAGGAAGAAAGAAAAGGATGAAGGAGTAGGAGAAGGAGAAGGAGAAGAAGAAGAAGAAGAAGAAGAAGAAGAAAGAAGACGTGGCCAAAGAGAAGAAAGAAGAAGAAAGGGACCGTGCAGCCGCTTTGCCTCGGATGATTTCGTAATTAACTTTTTGTTGGCCGAGGCTCTTTCGTGCACTCTTTTCTTTCTTCTGAACGGCCGTTGTGCGTATAAATGTCCACTGCAAAGTGTGTGTGTGTGTGTGTGAGAAAGAGAGAGAGAGAGAGAGAGAGAGAGAGAGAGAGAAAGGGGAGCGGAGAAATGGCTAAGGAAAGAGAGCGACCAGCCCTTATCGACTCTTTCTCCTCTCGTCTCTTTCCTCTTTCACGGGGAATTCGTCTTCAGAATTAAACTCCTGGCAACTCGAGTGAAAACTCTCATCGGCGTGTTCATCGGAGAATGACTCTCAATGTCGGCGGATGGTAGAAGGCAGGGCCGTACTTTGGCGCAATATCTTTGATAGAGTTTCGAATCCGTCCAACGTCCCCGTTGGAAAAGAGACTTTGGCGTTTATGGCGCAATAATGGTTTCGTTTGGATAATTGAAATGATATTTCGTTGATACGCGTTTAACGCGTCAATGGTTGCTCTCTCGGTCGATCTAATCGTTCTTTGACCAACCGCTAGACTCTGCCCTCGACTCACCTTTCCATTTTGCAACGTGCGTCACGCTGCAAAGATCGCGGAACGACAATTGCGAGAAGGCAAAGAGTATAGAGAGACAAGCTCGATTTTCGATGCGGCACGAAGCAAACGTCGTTATCGTTATCCACCGGTGAATTCGCCACGCTGGAGGTTCGCGTTACGCCTCATCGTGCGAATCTCTTCTCCCGCTTGCGTCCCTTTATGACCTGTCCGCATGCTTTTCAGTCTTCCATGCTCGCGCGTGTCCCCGTGCGCGTCCTCGCGCGCCTCTCTCTCTCTCTCTCTCTCTCTCTCTCGTTGCGGCCGGAAACGAAATTACTGCTCCCGTTTGGGTCAGCGGAATTACGAGGAATCTAGTTTGCGACGACGCTCCCCCTAACTGTTTGATCCTAATGCTCGTCTCGTTTGTCCTCTTGGAACTTGCAAACTGTTACTTTAACGAATAAATCATTTCGTACATACGTACGTATTCTTTCTTCAGTCATTTTTAATCGCTATAGTCATAACGGTACTCGATCGAATTCTATTTCGATTTATTTCTTTTTTCCTATTTTTGTTTTTTGTTTGTTTGTTCGTTTGTTTCTTTTTTCTTTATTCTTTTCATCGCTATCGGGAGCTATAAAATATTTTCGAGTAGTTGTTGTTTTCGAGCGAGAGAAGAGTGATCGAACGGGCGGGCCCGTTCTTTCGTATCGACTCGTACGTAACCACATGGGAAACGTATGCGATAAGAAAAATAAAGGGCGAAAAATGTATAAGAAATTGAATAGGGAAGGGTATGTCGTTATATCTTATCGGAAAGGGTAATTGCATGACGAGGCAGGCAGGTAGCTGCACGGGAAACGTGGTTTAGGAGCGGTGAGCATAACCACCACCACCACCACCACCACCACCACCACCACCATCGGATACCGCTTTATGGAGCAACATTGTAGGATGCTGTTTGGGAAACAATCGTGTTGTCGGTGCAAGGCCGACACTTGGAGCGTCGCAAATACCGTTATCGTTATCGGACTAATTAACTACGCTGCCCGGTTTACCAAAGCGTTACACTCCATCGCTTTGCTCTCTTCTGCCCGTTTATAACCTGTCCGGTTTCCGCCCTTTCGAGTTGTTTGCTCGTAGAATTCGTTTCGCGACTTCGTCGTCGGTGCGTTCTTCCTTTCGCTAACTGGATCAGACGTCAAATTCGTCTAAATTTATCCGTTAATTACTTCGCTCGTTTCTTCTTGTAATTTTAATTACTCACCTTTTTTTTTTTTTTTTTTTTTTTCTATATAAAACGCGTCGAGTTCGTAATGGCGACGAAAAGCGTGATCTTCGATTCATAACGAATAATAAAGTAAAAACATTCTTCAAGTAAAATTTTAAATCGCGAATTTTGTCATGAAATTTCGAAGGAAAAATTTAATCCCAATGAGATGAAAACGTAAGGTCGCAAAGTGGTTCTCGCTTCTCGCGTATTTGCCTTTCGCATTTTCTTCTCTGCAAATTTTTTTATCAGCTCTTGAATATTCATTAGCAAAAAAGTAACGATAGGGGAACGAAAATGCATATACATATTCATTCTGACGCACGATTTCTCGTTGATCGAATGTTAAAAAAACGTTCCATTTTAATTCTCATTTCTGGAGTCATTAATTTTGCCATGATCGTGATTATTTTTGAATTAATTGAATGAACGAATGAAACTCGTAAACGAAGTAAAATTTCTGTACTCGACCTACGTATTTCGTACAATTCCGGTCCAATTTCTATGACGAATCCTATTTAAACTTTAGCAGTTGTACATGGCTTAAAGAGGATGGAGAGAGAGAGAGAGAGAGAGAGAGGGTTAATTCGTTCGATACGAATTCGTACTTGAAGCTAACATCAGAGATCCGCCAATTAGGGATATTTTTGTTGTTGTTATCGACTCGTAGAAATAATTGCAATATATATATATATATATAATATTTTAATGCGTGGCTATCGTAACGATACCGATCGATAGTATCGCGCGGGATAGCGGACTTTTATTACTTTGGCCGCGCGCGTCTCTCGTCGTTTTCACGTTCGACTTAATCCATCCGTGAAGCGGCTAAGTACGCTCGAACTCGGCTAAACATCGATGGATGGATGGATGGATGGAAGGATCGGAAATCGCCGGATCGTACATTATTTTTATACCTCGCTGGAAGCGGCTACTACTTCCTCGTTCTCTCTTTTCTTCGCTACTTGTTGGGACGAGTAGTAGTACATTTATCGTAAAACGCTCGCCAATTCTGGTAATATAAATCCGAATTTATCGTTCCCTGCCGTGTCGTATCAAAGCGAAAGGGCGTTCCGAAAGACTCTTACGAGCTAGTGCTTTTGTCTGGGTAGTATCGTTAATTTCCATTACGCGGAGATTCGAAGAAAAAGGCCAACGAATAAAGTGGATACCGTTTTACTATCGTCTTTACGTCACCTCTCCTATCCGTACAAAAGTCCAAATTGATTCTATCCTCTATTAAGGGAAAGAAATTCTTCTATCAAGGATTACGTTAAGAGCGAGGAATATTCCGAGTATCTCGGGCATTAAGAGAAATCGACGGTATCGAAATAGTCGGCAAATATACGCCGATTTTCATGGAATTACAATAGTCTTAGATTCCTCGAGTAATTCTGGTATTTATCGTACAAACAGGATTATCCTTTCCAGCAAGTGACCAGCGTGTTATGATAAAGAACTGCTGGCACGAATCCCGCGATAAATCAGAAGCTTTCGAGCTTTATCTGGCCTGCTTTTCTCTCCTTCAGCCTTAGCCGGGCTTGCGCACACACGTTTTGCCTTAAAAGCTTTCTCATCGATGCGCTACGAAATTATCTCTCAACCACCGCCGAGATAAACGAGATTATGAAAAATTCGTTAATTTACCTTACTATTATAACGACGATTAAAACGGTTAGGGTTAACGTAACCAGGTCCTTGGACGATACGTGTGTACTGTAGACCGTAGGAACCCAGGGTCCGGGAGCCAGGAGTATGACTACGCAAAGTTCATCGAAGCAACGGAAAAATCATTCGACTATGTATTAATAATAAGAGCGAGTGCGCATCACGGGGTGGCTCTGCGGTTACATTCGGTCTCGCGCAACCCCTTTTACCAGGGGTAACGTTCTGTTCTGTATGCTCAACGAGTTGGAAGATCCATATCTAACTGGAGGGGTAGCTCTTAGAGGACGCACCGTACTACGTACGCACCGGTCGCGTGGTACTACGCGTTCGTCTATGTGCGCGAGTAACGTACACTATCTCGAAACTAGGGCCGTATACTCCTTAACCTTAACAACTGGCTCCAAGAACATATCGGTGTAGTATCATCAATTCGAAAAATCTATTATATATGGAGGATCTGATATATATTACGGCCTCGCGAGGATATATTAGAGTCGAACGTGAAATTTGTAGCGTATAGCCGGCCCCGTTCTTTGTCTTCTTCTTCCTCCTCTTTCTCTTCTTTTCTTCGTTGGAATCGCGGAATATATTCGTCCTTATAAGGAACGCTATTATTCGAGCGTTATGGGCTACGAGAGATACGTTTCTTGTACGAGATATATCTTGGAAAATTTTCTGCCAGTAGTTTTCAGTTGGCCAACGAAATTGATGGCTAGAAGATTCGTAGAATATAACTTATGTCCTTATTTTTTTCCTCTTTTTTTTTTTTCTTTTTGTACGATTAAAAATTGGAAAGACGAAGTCGGAGAGGGGCATCCAGCGTTTCTAGATACGATACTGGCAAAGGTTTGCATGCAGATGCATACGTAGTCACGCACGACGCAAGTCTGCTGCCTGCCCGCAACGTGTGTGTCGTTCCTTGCTCGGCTCCTTTTCCATCTATCTCTCACTCTCTCTCTCTCACACACGCGCGCGCACACACACAGTTTGTCTTTTATGCCGATCGAGTCCTATTCTCTCATCGTAGGTGGTACGGAGATTGCGCTATTTCTTTATAATGCACACATTCGCCGAAGCCATTGCAATCCCGTTTGGTTTCGTTCTCGAGCGTTATCGAGAGCGAGGTAAAGTATTTTCACGACTCGTGAAACCTTGGAAAACCGAGAAATGCTCGTAGAAATCTTCCAGCGCGAAAATCACGCGCTGTCGTAAATTTACCGTTACAACAGAATCGTTCCGGAAGCACGTTTTAGTTCCTCCTTTGTCAATGTCTCCGATGTTGTTTTGCCACCTTTCTTCGGATGCACCAGATTCATCGACGGGGGTCACAAGGCGTAAGGGCCTTCCTTTGGGATCGTTCGTTCTTGTTGCACGTTAATTGCCAATCGAATCCTCTAACTCGGTCTCGAAAAGTGAATTGTCTAACAGTAATTGTAAGCGTTCGTAGCTAAAGGTCGTGAGATATTTTTTATCGACTCGTACTTTAGCGTACCTCGCTTTGTTATGACCTAATTTCGTTGAAGCACACCGAGAACGAAGAGGATCGTTATCTCGAAAGGTTGCTTGGCAATCGAGGTTCCGTTACATCCACTCGAAAGATATTGTTGATCATATATGCGGCAAATAACACGAGGAAGATCCAGGTGACCGCCGTTCGAGTCGCAGGTGCAATGAGATAGATGGTACGAAGAGATAGAATCGAGACGACGATCTGACCACAGCCGCAAACTCGAGCGTCGAAACTCGTGGCTTGCACGCGATACACGTACATAAAGGATATCATTTTTCGAGGGAGAATACAGGAGAGAAAGGGGAAGAGGGAGAGGGAGAAAACCGCCGCGAGCTAACAGCCAGGATGTTAACGAAGCGTGAGACTTTTGGCGTTCGTCCGACGATCTCAAAAAACGAGACGGTAAAGCAGGAAGTTTGGATCGTGAAACGAATCTTTGAAGGTTTATTTCAAATTAAAACGACGAGTAACTCGCGCTTCGTTATCATTTCAAATTGTTCGAAAAAAAAAAAATAATTTAAATACGTGAATAATTCGTGTAAGGAAAACGAGGATCGATCGATCGATTTTTTTTTTTTATAACGCACGACGTTTGGATTTACGCAGCAACGACCGAGTTACCTTACGTTGCTTCGTATCATCGATTTGGCTCGACGCGTTGCGTGTTCCCTCGCCACTACGCTCGGAATCTCGACGTGTCGGTGAATGGAAATTGCAGCTAACGAGTCCCACGACTCGCAAGGCGAAATGTTAAACCTTGCCGAAGCGGCCTTAAAATTCATTACTTGATTACTTTTGCTCGGGGAATTTAATCGCTTCGTTTATTAACTTTCGTTCATCGATTTTTCGACCAATCAATGATACCTCGTTCGATTCGTTAACTCGATATCGAGTTTGCCTTTGGCGATGGTATAAAAAATCGACGTTTCTGTCGATTGCTTTTGGGTTTTTTTTTTCCTTTTTTTTTTTGGATGCGCCATGACGTAGAATTGATGAATATTTCGACGAATGACGCGTCGAATTGCAAATAAAAATGACCAAATTCTCGTAATAAGAAACTTGCAACACGTGTTGTTTGCACTTTAACGTTACATTTTAAGGTCACAAATTTTCTCGAGGCATTGGCAAAAACACGCGACACCAGAGGCACGTTTTTAAGAACCACACAAATGTATATTACTACTCTCTTTGTTGATTCTCACAAAGAAACACCGCTTTGAGAAAAAAGCGTCGGAATGGCAAGAGGCATGGGAAATAGAGAGAGAGAGAGAGAGAGAGAGAGAGAGAGGGAGACGACGGCGATCGCTTTTCGAGCTGAGCACCATCTTGAGGACACGTGTTCTCCGGCTTTAATGATCCAAAGACCTGTCGGATGGAGGAGACAACAAGCCACCGGAGGGCGAAGGCGCTCACCCTACTCTACCATAAGCGAATTCTTAAACGTCGTCAAAACTCGCCTTTATTTAATCGATCCCCTTCATTTTTTCGTGCTTTTGTCTAGTTTTAAGATTTATGGTCAGCCGACGAGAACGTTAGAGAGAACGAGAAGGAGATAGAGAAATAGGGAGGGGTTGGTAAAGCCTTTCGGTCGGTCTCTCTTTGGATGCGATTCTCAGCAGGGGATCTTCCACATAACGAAACCGTTCTTCCTGCGAAACCACTACCGCAATTTTTCTCATCGACTCGATCGTTCCTTGGGTCGGTCTCCTTCCGTCGTTCCATCATCTGCAACGACTATATCTCTTGTAATTTCGTGTTTCGACCGTCGTCCTCGCGATCCCGTTATCGAAAGAATGCGGTCGCGTGTCGGTCATATAAATGGAATACGGTATGGGCCTTCCTACCACCCACGAATTTTTGCTCCACGGGATACTTTGCCAAGCCGGATGGAAACGAACGGGACGAGAGAACCTCGTCGTCGTAGAATGCGTCGTACGTTGTCTTAATTAAAATCGAAACGATTCGATAATTCAACATCTTTCCAACGACGATAATAAATAATTCATTTACTCGTGTACACGATGCGTATGGATCGATCATAAAGGATTAATTGATAATAGCGTCGATATCGCAAACATCGATTAAATCTCGTTGAAGCGAGGAACAAAGAGAATTAAATATCAAATTTGTGAGGTCGATTTGTTCGTTGGAAAATTTAGCAGGGCGAATAAAAGTGTCTCGTTACCGAACGAGAGTAATATATATAAGAAAGAAGTAACGACGGGGCACGTTACAATAAGAAATCCGCCGGGTACACTCTCGCCGTTTTTCTCATTCTTTCGTGCCATTCTTCTGCGTCGGTATCGTTCTGCTCCAGCTCGTATCCGGTGGATACCATCCTTCCCTCCTCCTTCCTTCCTTCCTTCCTTCCCTCCCTCCCTCCTTCCCTCCCACCTTTCACCTTAGATTCGACTTTCCGTGTTCACGCTCACGTACGTATACGTACGGTGCGAGAGAGTTCGCGCGAGAGCGATATAAAACGATGTTGCAGCGAAAAGAATGGCTATTCGCCACATCCGCCTAACAATCGGGAGAAAACTTTCAAACCGTACGATATTCCACCTTGCGAAACTTTTTCTTCGAAGCAGACATCGAAGGCGGTATTAAATTGATATTGAGGATGCCTCTGAAAAGGTGCTATCATTTTTAAATTTACCTTTTCTTTATCTTTTTTTTTTTTTTTTTTTTTATCGGCGTTCTTTCTTAAATCAGTAATTTATGGAAAAAAGAAAAACGAAAACAAAAAAAAAAAAAGAAAATAAAGAAATTCTATCATCTTTCAAAAATTCTCCATACGGATCCGTTTAAAAAGGAAACATTCTTTCTACGCTTAAGGAAGTTATGGTAAAAGTTTCTTTAATAGTTCTTTTCGCGGGATAAAAGGAAGATCACATTCGCCGTTGCGGCTACTTCGACGAAGATACGCGCTGACTTTAAACGCGTTCGTCGAGATTTACGAGGGAACATTAAGTGCCGGTGTAAACTTGATGCAATTATGCGTGGAACGTCGAGTCAAGTTCGAAATGTACCCAACGAAACATGTGTCTGAGATAATTCCGAAATAACCGAAGGGCACGTGGTCTTCAACGATCCCAAGAACGCGCGGTCAAATTTATGCCGATGCTGTGAAAGTTTTTCAAAGGGTTTCCGAGCGAACAAATTCAATTCATTTATTTATTTTTCTTTTTTCTTTTTTTTCTCTTTTTCTTTTAGAGAACGACCCCCTTCCTTTGACAAGGACCACTGGCACCTCTCCTTTTATTTTTTCTCTCGTATTCGTTATGATCGCAATAACGGCCTTCGATCGATGCTTTGTATCGAAAGTCGATTAATGTGAGAACGTTTTTAGTCGCGTCGTGTTAAACGAAACGCAGGACTATCTAATCTCGCAATAGATTTATGACGCAAAACAATAGAATTACGTTGCGCGTTATAGCTGGAATAAATAATCGCGTCACCGGCATCGAATATCACGTCGCCGATGAAACTCGGAATTTGTATTTAATTTATCGACGTTTTCGTAGATTAAATCGAATTTATTACGCGCATAATATTCAAGTTCTATTTTTTGTTTGTATCACGTTATTCGTGCAGGCAGTTATAGCTTGTTCGTCGTTGGAAGAAAATCGTTTCGAACTTGCAAGGCTCCGTTTCATTTGTTTTAAGTAGATTTACGAGACGACGATTGCCGCGATACAAAGCGATTAAACTACTACGACCGTGAGTGAAGTTGATAGTTTACGGTAAAAGTCAATCGAATTTAGTAGCGAACGAAACGCGACATGACAAATGTCTAGATCGCACGATACCACGAGACCGAAGCGAATCTATTTCGAAAAAAGAAAAAAACAAAAAAAGAAACCAATATCGTTTATCGTACGCTTTACTCTGGATGCCTCGCAATATATTATAAAAACGTAAGAACATCGAAAGCTCATTTATCCGACTTAGTTAATCGGCTTTAGACCAAGTTTCTTATCGTTAACGATTTAGGTGGTGCCCTAAGTGAGTGGTTTAGATAATCAAGCTTTGCTTATTCAAGAGACTTCGCTAAAGATAATATAGAATGCTTAGTTTCGTTTATATGGAGCACGTTGGCATTAGACGAATTTATTCAACGTAGGTGGGCCCTTTTTCAAGGATCCAAACACTCGAAGATACAATTTCCACTCGAGCGATTCTTCGGAGCATGCCCGTCCCGAGTGTCATCTTACCTCGACGTCTCGAAATTTCATTTTCTTTAGAATAGACTAGAAAATTCTTCATAAACGATAAAAGAAAATAAAGGGAACGAATGGGAATGAAATGGGAACAGTTCGATTTAACGAATCGTGATCGTAAATGGCCAGTAGAAAGGATTGTATTTTTATGCCACGGAAGGGATGCACGCGTGCACGTACCTTCGAAGGGAGAATTTTCGTCGTTGGCTGGAAGAGAGACGCGCGCGCAGAGGGGGTCGTACGTCGAGAATCGTTCCCAAGGGTGCAACGTGGAAACGCTTGAATTATCACTCTTTTGCGAGAAGCGAGCGTGCAACCTGCCGCAGTGCAGGCACCAACGACTAATCTATTAACCACGGGTCCTAGTCGAGTGCTGCTCCCGTCCAACGAAATTGTCCAATTGAATAGCGCCAGCGTAAGAGTACCATTCCGTTCTATCGTCTTGATTATCTTTCAAATATTTTCCGTGTATTGATCGTCGAGCCGAAATAAGAACAAAATTTTCCTTCTAAAAAAGAAGGAAAAAAAGAAAAGAACAAAAAAAAAAGAAGACAACAGGGAGAAGAAAATGTTTCATTTCGTAAGAGGAGCGAACAAAAATGGTTCCATTTAAAAAAGTTCCGTTTAATCATGGCGCGTTCCTCTTGCCTTCCTGTTTCTTTCCTATCTCGATCGTCTCCCGACTAAATATTTCCCGACCCCAGGCTCTTACGGACGACACGGGACGTTCGTCGTTGTTTGCGTGATTAGCTGCTTCATTGGGCTCGTCCCGTCTCTCGAGTTTTCTCGTGCAAGCCAATTTTGGGAGACAGGAGAAACGGCTTCGGTCGTTCGTTTCGACGGCAAATCGACGCTTCCCCTTCTACCTTTGACTTTTTACGGGCCACGAGAAGAAAAGAGAGATAGAAATAGTAGAAAGAGAGATAGAGGAAGGGGTTCGTAGTCTTCCAAGGGAAGGGAAAAAGACCAGTCGATAGCGAGTGCGAGAAATTAGGACGCTGAAAGTTTCCTTTTCGAGTTCCTTTTCCTCCTAGGACGCGGTACGCTCGCTCTCTACGGACTTTTTCGAGCGTAACGAGCTGTAGGTGCTTAAGTAAACAGTTTGGTCGATCGACCGAGCACGTAATCGGTTGGCTTTTCGATTGTTTATGTGTTAACCCTACGTGACGGTCCTCTCTTACTTCGGGGTTTTACAATTTATACGGTAAACAAATCTCTCTCTCTCTCTCTCTCTCTCTCTCTCTTTCTCTACACACACACACACACACATGTATCTATATACTTATACACTTATTATACCATATCTTCCTTCTTAGTGACATTGCGTTTTAACGTCGTAATCGTTATTGCTTTTCGACTTGGCAAAGGTCTAATGCCTTCGATCGTCGATTTCTTTGGGAAACGTCATTTTCTCTTTTCACGAAGAAACGTACCTCGCACGCGCGCGCGAGAAAGAGAGAGAGAGAGAGAGAGAGAGAGAGTAATCGATAAAACGAGTTCTTCCATTCGTTCGTCGGGGAACGTTTTATTCGATCAGGAGAAAGCTCGTAAAGGATTAACGATCGATGGTTAGTCCATGCATTAATATTCTCTTCTTGCTATAGGTAACGTGTTTCGCGTTTGTCCGACACGAGAAGCGCATCGGAAACTCGCAACTTCCTTTAAACCGGACATGAATTTCGTCGGTTATCCATCACATTTAAGACACTCTGCGCCTCGAACATCGATAGGACCATCGCTCTTCCTGTAGTTACACTAGTAACTCATACATATTCATACATGGAAACTACTTACTTTCGTATTTATTCATGGCGTCCCTGTTAAACGTTTAATCAGCATAAAGTAAGCTTTCTGACGATGGACGTAATTTTGAAAAAAAAAAAAAATATGATAGTCCCCGCGCTCTCTACTCGCGTCCTTTATATTTTTCTCATAAAAGTACGCAAATGAGATCCGCCGCCGTGGTTTTAAATTATGTCTTAATTTTAAGCACGACGCTCGTTCTTAGTCGAATCGGCCGTAGGTCGAATCGCCATCGTCGTCATCTTTTCGAGACCTTTCTCTCAAAAGGATCTCTCTTTCTCTTTTTTTCCTTTTTTTGTTTTTGTTTTTTTTTTCTTTTTTTGTTTTTTCTTTATCGTCGTTCGGCATCGTCGACATTGATGCGACAAGTGTTCACGCCGCGTCGTATTTTATTACATATCATTTCGTTTCGGCGCATTAAAAGTCACCGCGGCGTGTGTCTGACTCCCGGAGAGCTAAAAAAAAAAAAAAAAGGGGGGTTCTCTCGATGAGAGCGATACAAGTCGTTAAAAGCACACGTTTCACATCCACGCGTTACAAACAGACGTTCTTTTCTTTTTAGACGTTGAAATTTCACCGTCGGTCCTCTCGAATTTAGTTAGCGTTCGGGTTTCGTTATTTGCGTTTGAAAATTTTATCGAAAACTCTTGGCCGTTATTTTTAATAACATCGATATTACATGGCAGAATACGGTCACCGTGCGGCCTTATAAACGTTAAGTTTTGACTCGACAGTGTACAGGTTCGATCACTCGGATAACGAATATTGCTCAAAGCTGGTTCGGAAAGTGAAATTAGTTTAAGAACGTAGTACGACCGAAATGTAACTCTATTGAAGATATAAGAGCTCATAAAATTTTGATAACCTTTTTTAAGTAATTTAATAGGTTCTAAGACGGAGGATGTCGTGTCGTTTAATATTAATAATCCAAGTTTTGAATTATATCCATCGAGTCTCAGGAATACTTTGGAGCGAGACATACGGCTTCTTAAATAAAGCAAGATATAGTAAGATGTAGTAGGTATAAAAGTTGGAAGAGGCCTTGCCCTTCTATATCGGAATGGGAGAGAAAGTACGGGACGTTTCGGGAGACACAGACGAGACGATTTGGGTACGACGGGTGTCGAATAATCGAAGATCATCATTTAATTAAACTTTCCGTGAAACTGAAATGCAATCCATTAATCCGTCGAGGAAATTGCGAGGGTTGACAGCCCCTCGAAGAAGCTTTCTTCTTGTTCTTCCACTCGCTCTTCTTCCTCCTCTTCGTCTTCTTCGTCGTCGTCTGCCTCTATCTCCTTAAACCACTCCCTTCGTACATTGTTGCTCATAGTTCAAGGCCGAAATGAAGTTGTCGGAGGAAGTAATTTATGATAATCTCGGTGAAGCGAGGCCGAGCGTTCGCCCCCACCCCCCCCCCCTCTTCGTTCGCGACTCATTTGAATAATTAATGCAAAATACCGTCTAAATAACGTGCAGAGACCGCCCGTTCTCCGCACCTGTAGGTACAAGCCGCGCGTATATGGAAATGCATCTCCGGCAGCAACACCGAAAATGGCCACCGCGATTCACCCAATTTCGGCTTAGCTACAACCTTCGCATTTGGGGAAAAGTTTATTGAATTATCGCGGTCCCGTGTTGCATTTCGTGTTTTGGCTTACACGTCGAAGAGAGCGAGATCGTCAGCGAGTGCGAGAAGGGGAGAGAGAGAGAGAGAGAGAGAGAGAGAGAGAGAGAAAGAAGGGTACACGCGTCTGCGTACCGATTCATGAACGCCGAGCGCCGACACGTTTGGAACTGTTTCTAAGCGAGAAAACCGAAATAAACCAACGAAAAATTGACTTTGCATTATTAACTGTTGACGTTGGAATGCAATATAAAGTGTATTATGAGACGGATAAATATTTGTTTTGTAACTTTTTCCTTTCCAATTTATCGTATTCCGTAGAACTGAATTTGATTGATCCTCTCTACGTCGCTTTTATATATGTGTATAAATATATATACATTTTTTTTTTTTTAACATTTTTAACGATCGTCGAGACCGGAAGACGATTTTTCTCTTACTTTATCGGTAAATCTTTCCAAGTGTCCTCCTTTTCTTTTGTCTTTTATCAGTTCCCGTCAGAAAGTTAATAGACTCTGAGAGGCTTCTCTCCTGGCTTTTTGCCGAATGGATTCATTAACAGTTACGATTGAAAATACACAAGACGACGTGTACTTCGTCGTCATAAGTGGGAAGTAGTTTTTTATGATAACGTTAAAGGATGGTATCGGCCGAGTTGAAAGAGCAAAAGAAAGGGAGAAGCGTTAAAAGGCTCTTTCCTGTTCTTATTTCTTTCTTCGATGCTTCCCCGAGTTATAATGGGCTTTTACTGCATGAATAGAAGAGCCAAGATGGATCCTTCATGGTGCTACTCGCTGTAGGTGTCTGGAGCGAAATTAGTCCGCATTTATATTCCTATTTGCATACAATGGAATCAGATAGCGTAATAATTGTTCTTTTAATTTAAAACTTCTATCAGGGAATTCACGGGAATTTCGGATAGGTATCGTTCAGCGGGTCGTGTTGAAATTATCGGCTTTAATTGCAGACTCTGCAATTTAATCTCGTTAGCATTGATGGGCTTCTTCGTGCCATTAACGTATGATAAATTAAGATTTGCAGGTAGGTGCTCTATAAAAGAAACAAAAAAGTGAAACAAGAAATGTAAAAATAGAGATAGATAGATAGATAGATAGATAGATAGATAGAGAGAGGGAGAGAGAGAGAGAGAAGGGGAGGGAAATGTTCCATCTTTCGCACGTTTCCCCAATTATGAGGATTTTCCAAAAACGTGAAAAAAAAAAACAGAAAAGGCAGCATGGCTTCAGCTGGTAAATCTATCAAGTTCAAAATCCTGACGTGAGCTTAGGGATTCTACACCCTTCCACAACGGTGTTCCCTTATTTTCTCGCTCGAAATGTCGGATAAAAAACATCCAACACGTGTTCTTACGCGATACAAGACTCGTAGCGCGCCTCGAAAGGAGGATTTCGGAGTCAAATTTTTTTTTCACACGTTCCCCTGTGATCATGGAATCTTGTCTAAAGTATAGAAAGTATGTTAGACGAGTCGAAAGAAATACTGCAATGAGAGCATTTTTGTATAGTTACGTCGGGCATATATGCGTGTAAATATATTACGCGTATTTATATATCATTATCGTTCGAATTCACGCGTAAAAGAGAGTCCGGTATCGTTGGTATACAAGTTGTCAATGTTAACATTGCAACAATCAACAAAGCTTTGTTGGCTTTCCTAACGACGAGTTTTAAAGGCCATCTCAAAGTATTCGCATTCCGACTACCGACCGCAATAGAACGGTCAGACCGAGCACGGATCGTGATAGTGGTAGTAGCGATGGGAATGATGGTGGTGGTGGTGGTGGTGGTGCTGCTTTCTGGATTTGCTTTGAGCACACCGAGTAGACGCTTTGCTCGTTTACCATTACCTCTCCATGCTAATAACTAATATATGGATACGACATGGTTGCGCTTGCATTCGGTTAAATGCGAGCCAGTCGATTTGGGAAAGTTCAACATCGAATTTGATTAATTCTCTGTGCGAATAATATTGAATTACATACGTTTAGAAACACCTACCTAGTCGTACTAGTTCGAGTTATTCAGCTATCGTTTTACGAGAAACTATCATTTTATTATACGTCTCGAACGAGATAAAGAACTATGGCGCGTATTGCGTAGGCCCGCTAGTACGTCCGGAAGCGGAGGCCCCTCTTCTTATCTTTCGCACATTAATCACGTCCTCTCTCGGCGCGCTCACCTGCATTTCTTTTCGAGATAGGTGTGTAGCTGTCGGCGTGTCAGACCGTTGAGTGATGTAAAGGTGTATCTCCTTGATATGATGGGGAAGCATTTCCATGTAATTGGACAGCTCCGAAACAAATACGCTATCCTCCGAGAAGATTACCGTATTATGCAAATTGTTCCAAGTGAAACACAATTTTGATGTCGGCAGCCGGCACCACCTCGTGGATTTCGTACTTTTTCTCTCTTTTTTTTTTTTTTTTTTCTATTTTTCTTTTCTATTCTTTTCTTTTCTTTCCTTTTCTATACTTTTCTTTTCTTCCTTCCATTTTAATAAGAACTCTCGCGCCTTTATAAAGTCTCGATGAAGATTTTAATCGATCCGTATCAAAGAAGAAGAGGCAAAAAATCTCGAAGAATAATTATTGGAATTACTTCCTTAAGAATCCTTAGCTACGATTACTCGCTGAAATAGCGAAGTAGAATACGCCTAATTAAACCGAGCCCTTAGCAAACTCGAACGATCGTGTAACGCCCGCGATTATGATTACATTATCACCAAGTAAACATCGATGGGAGTCGAAGGCTAAAACATTCGCCGCAGTCATTTGAATGTTCCAATTATGTTTGATGCGTCTCGGTCCTTAGAAAACAGAGAGGGGGAGGGAGAGAGAGAGAGAGAGAGAGAGGAGGGGAGGAAGAGAGAGAGACGGCAATGTTCCTTCCGTCGCGCATGAATAGAGAACGATCTTGAAAGCGCCATTGAAATTACGGAGATAACTTCTAACTCAAATAGCTAAAGACTTTAACCAGTTACAATTAGCAGGGACTGCAGCGCACTGTTTGTCGTATAATGGAATTTGCTAATGATAATTCAATATCCACGACGAGCTCCTTTCGGCGGAAGGTAAAGGGTTGAAAGTGCATTTTCCAACCTTCCACAATTCCCTCCTTACGTTTCCTCTCATCTTTCTCTTTTACCTTCGCCAGCTCTCCTTCGAGCGTCCAAAGTTTAATAAGGCATGCGTTTTCAAGCTTCTTCGCTCGATTTTCGAGGAAATATTCTATCGTCGTATTTTCGGTGGATAGTGGGCAGATCTCTCTCTCTCTCTCTCTCTCTCTCTCTCTCTCCCTCCCTCTCTTCATCTAGAATCGTTGGTATGAGAGTGATTCCGATGGTGGGGATGGGTGGTTGCTGGTTTCTGTTCGTCTCACCAGCGGGGATAATTAATTCAGCACGTGGGTGTTTGCCATCTGTGCTGCTCCAGTCCGAGAGAAAATGGAGATACGAAATCTATTTCGATCTCTCGCCGGACGGATAGATGGATAGGATACTTTGTTTTGGCACCGAACCGCAAAAAAGTCGGCCGCATGGTGTTATTCCATCGACGGTTCTCGATCGGTGTGGATACGTTTTAGAATTCGTTATAAACTCGATGTCGATAGAAAAGGAAGAAAAGATAAATAGAAAGTGAACAAGAGGGGGAACCCGAGAGATTTAAATATTTTTCTTTTTTTTTTTTTTTCTTCTTCTATAGTCCCGTTGGGTGATTCACACGGTTTCACATTTAAAATTACAAACAATGTGAGAGCCGTATTTTCACATTTCGATTTTATCGCTTAGTATGAATCGCGATTTAATTCTTCAATTTCGTGAATATTTAAGAAGAGCTTTTCGCATTCTATCCGGTTTTATCGTATTCAAGGAAAAAGAGAAATGCCAAAAGTATCTTCGTAAAATTCTTGGAAGGAAAGTGTGGGTAGGAGGGTAAGCATGTGGTTCGTTCGATCTTCTCGCGAATCACGAGAAAAGCCCGGTGCTTTCGTAATCCTCTCTTATTTTCCTTCTTTTTCTCTTTTTCTGTAGTTTCTCGCTACTAGCGAGCATCGCCCCCAGGCATCGTCGTACACAAGCCGACTATGTAATTCCAGAAGACCTTCGTTACTGTGCTCGTAGGTGGGAGGAGGACGGAAAGAAATGGAAGCTCGGGTTAAGAGTAAAAAGAAGGAAGAGAAATAGAGATAGAGGTCTTCGGGGAAAGGCGGGCTGAGAGAATCAATGGGTTTCTCTTAGTTAGCCGGCAAACGCTCGGCAAGGACGATTGTATACGCTTTAAGGCAAGGCATCCCTTGGTCGAGGAGTGAATGGAGAACGAGGCCGAGCATCTTCTTCGTGGCTCCGAGCGAGATCTCATCTTGAAAAGGAGAACTGGACTCGACGTGCCTTCTTGCATTACTCCTATCTTTCTTCCTTCCTTCCTTCCTTCCTTCCTTCCTTCCTTCCTTCCTTCCTTGCTTCCTTACTTTAGCTTCCTTAGTTTCGAGCGTTAGAACTCTTGAAGGTAGGTTGATGTCGAGCGTTAAAATGATATATGTTATTCCCTTAATTAAGCCCTTGTCGAGCGTCCGAGCTTAGTCAGGAAGCAAAGTTTGTTCGTGCTTGTTCGAGAGTAAGAGAGAATGGAAACGTGAGAGAAAGAGAGAAAGAGAGAGAGAGAGAGAGAGAGAGAGAGAGAGAGAGAGAGGGGTCGTTTCTATGAGCACCGTGGAAGTTGCTAATATTATTTGCTCGTCTGTGGGCTTGCACCGAGCCAAGGTGGTGGCCTTTCAGAAAGCGAGCTTACACTCTCGCGAATGCCTCGCACGTACATATGTACGTACGTGCCAGTGACAGAGGACTGACACCAGCCTGGTCTTTGATTTAAATTTCCCGTCTAACAATCAGGCGACGCTTGTTATGTCTTTTTTAACGGATGCCTTGCCGTGAATAGGAACACGGTATGAATAGAATTCCGCTAGTAAAACGAGACCGGGCTGTTATATCTATAGGGCGAGCGTTCTTTATAGTATTTACTTTTCCAATTTAAAATGAATTTTGATAAATCCTTTAATCGTTTGTTTCTTGGTAGCCTGGAAAAAAGTTCCTATCGCGATTTCCTTACTCTTAATTGAGTATATATACTCGGTGGAGGATAGGATAAAGGGGTCAGAAAGGTATCGGAGTTGAACAAAGTACAAAACGGAAGTGGATCCTTTACACGATTATGAGATAACCCCCCGTAGCGATATTCCTGTCATGTAAGGAACTCGAAGGTAGGAAGGTAGGAAGGAAGGAAGGAAGGAAGGAAGGAAGGAAGGAAGGAAGGAGAGCAGTTAAGGTGAACGGCAGACGTTAACGCGATATATGTTATTCGCTTAATTAAGCGCTTGTTCAACCTGGAGGTCCATACGCCGTGGAGATAGCAAACTTTGTGTCGTAAAATCGTGAAAGTCTTGTCTCTTAACGCGAGCAGGGATACGAATATGTCGCGTAAACCATTGAACTTACCAGGCTTTACCACGTTCTCTAGGATGCTTTCATCGAGTTTTTTCTTTCTTCTTTTTTTTTCCTCCCCTTTTCTTTTTCTCTTGATAGCGATCGGTAACGATCTCCGAAATTACCTTTAATATATATACGAGGATATTTCTATTAGATAGAGTTGATTAGAACTTTTCGAGAGTAGCTAGTTTTCAGATCTTGAGATAAGACCGTTGGAATAACGATCGGGAACTTGCAAAGTTCTCAGATAAGAAAATTCTAAGATCGGAGAAAAAGAGGGACGATTTTCAGCGAAAGCAAAAATCACGATAGAAATAACTTTCCCGATAGTTTTAATTACGAGAGGTTTTATAAAATTCACGCATATTATAGAAACAGAGGGAAGTGCCCGATGACTAAACCCGTTCGTTGAAAGGAAAGAGCGAGATCTCTCGTTATCTCTCGAGAACTTGAAGTAATCTCGGCTCGAATTTTCTTTCTTATTTCTCCCTTATTTCTCTTTCCTCTTTTCCATTCTATTTTCTTCCTTTTTGTTTTTCTTCTCTCTCTCCCTCTCTCTCTCTCTCTCTTTTTTCTCTCTCTTCGCTCCTATCCTCGTTTTTCTCCGCATCCTTTATTTTTCTTTAGTTCGTTCACGAAAGACAAGAAATCGCCGTTGGCGAGATAGGACGGTGGTATATGTTATGCGTTAATTAAGCTCTCAGCCGTTCTTAACGTTTCAAGATTAGCGGAACCGTAAAGTTTGCACGAAACGCGCGAGGACCATTTGCCTTGCACGCGAATGCACGGACGTGTCCCTCTTGTCTTTCTTGTCTTTACATCTCCTCGTGCAAATGTACGATCAGCCTTCCTACCCTAAACCTTTACGGTCATTAATCAAAGAGCAGAGGGACCGGGCAAAATCGACCTTCCGATGAACGATCGTCCGATTCTGTCGTTGCAAGGTGATGCTTTTATCGGAGGATTTATTTTAAACGAATACAACTGCGCTCTCGTTTCTTTCCTTTTTTAAATCGACACATTTCTTCCACGACAAAGATTGAAATACATCGGGAAACGGATCCAATGACGTATGGAACTGAAATACAATGCATCATCCCATTTCGATATTACGTTTATAAATATTATATATTTCAAAATGACCATTTACATTTTGCATCTTTCATTCGTCCGGCATAGAATCTAATGCGTTTCTCCAAGATGAATGTTTCGTGCGAATTAGAAGAAGCACATTTAATTACATCGGTTAATTAACTTAGCGTTCGTGGAATCCAAAGCAGTGGGTGAATTTCATTCGGTGTAAACGGGAAAGGGCTCTGAAACCTACACGTAAGTAGCTCTCCGAATGTAGTCACACAAGCTCGAAGATGTGTTCAACGTTAATACACTTAGTGTTCCTTTGCGACTATTCGCATACGTAAAGATGGACTCGATCTCGTCGCATAGCTAAAGCTGAAACGAATTCGGACGGAGAAATAGAAAGGAAAATTAACGGGCAAGAATATTTAAACTTTAAAAAAGTCATTGAGTCGCGTCGACAACCTGCGAATAATAGTAGCGTCGACTTAATCGAACGAAAACGGAATCGAATTCGCACGTTGGGATTTCAATGGCTCTGGTATCGTTTCAAAGTAAGAATTGCGAATAAAATGTGAAGTGTAAGCGTTAGTAATTAAAGTACAAATATCTACGAAGAAGCAGCGTTATCTAGGAAAGATAGATTCGAGCCCGTCCCAATCGAGATTTAAAACCGAACGGTATAAGAGCTAAGCCATCGATGAATGGAAGTTAATCATGGACATGCGAATCTCGTCGTTCTTTCGAAAACGCCGCCGGCTCGGAAAGACATGGAATTACGAGTGCCGGAGAAAAGTAACGTGTTCTCTTTTTTTTTCTCTCTTTCTATTTCGTAATCCCCCTCAGTGAGAGAGAGAGAGAGAGAGAGAGAGAGAGAGAGAGAGAGAGAGAGAGAGCAGCAACCCTTAAAAAAAGGTGATGCGGATTTATTCTAAAGGGTCGCTTTTGTAAATGATGAGTGTTGTTGCTCGTGCCGGGAAGGCGAAGTGCTCTCGCGAGCAAGCAAACGTACGAGAGAGAGAGAGGAGAGAGAGGAGAGAGAGAGAGAGAGAGAAAGAAGGGCTGCCGTTACCTAGCGACCGGGAAGAGAAAAGCTTTTCTCTTTCCCCCTTAAATCCCTTTTTCGATTCTCACTAATTTCGCGAAGAGGGAGAGAAAATCCGTCATCGACTTTTCGAACGCTACGCGCGAATTTATTTTAAGCGTCATCTCGTCTCGATGTTTAAATATGTGAAATCTCTCGAAAAATTACATCCCTTTATTTTCTCTCTGTACTTGTCACAAAATCCCGAATATTTGTCTTTCTCTTCGTTTCTTTTCCGCTAATTTATTTTGTTTCTTCTTTTATTTTTATTTTTATTTTTTTCTTTCTTTTTTTTTTTTTTTTTTTTTTTTTTTAATTTTTCGCATCCTTTATGAGGAGTATGATCTTTATTAAAATGACAGATGAAGATTAGAATAAACGAACGAAGAAAGTCGTTTTCATTTTCATTTATCATGGAATTATTAGTTGAGCTCGTTGTCAAAAACGTGACACGTTTTCATTAAGTTTCATGAATTCCAGCATCGTATACGAAGGCATGAAATATTAAAAATATTGTTTGACATTAAAGTTCATATTTATAAGGGACGATCGTGAGGATCGTGACGAAACGGGAACGTTACTGTAAAATGGATGTATCGCGGAGTTATGTAGCGTGCACCGCGAGTAGACGAGAATAAAAATATATCCGAGGCCCGGGATTGCGAGATTCCTATGTACCGGGGGTTTCGAAGATCGCGCGTGGAGATTAATAAACTCTCCGGTCGTTGCTTCGATCGTAGAAATCAAAATGGAGGCGGATAATGACGGCACGATTACGTTGGCAAAGTTGCCACGTAGTCCTCGTAATTATTATGGGCGCGGGCCAACGATCGAGAAGATCGATCTCATCTTCGAGATGGTGGATCTAATAGCTAAAGAAGATACGAAGCCGCGTCGGAAGAGACGCGGCGAACTAAAGCGGAATACTAATGTTCCCTGATAACGGCGATTAAGTAGCGACCCGGGAAGTTAACTTACGGATCAAGAGAAAACGAAATACATTCCAGCGCGATACGTCATTTGATTTGAGAGTCAGGGGAATGGCGCGAGACGTTTTCCAAGTATACTTTGCGTGCGAAAGATAAAAATGGTTTTGACCGATTAAGCGCTTTATGAAATGGAAAGATAAGGTTAGGCGCCGTAAGAAAACAAGTAGCCAGCCTGAAGGAAGAAAAACGAAAAGAAAATGAAAAAGGTTCAAAGTACGATACCTCGGTACGATTATGAATACGGCAAAGTTTGTATATTTTAACTGAAAGGTCACTGTAAATCTGTCGAACGTGCCGGTCGGCTTTTCCTCTCGTCATTAAGCCAAACGATCAGCTGTCTTTAAAACACTGCGAGGAAAAGCATGCGTCGCGCTTATAAATAACGCTCATTCTTCTCTATACGTCCATCGAACAGCTGCTGTCGCTTTTTTAGGGCTTTTTCAAAGGTGCCAACAAAATATACACGACACGTGGCACGAAATCCGATTCTAACGACGTCGACTCCTTTGACCTCCGTCAAAAGATTTATGAAAGGTGGCATAGGAAACAGTAAGACGATTTCTTCGCTCCTTTCTTTCGGCCAACTTTTCCTGTATAACGTGGAAATAAGAAGGAGTACTTCCGCTTTCTTCGAACGAGAAAATCTCTTTACTTTCTCACGTTTCCAAAGCGTATTCTCGCGCGAGATAAATAGGACAACGAGATAATAGATTTTACCTTTAGGAGCTAAATCTTGATCACGTTTGTGAAATATTATTATATCGTAGAGAAAAGAAGAAACAAAGAAATAATACGGAAGACAAACCGAACTATTCGATTTCGATGACTGGTTTTACAAATTAATTCGAATTATCTTGATTGAGTATTATTGCGAGCGAACGACGACGATAATTCTCTTCGAATGTCAGTTGGCTGACTCGAAAAATTATCGAATAATCACCACGTGTAACGTATTTGATGAACCTAAAAGTGCCTATAGCCTATAGCATTTGGATTCCATCGTTTAGAACGCGTTTCTAGCATATAATTTTATCCGAATATTCGGGACCTTAGAACAACGTAAGAGTTCTTGGGATTGATATATGTATATATATAAGAATTCTCTCTCTCTCTCTCTCTCTCTCTCTCTCTCGCTCTCTCTCTCGTAACCTTTCATTTGGGATTGCCGCAAAAAGTATACGTGGTATAGGCTACGGTTTTACACGATGGAGTAAAGAAATTAAATGAGCAACGGTAGTAAACTATACAATCATGCTGTTATAAAAAACACTATCTTTTACTTGTATAATAACACGTTTTCGAATGGCTGACGTAAAACGAAAGCGAATATTTCGAAGCGTAGGATCGTTTAACGTTGAATATTTTGTTTTGCAAACACAAGAGAGAAAAATATCCCTATGATGGAAAGAAAGAACAAGTATCATTCGTATTTAAATTACAAGTTTCCTAATATAGGCATAGAAGGAGGATAAAGAATCCATTTCCGTCGATTAGGGAGAATTTCGAAGAATCATTGGAGTGTAGATAAACGGCCGCATCCAAATATTTTGAAACGGCATGATTCCTCGTTATAACGTGAACAGGAAGGGATCGATCTTTCGTGAGTACGGCAAACCTTAAGAGAGCCACAAAAGAGCAAACTCCAAAGCAGGACGATCTTAAGTGTCCAACGCGTCCCCGAATCGTTTCGAAATAGGACCTCCATGGTGGGTATTGCATCGTTCCGTTTTCTCTTCTTCTTCTTCTTCTTCTTCTTCTTCTTTTTGTTTACTTTTCCTTTTTCTTCCTACATCAGGTATACGACACTGGTGTATTGGCAAAGACGCGTTATTTGAACCGTGCCATTGTCGATTTGGTTGGGACAACAATGGGGACAGCTGACAGGAGAGGACCAAAACATTGAGACGTATCCCTTGTTGCTCCTGTCACCGGCGACCCCTCCCTTCCTCTTTACATTATTACAGAAATATTTGAAACTCCTTGTTATTCGCCGTAAGGATATATCCGAGGTAGTACGTATTGTGTTGGCTAGCAACAGCAGCAGCAGCAGCAGCAGCAGCAGCAGAGACTAAACCTCGCGTAACCATCGTGACGTCGCTCTTGTCGTTGCTCGTTTAAAGAAACAGGGACCGAAAGGAGCCAAGAATTTTTCCGAGATATTTTCGAGGCGAAAGACTCGGTAAAATTTCGACTCACGCGGCAAATGCTTCTCGCCCTTTTCTCCACAAATATTTGGCACACCTGCAACGTTACGTGATACCCCGTGGTGAGATAGTAGCGTGCTCGGATAGAAAATTGAGAACGGACTGCTGAAAGAAGAGAGGAAGCTGATCCAAACGTTCCTTCGCGTGCGAACATCCTAGAAAATTTTCAAGTCAATAAGAAATGATTTCTTCGTTCCTAGTTATATCATTTTTATGATATATAAGACATTGTTGTTTATTCTTCAAATTCTACAGAATTATTTTACCACCGGTATGTTTCATACTATTTCGCAACACGTGTTCCTCGAGACTTTTGAAAAATATTTAGCACATCTGGAGCATTACGTGATTCTATCTGGGGTTTTCGCGTTGATCATCTAAGTAAAAATGGAATTATAAGAAAAGCGCTAGATTACGTTTCCAGGCGATGCACTCCCCAACATTGAATTACCGGTTGTTTGTTTGTGTGTTCATATTTGTGCTACCACGAGTCAAGCATATAGACGATGCACGCGATAGAACAAATGAAATTTAAAACGATTAGCGAGAATTATAATCAACGCGGACATAAATTGAAACGTGAATGGAGACGTGCATCGCATCATAAACGTCATTGAATCACAAATATACACATGTTCGATGACGTTTGCCGTTTTTAATCGACGAAATTATTTACTCGTGTCTGGCGACAGAATTCTTAAATTCGAGAAAAATCTCATCGAGTTGTCTTCTTTCAAAAAATCATTCGCGATGCTTTTCGCGCAAAAACGATAATGCATTACGATCGGAGGGAAGCGTAACCGATAAACCAGCCTGCAGTTTCATGCATGCGTCATCAGGAAAAGGGTGCGCGGAGCTGTCGGCGGTAACCGCGTCGACTTCGACGTACGTCAACGTCGGTACGCGTCACCGAAATTCAGGAAAATACTCTCCTCCGCGCTACGCATTCTATATCGATCCGAACGAGCGAGCGAGAGAGAGAGAGAGAGAGAGAGAGAGAGAGAGAGAGAGAGAGAGAGAGAGAGAGAGAAAAAGAGGGAATTGGCGGGAGAAACGATGGAAACAAAAAGCTCCCCCAAGTAAACGACCTCTCTCGGCGTTCGAAGAAAGGAAAAATAGTCAAAAGTCGATCGAAATCGTTGACGCTTCTTTTCTCGCGTAAAGTGGAAGAAGGAGATGGAACGGCAAGCTGGAAAACGTATCAATTCTATTTCGAGACAGTCATGGAAATTCACGCTTCGCTTTTCTTCCCACTCGGTGGGGTGGCAAAGATGGCTTTTGTTGCGACGGGAGAAATGAAAAATGACCAAGATGTTTAGTCATCGGCTTTTAGTGCCCGACCGGTCGGAGTTCCTTCCCTTTTTGTCTCCCTTACTTTCTACTCAAAGATACTTTTTAGATACACGTTAAATATCCACCACGGCGAAAATCGTCTGGTTTTGAGACCACGATGATTCGATATTTACGCACAATACCGAAAGAAATTGCCACACGTCGTGACTTCGATGCTCCCTAGGAGATCTCTTCTGAAAAAATTTTTTCAATTTTCCCCATTTTTCTCGGAATAGTTCTCGTATCGCACGTAGTGATACTTTTACACGCGTAAACGTTCGATCTCGCAGAAAATCGTAGCAAAATGTCGAAGGTCTGTATCGTCGATGGAGGAGAAAGGAAGAAACGTGCTTTTCGTTTAGCTCTCGCAATTTCCCGTTTCCTTTCCTTTCGCGACCTTGACTAATCGAACGAAAAAAAACTACATCACGTAGCTCTCGCCGTAGCTATATTCCTTTGATCGGCGTAATCGTTACTCCATCGATCTCGTTATAACTATTATTCCGACTTTGCGCGCGTTGGCCCGACTCGGTAATTTTCTCTCTTTTATTCTTTCTTATTTTCTATTTTTCGTCTGGTACGAAAGTACTGATAAAATTTGGATGTGCCCATTCGATTATTTTTCTTCTCGTCCCTCTTTCGTTTCTTCTTCATTTATGAACGAGCGGTTCAGCATTACCTATGGAGCCAATAAAAGAGCGAATTGTTTGGATCTAATGGAATTCGATTAGATGCTGCCGGGTTCTTTATCGAGAAACGGAAGATATTACTTTACTGGGCGAGCATTTATGATCGATATCAAGATCCATGCGGTATATTCGTTAAACGATACGTTGACAAAGTACTCGATGTACATCGTCAAAAACGTACGAGACTCGTAAGTAAGTAGGTTGGATCGAAGTGAAAAATTTGCGCGTTGGACGAGCCTATCGATCGAAGATTGAAAACTTCAAAAACAGCTTCGTAACGGTATATATATATATATTTATGATCTCGAGGTGGCGATCGGTCGATACGTTACGTCGTTCGTGGCTCGAATTCTTGAATTTTTATCGACGATCGGTGGCGCACGATATCGGGTTGAAAAAAAAAAAAAAAAAGAAATTGGAAGGTAAGATAAATTTGCGGAAAGATAAATGAAATAAATGAGTATGGCATCTACCGTGGATGATTATGCGGAACGGCTTTCAATCGCAACATTTATTTCTATCTTTGAAATTGTAATAATCGTAGAAGCAACGTTATTAGTCAACCTTAAGTAACAATTAATATTCATTCTTCCAAAATTCTATATGTAAGTTACTTAAGATCTTTTTTGTTTCCGCATAATTATTGTAATTACTATGCATTGCTTTATTTTCTACTGACAGAGTTTCGCTCCATAGTGCGATAAATATTCCTCCTCCCCTTCTTCCTTTCTCTTTCTTTCTTGCTGACTCGATTAGTAGGAGGAAGTACGTCGGGCTTGCAAACGATTAATTAAAGCCGCGTATCGCTCGACGTCTCTTGGGAGCCGTTGTACAAGCGATGCGTCGTAATGAAATTGTGCTTCGATGATAAAGCTAGTCGATAGTACTATTATCGTCCGACTCGCTCGTATCATTCGCTATAGAAACGCTAGTTCGATTTCATCTATTTCTACACGCGAACCTTGTGTCTCATGTACACACACGCTCGAAGAGATGATTTCGTCATCGTCGTCTTCGTCGTCGTCGTCGTCGTCGTCGTCGTCGTCGTCAAAAAGAAAGCGAGAGCTTAGCTTCCCAGAAAAGCCGAGCTCGTGGGAGGGATTAGCGATGAAACAAGATAATAACGACGATCCCTTTGATCTTTCAATTTGGCAACGTTATATATATATATATATATATATATATATATATATATATATATATATCTCATCCGCCTTTCGTTATCAGTTATAAGATGAGCCAAATGAACGAGACCACCCTGGGATTACAGGATAGGGGGTCGGGTGGAAGCCTTCGAGGCACGAGACTCGAATGCGAATTTCATTGGCGTCTATTCCTTAAGATTCACGTTGATGATTTATTTGTTAGCAATCTACGAACAACGTATGTTTTAATTATATCTTTCCCATTCAAATATCTTTTTGACAACTTTATATATTAAGAAACTTTTATTTTTGATAAATAATTATTTTTTATTATATACCCATGTGAGACACGCAATAAATAGATTAAAGGTTTTCTAAACAAACTTTTCATATCGTTAAAAGCTTAATTTATTCGTTCTTTAATTTAAATATTTAAATCTAAGTTAGATTTTCGAATCGAATCACTCTAGTTGAGTCGCGGTTGGATTGATAGATCAAAGATATTTCGAGTTCTCCAGATCCTTTAGTACTTCAACTAGAATTCGTTATTTCGTTCGTCCTTTTCGGAACTTCGACGTTTTCGTGGAATTTCAGTCAAAGGAGAGCAAAAGCTTTGGCAGAAATAGCTGCTTCTATACTTACAGGCCCCTCGTTTCTGCGATACATATGCGTGGCAAAGAGAAACTCCTCGAATTATATATATATATATATATATACGCATACGCAGACGTGTGTATATATATATATATATATATATATATATATATATATATATATATAAAATTACTCTTGTATGTGTACATGTCGAACGTATTTCTGTGTAGTGTTTGCATAGGTACACGCCGTACCCACATTCGTTCGGTCGAGATGGTGGCAATATTTGCGCGGTTCTGACAGGAAGACAATGAGACTCGACCCGTCGCGCGATATACAACCCTCTCCGAGCATCTCTTTCTCTCCCTCTCTCTCTCTCTCTCTCTCTCTCTCACGGCCGCTCATCCTCCATCATTCTCGATCTACCCTTCAAGCGTGGCGCGTACTACACCAATCCGGACGTATCTCAGCCCTTCGTCATCGGAGAGAGGACGATAAGCGAGAGTAGAGCGATGAGAGAAGAGGTTGCACGAAATTTCGAGGGTTAAAGGGAGCTGAAGGAGTGCTCAGGGAAGTGTGTTACCGTCGAGAGAGAGAGAGAGAGAGAGAGAGAGAGGGAAAGAAAGAAAATCGCCTGGATATGTGGCGCTAGTAATCTCGAATTGTAAATTAATCCTCCCGACCTTTCGAGATTAATTTATACTTTGGGATTACACGAGCTCACCCATCGCTAGATGAAAAGAGAGAGAGAGAGGGAGAGAGAGAGAGGATAAGTAGATGTGTGCGTGTATATAAATGTATGTAATTATATATGTATGTATGTATGTATGTATACATACGTATGTATATATACATATATATTCTATATTTACTTTAGTTTAATCTTCCCTTTCATACAGATCACGCTCTAGCCTTGGGTAATCGCCGGTACAAGATTAGACGTCGGCGTTACTCCGCAATAAGTCTCTTTTCGTTTCGCAGGATACCACGTGCGTGAACACACGTGACAGATTTCTCACGAAATGTTGTCGTGCGGTCTGGCATTAAACGCATACCGCGTGTGATTCGTTGCTCGTTCGTTCCTTTGGCCGCGCACGTACTATATTTTCTTATGCGTCCCTCGATCGTGTCGACATACGACGATCCTCGCGAAAAGGTTTCAGCGCATTTGATCAAACGAAGCGTGCCAAGGGTTTTGCATTCTACGATGTATTATTCGTACGGAGTTATTTTCAATCTAGGAGATAAAAACGAAGGGGTAGAAAATTACTTGGAAAGGATAAGTCGCCCGTAACACCCTTGTTTACAGCACTGTACCTTTTACCTGACCGCTATCGTATATACGCGTCGATTGATACGCTCTAAGAATATAACGATCGCTGCTCGTCGTTAAATTAATCAATTTTAATCGAGCGATTCCATGCACGTTACGTTGGAAAACACGGGGACCGTTATATCGCCGGAAGTGTGTCATATAAATAACGGTGAACGTCGCGTTTGCATTTGCGCGATATAAATCTTCGAGGCTCGCACAATATACGAGCATCGCGTTACTTACAATTCTCGTTTAATTCCAGATAAAAGGATTTTTTCGAAGATTAACATGTTCGAGTCTATTCGGAAGATAAATATTAGCATATTCTCAATATCGTAAGTTAGTAGAGTGGAACCTTCCCCTTTACGCGCGATGAATAAAATGAAATATTTAAGAAAGGAAATATTCGTGGGAGTCGAATTTTTAATGTCTAGCTGGAGAAGAAACCGAGGAAATTGTTAGAATCTCTCTTTCCACGTTGAAGAAACGCTCCAGACATTCGCTGTCTTGAAAAGGGAAAAACGGCAGGAACGCTGTAGAAAATTTCTCCGGGAAGCAGTAGGTAACCACCGGGGAAAAGTAGCTGTCGCTTCCGGCGCATCTCTACGGCGTAGGACGTGCTAGGCGCGTATTGCTAGTCGAGTATAACGCACCCCTCGCGCCTCCACCCTCAATGCCCAAAGAGAAAACCCACAGCTTTCACGGCTTTCGGACAAATTGTGAAAAGAATGATGTATTGACCCTGTAAACGGTGCGACGCAAAGGAAGAAGGAAATGTCTACGACGATGGACCTCCCAGAGTCTCTCTCTCTCTCTCTCTCTCTCTCTCTCTCTCTTTTACCCTCGCACACTCGCTCTCGAAAACACCCCAGGAACGAGGCTCCTTATATCCGTTCGGGGACGATGTGACCGAAACGTCTGCCCGCAGCAACCGCCCATTACGTCTATTGTATTCTCGAGGAAACAGTCATTTCTAGAAGGAGACGACGAAGCCACCCTGGAGTCGTCTCCTCCTCCTCCTCCTCCTCCTCCTCCTCCTCCTGCTGTTTCCTCATTCCGGCGAGTCTCGTAACGTGGCTACAATTACGTTTTCACGTTCCACAGTTCAAACAGAAGCGGTTCTTCTCGCTGCTCAACATTTCTAGAGAGGGGAAAATTTGGAAAACGGGAAAGGATAAAGAGATCTCTCACCGATCGTAAGTCCGATGGTTTTATCTTACCGTAAATCTTACGGTCGGCCGACGGAAAATATTTTCCAACGCGACGCCCGTTGGATACGAATCGATGAAGTTTCTATTCTAGGCGGAACGACCCACGTATTCGGTTTCACTCTTTTATCTGATCGGACGTGCGTCAAGTTTGGATGATATAATTAGATGTTTGGGTTGGTCGAATGGTTTCCTCGAAAAATCTTCTCCTTTATCGCAAATGGCAAGACGCGTTCTCGAGGAAGTCGTGAGTAAGTGGATAATGCATTGCGGATAGGTACCATCCGAGTACGAACTGCTCCCTTGTCATTTATATTTTATTGAAAAGTATGAAATTTAAAAGGCAGGTCGGAACAATCGTCGTCCCGAAACAAAGGAAAATTAGAACTTCGTAATACCCACGAAGGGTCTCTCTTTGCATTTTTATTTTTTATTCGATCCCATCGCACTTTAATTTTACGCGATAACGTATGGGAGATTAATTTGGATATTCGAACAAGGTCGATTATTTCGCGATAACATCGAAGAATCTTAAGACTTTGACATTGATATGGGGATGAATTCCAATCGAATGCCGTTGACACGCGCTCACGGATCGAATTCAGGAGATATTTTTCCTCGACACTTCGGTTTCACGCGATAATTTGAAGCGGTCGACAGTTTGGAATGTTTATACCCAGATGGATGCTTTACTACCTGTCCCCGACGAACTGTCGGCCTAAGCTCGTGTGATATATTTCAACCGGTGTCGACTAATCCCTTTTACCCTTGCGACTAAGGTGGCTCGAACGGAACGTAACTTGAACTTTTGGTTTCTATTCGAAATAAATTTTAGAATAGCGCGGTGATCATGAATGACCATTCGACGCTATGCATATTCAAACGAAAATCACTTGGGTCCTCGTAAAGCGTTACCCCTTTGGGAGAGCTCATATTTGGGATGAATTCATCTCGTTCAATAATTTCAACGTAACTTCGGTCCGCCTCGGAGTAATTTCTGGGATTAAATAGATAGAATCTTTGAGCGAGAAGAGAGGTCGAAGGAAAAGTTTACTTCTTTAATTTATTCTTGTCGTAATATCTTTTTAACTTTGTCCTCTTTTTAATTAACCGCGATAGAATATTCCTTTGCTTCGGTACTTTTAATGTCGCTGACGTTCTCCTCCGCGTAATAGTAACATCTTGTCGCTACGAGAAGCCGCATTGTTGCAAATAAATTATAAATGTTGGTCTTACTAAACGGGTGACAAATGGTCAATTAACGTTGATATCAAGAGTGATACAATTAACATAAGTTAACCGTGCAAAGAGAGATATAACAAACATCTCGCTTTCCGCTAAATACATTTGAATATGCACTTTTCCTGACCTTGTTACGCTCTCGAGTGGAACAGAAATGGAGGGAGGAGAGAGGGAGAACGAAATACAAAAAGGCGACCTTTGTCATTTGAGAGTTTGCGCGTTTAGCACCATGCGTCTTTGTGTGGTATTCAGAAATACGAATCTGCGAGTGGACTTTTCTACAGATTTAAGCTCATAGGTAATCTAATTGCGAGTAATCACGGCTTTTCCGTGCTTCAACGTTGTCGGTTCGTTCGTTTCCACGAGTCCGTCAACATGCCGGAGTAATGCTATTTTACTTACGAAGAAAAGAAGTCTTTTTAACGCTGTACCTGAGAAAAGCAAGTTTAACAAATTAATGGTAAATAAGATCGCTGAATGTGTCGTCCATCCATTAAAAGTTGAAGAAGCGCGCATTGAAAAGGCTGGATAATAATTATAATAATAATAATAATTATTTTTTTTTTTTGTTATTATTTACGAAGGTTTAATAAACGTTATTATAAACCTTAATTTTATCCTTTTTTTTTTTCATTTCGAATGCCTATTAGGGTCGGCAAAGACGAACGATAACAAGTCGCCAGGTATTTGGTCATGTTTTATAAAGCTATTATTGGACCCTAAGTGAATACATAAGCAGCGGCCATTCATCAAACCATCCTTTGAATTTTCTGTATCCCCTTTGGCCTTGTAGTACGGCATGGGCAACACGGTAACATGACTAATAAATAAGATGTACATAATCTTAACGATTTCGAGAGCCAACCATTTGCCGGGAGATTTTAACATGACGCGTTACATGCTACGCGCATTTTCGTTACAAAACGAGACATTTTTTGCGGGTAGGGCAAGGCATTCGTCGTCGTACATAAATTATAAGATCTATTTGAATTACGTGTACCTATCGGTATATTGTTTTTTTTTTTTTTTTTTTTTTTTTTTTTTTTTTTTTTTTTTTTTTTTCATTACCGAACCTCTCGCGAACAATTTTCATTTACACGGCTCGTAAATGAAGTTATATTTATTTTATCATTTATCGAAATTATAAGTATTTATGTGCCTTACGAGAAATCCATCGCAAAGATAATTCGTCGAAACGATTGTCAACCGTGCCGAATGACGCGATTTTATCCATCGTCGACGATTTATTTTGGCAGCAGAATGTAATAATAATCCATCGACGATGTTTAATACAGGCATGTTAATATCATCGGAAAGCGGTAGTTTGAGTCTCGATCGTAATTCCGTATAAACGCATTTAATTTTGTTTTAAAAGGATCAACGAAGCCCGTCAAATAAATTTGCGGCGATTCACGTACCGAGAATAAAATTGTCGCAATGTACGCGCAAATGGTATCGAGGAAAATCGACGTTTAATGTTCCCGTCGTATTATATTTGTCAAAGGATCAACTTTCAATTCGAATCGATAAATGAACGATTAAACGCACGTACGTATCTACTTTGGCGCACGTGCTATACTATGTAGGTACATAGCTATCGGAGTTCCTTAGAACCAAGAGGAGAAGGATATCATCGTGAAAATAAGATCGAAAGGATAAAAATAGAGATAGAGGATGTAGCCCGGATGCCGCAAGACGGAATCTCTTGCCTCGAGATTCTAAAGCTTAAATCCTGACACGTGCACTAAATCACAACTGCGTTACGGGATCGTCCCGACGGCGAAACACTGAGAAGATGCGAGAAGAGAAACCGGCAGAACGATCGAGAAAGGAAGAAGAAGAAGAAGAAGAAGAAGAAGAAGAAGAAGAAGAAGAAGTAGAAGAAGAAGAAGAAGAAGTAGAAGAAGAAGAGGAAGAAAAAGAAGAAGAAGTTAGTAGTAGTATCGGTGAATCTCTCTCGAGCGAGAGAGAATGGAGGCACAATAATTTGAACACCGCTCGTATTTCACGAAGGCGGCCGTGAGTTATGGCAATCGTAGCCGACGCAAATGATTTAGGTTTAATAACGACGGGCCGTCCAACGTGGCGTCCGACGTGCCGTCCGACGGAGCCAGGTCAGCTGGGCATTGTCAGTGAAAGGAGAAGGAGGAAAAGGGCTCATCTCTCTTTCCCTTTCTGCGTGTGTCTCTTTGTAAAGAACGACGCTCCCTTTTCGAAAAGACACGGAAGGTAGGAGTCTAACGAGAACGAAGAACGGCTTCTAGGAATTCCATCCATCCAAAGATTTCGACACTGTAACGAAGTATCGAAGGATCGTTTCTTTCTTTCTTTCTTTCTTTCTTTCTGGTTTTTTCTTCGCGACTTATTCTTCTTTTCGTTTTTCTGATTAGTCAGCAAGGAGAGATTAAAAACCAGAAGATATAAACGTAACTCTCTTCAAAGGATAGGAGCGACGCAAAGGAGAAATCGCTTTTTTATTTCGAAGATGAAACGGTCGTTCTTTCGTAAGAACAAAGTAGTCGAACTATTTGGAGATGTTTTATGAAAGGCCGTGCACGGCCAAGAAGACGGTTTTATTTCTTCCTTTTCCGTGGTTCGTGTGTCGAGGATAACTCGTTGGATCTTAGGAACGGAACGAATACTCGATGTCACCATTCCCACGCACACGCATACACTTGCGATTACTTAACCGGGAAACAAACACGTACCTACAAGGTCTATATTCCAATGTGCACACTAGACTAGGATGTTTATGGACAAGCTGGAATTTCAGTTAGTCCTACACGGCCGAACAGATAACGTAATTTTCTGTGTCACGCGGTGGTCAAACCGAGTGCCCGGAGCTTATTCGAACCGCAGTCTCGCGAGCCTCGCATAAATATATCGTTCTTAATGTTCGAACGCACTTTCCGACCACTTCCTTTTGCTCTCTATTGCCTCGGCTTTGTTCTACACAATCGTATCAGACGTTCCTTGCATAGGCTTGTCTTGTTAAACGCGTTCCTACTTCGTTTGTTTCTAGATTAGACCTACTCACGGCGAGATAAAAATTCAAGCTGCCTGTTCGGCGAACGTCATAATTCAGATAGAAATGATCGTACGATCACGCTACGAGGTAAACGAACCTACACACGAGACCTTTTACTTACTCCGAGATGTAATTTTTTTCTTCTTCAAATTATATCGCTTTGCATAAATTTTGCCCTTTTTTCTTTGTTTTTTTTTTTTAATTTTTTTTTTTTTTTTTACATGCAACCGCTTTGATCGTCGAAGTATTAATTTCCATGGAAAGTTAGGGTCGAACTTTTGAACAGATCTAAATTCGCTAAACTAAGGTATTGGCTTTCTAATGCTCGTAGAAGAGCACACGATCGTCTTTGTTCGTAGCTAGGCAGGAAGTGGCAACTTCCTACACGTTAATCGTTCTCTCACGACTCTTGCTCGAATTGTGAAACAATGCCCCTAAAGTTGGAGGTCTTCGACTAATCGGCGACGTTCAACTTCGACTACTGTGCAGCGCAATTTTGCGAAGATTAGCGAGCAATCAGCTCCTTTCACGATAGATCCTTGCCATTCGAGGCAGCCACCCTTGGAACTACCTTGGTACGAGGCTGTTTCCTTACTTTCTTCGACATTCGATTTAATTACCCTCGGCAACGTACCGCTCGATTCCAGAACTTCGTTTCATCGCAAAACTTTAAGAACGTCGAGTAAGAATTAGTCCCGATCTTCCTCTTTTTTTTCTTTTTTTTTTTTTTCTTTCTTTTTCCTTTAAAACTTGTTGTCTCGTGTAATTTCACTTTATCGTTAATCGTTAACATTCTTTATTCGTGCCTCGTTAAAAATCATTTCTCTTTGAAGATTCTATCTTTAAGACGTTCTTTCTTTCTATCTTCATCTTCGTCTCTTTTGATACCAAGGGAATCGTTCGCATGCTTCTTCCGTCACGCGCGTGCTCGAAAAATCGCATATTCTCGCGGCATAAGGTAAGTGACGGGTAGCAAACTTAAGGATGTCGGTGGATCGACTTCCCTAAACTTTTAAATCCACGTAATTTCTTCGTGGCCGCAAAGTTATCCACCGTAAAGTAGTAAGTTCGGGAATGTTCAACTTTATAATTTGATCGCCGACAGCGGAAGAAGAAATTTGTAAAGAAGCACGCGTGAAAGTTTATCGTATTAATTTGAATTTATACCTATCTTGACTCACGTCGACGCTTTTCCAACCTCTTCAATTCTCTCATTTCGCTCCTGTTACCCACGATAAAATCGCCGACACCGTCCATCCTCTCTTCAATTTTCCACATTTTATATACTTTCCTCGTACATTGTTTCTACTTTTACGTTCTCGTATATCCTAGATGATTTATTATATCTTAGGATACACCGACAATGGCAGCGGTGTTTCGACGATCAAAAGCTTCTTTCGCGATGAAGCCTCTGTTACAATTATGCTCTCTGCTTGTCTGCTCTCCCTTCCTCCCTCCCCACCCTCTCTCTCTCTCTCTCTCTCTCTTTTCTCGTTTTTGTAAAAGAAAGCATGATCGAAATAAACGGTTACCCATCGCTCTTTCCCATGGAACTTTTCGATTTTTGTGACTTTGAGGAATTATCCTCTGGAAATTCATTTCTATCTATACGACTCGGTATATTCGTTCTTAATATCTCCGAATTATTCAAATTACGAACGATATGTGTGTGTGTGTGTGTGTATAAATATATCGTTGGTGAATCATATTCGTTCGGAGAATAAAGTACGCTCAATGAGTTTACCGTGTACTCTTAAAAAGTATTTCGGAAAAAAATTGAGCGAAGTATATTTGGGAAATTTTTAGCATAAATATAATTTCCACGTCGGTGATTTTATTTGCTTTTCTCGTTTATTTGAGACAGTACGTAGTGGATATTTATGTCGAGAGCATTTATGAATAATATGAATAACGTAATATGATATAATTACATTAAATTTTCGTTTTGCGTAAATTTTAATGCATATGCAGTGCTGCGCGAATAAACTACGTTGAAAGCAGAGGTATCGATTTTGTAAAAATTGGAGTGGCAGGATATCGTATTTGCGCTTAATCATTCCCTAGGAGCTTACTTTACTATAACAGTTATATAATCAGACTTATTCCCTTTTAGCGCGACATCTTCCAGAAATGGAAAAGAAACTAATAAAACCTTTACACTCCGCACGTCGAGTTGAATCAAATTTTACTCGTTACGCCGTCGATTTTTCTTTGCCTTTTCAAAGCGAGAAACCCTCAAAGAACCGACGACTTTTTTTTTTTTTTTCTAAAGATAATGTATCTGTAGAAATGGGGAGCGCGATACGCTAGCCATGAAAAAGTGCACGTGTTATTAATAAACGAGTAGATCAATGGCGATTAGATGCACGTTCAATAAATTTCATTGCTACGTGAGACTGGCCGACGAGCAAATTAAAAATTACGTGCATCGAGTAATTTCTTTTTACTTCGCAATGATTAACGATCATTAACGGATCTTAATTAATTTTTATTAAGCAGCATGAGGCATGGAATTGCTCCGATGACAAAAGACACTTTATTCGTAGGAAATCATTAATTACCGTAAATGTTTCGCTCTTAAAGTGCATCCTTCGTCGCCAGCCACTTTCTACATTCTTTGAGCGCGCACCTTGGTTTCTTTCGACGTAATTGTTTCCACGGCCAGTATTTATCTCGTGAAGTCGTATATTTAAAGGATCCAACATGCTATTTAATTTCAAGCATCGTACTAAAACCTTTTACGACCAAGCCTCAAGATGCGGGTCCTCAGATAGAATTATTTCTTTACGTATAGACGGCAATCTTTTTGACGCTTCTAAAATCATCCTCCGACTACGGATATCGGATACATCATATTAACCTAAAAATTCTTAAAAGACGATTCGAGACGCGATATGAATCGCGTCAAACTCGCATAGAACCTTTCATATTTAACATATTTTTATTATAATATCAAAGAGCAGGGCCTAGGAATTAATTTAAGCGACGCGTCATAACCGTCCAAGAATTTTTTCCCCAAATCATGGAATTTCCCTCGAGGAAGGATCCAACAAGTGAAATTTTAAAATACAACAAAATTGAGAATATTACTTTCGGCTCGCAGAGAAAGGCGCGAGCGGCATTAAGCTATGATAAATTTGGTCATAATCACGCACTTAACACAAAGCAGAGCACTTTAACGGCAGAGATATAATAAATAGTGCCTGTGAGCTAGACGAGTGACTGTAAAATCTCGACCGGAGGCAAGTTGAAAGGGCATTCGTGAGTTCATGCTCTCTTCTTTGTTGTCGTAATTAATTAATTAACGCACCAATCGCACGAATCGCACGAATTACTAATAAAATTTGTTAAAATCTCGTCTTCCTATTCTGTTTCATTCTTCCTCCTTTTATCTCTCCCGGTTCTTTCTCATTTTTTTTTCATTCCACTCTAGTACCTAGCAAGAAATTATTCTTTCCAGCATGGTACGCGATTCTGCACACGAATTTTACATAAGAGAGCGAGAGAGAGAGAGAGAGAGAGGGGGGGGGGCAGTCGAGGAAAGGATAGAAAAGGGGAGAATATTACGTGTCTCGGATAAGCTTGAGAAACGATAAGCGAAATGCGCGAGATATTTCGATCGGTGGTGACACTTTTATGCGAGCCGCATAAAAAGCTCAGGTAATCAAAAGCTCGTTAAGATGATTTATAATTTGCCACTGCATTAAGCCATCCAATCTCCACGTTTGTGGAACATTTTTTCCACATTCTCTCTTTCTCTCCTCTCTCTCTCTCTCTCTTTCTATTTGAGTTTTTTGTTCCTCCTTTTCTTCTTACGTTAACACATACGGTATATAGCGTGGCATATGCGAAAATGGAACGCGATAGGCAACAAAAGAGATTCGAATCTCTGGACAAATATCATAGCTATTTATTATTCCGTGATATTAGATTACGATAATACGGCGGGAGTGGATGGGAAGAGAGTCGAATCCGCGAGTTTACGCTTATGAAACATAATTTCCTCCGTAAATTAATCGGCTTTGATGCGACAGATTTCCTGTCGCCGCTACGATAATTGTGTAAATGTGAAAATTGATAATCATAGTTGAACAACGGAGAAATCATTCGTGAATATTAATCCCCGCAATGATGGCACCAAAACAGATTTCCTTGCGAAAAGGATGGAAGGAGTGTTCTGATAATATTCAAAATTAGTCATTTATATTGATAATACGGCCACTGATAACGGTTCGATGAGTAGAATAAGAGATTATCGGCTATCCACTCAACGTATTTTCCTTTTTTTTTCTTGGATAATTCGTTAACATCGCCATTGGTACAATTTCGAGAGTCAGCTTATAACGTTGAATTATTACGTTTATCTGCGCTAATTAATGCGCACGAATGCTCGATAAGGGTTGCCCTAATGCAGGAAGTAACGATCAGGAGGGAATTGTGAACAATTCGAACGGATAACATGTGCGGATAAAATGGCAAGTACGGGTATGATCATTCGTTGTACTAAAATCGTCTTGTCGTTAACAACGATCGCCTTTCCTTACGATATTTTCGCAAGGGTAAAGTCGCCGATTAGATCGAGTTTGGATATATATCGATAAATTATATATATTTTAGGAAATAAATAGGTAAAACGGCGCTTTATTTGAATTAAAATTAATCGGAGAAACGAAAACGCTGGAAAGTTAACGTTTGGCGCTTTTGATTCTATGATCGAGCGATCGAACGTACGAACGAAGATACAAACGAGGTTCAGGGTTTGCCGCAGCAGCCTTTGAACGGAAGCAAATTTACAATACGAATCGAAATGTTAATTATGCTCTAACGATTTACGGGTGATCTGGGAAAATAACGACTAGCCAGTCGAAATGTTTGTAAAGCGCAAAGTAAACTGTTTCCAATCAGCGTCAAATTAAAAGCAGCATTGCCTCTAAACACACGCGTATTATTAGTATCAGCCTCTGCGAAATATATACACCGGGCTCGCATAAACTTTTCGATGTACATACGTGGGTATCACCCAATAAGTGTGTCCGACATTTCAAACGAGTTTAACCTCGTAGATAAGACCGAAGCACACTCGTGACAGAATCAATAACATCGGCTATTGATTTATACAAGATTTCGATAAGAAACTACCTCCGAACCGAAAATACTTGTACCGTATCCGTCCGATTCGAGTTCACTTTATCTTCTCTTTTCATCGCTTAATATATCTTTTCACATGTTGTTTTTAATACCTTGGGGTTTGAAAAGAAAGGGTCGCTCTAAAGGAGCGCGAGCAGTCTTCGTAACTCGATCGGTACATCATACACGGAGAAGTTTTGCTAAGAGCAAACATGTCTCACGAGACAAGCTCTACGATCTTCCGAAAAGACCATTGAGATTTCGACGAGACGTGTACCTAAAGAGGAGGGTAGCCGATGGAGTCGAGGAGGAGAGAGAGAGAGAGAGAGAGAGAGAGAGAGAGAGAGAGAGAGAGATATTGTTCGGTGGACAAGGACGATTTCATCCTGGCGCATGAACGATAAAAAATGACTTTGCTTAAATTCATCGTCAACCCCAAGTGCCAATCCCCCTGTCCACCGCTTAAGAAGTTTTTGGCCGACCATTGCGGTAATAAATAATGTCCCGCGCGCTTCGCTTTCACCCCACGAAGCGGAACCATTGCCATCAGCACTACCACCAATACAACCATAACCACCACCATCAGCAGCGTTAGAGACACGATCGAGCCTGGTGATTCGAGGGAAAGTAATGAGAAGTTCGCAGCAGCAGTAATGGCAGCAGTTACGCCAGTAGAACCACCCCTGCTGAGCCGGTTGCGTTCGTTCCTATCGAGGTGAGTTAATGCACACACCGTCCTGGGACCGTTACGATTATTATTTATCGCGCTTACATAAATTTAATGAGGTCTGCGCGCACTTGGACGACGCTTGGTCGTCGCGCCTCGCATATCGCAGGTGTTCACTGCGAACAACGACTATTGTCAATGACACTCTCGGTAACACGCACAGGGCTCGCACATACCGACGTAAACTTATTTTATATACACACACACACACACACACACACACACACACACACATGTATGTGTGTGCGAACACACGTATACGTACGTGGGAATCGAGAATATTGATTTTAGGGCGTCAATTTTTTAATGCTTTTATCGAGCCAACATTCGCTCATGATTTATCGACAGCCAAAGCGATTTCGTTCTATTAATCGTTTTTTTTTTTTTTTTTTGTCGAGATGTAAGGAGAGTTTATGGACAGCTCGTAACGTGCTGCTTACGAGATTAATTTTCTTTTTCTTTTTCGGCAGTTGTCGCTAACAGAACTCCTTAAGTGGGAGTAGGAATTGGATACGTCGCGTCGTGTATTGTACGGACAAATTAGAGAAACCGACGTAGGTGAAGAAAGAATTCCGCTCGACCTAAGGCAGGGCTTTCGGTTAATTAAGTCTGATAAGTGACTCGACGTGAGATCACCGCTCGTGAATCATCGCCGTACTAACCGGCGAGTCAACTTCACGACAAGAACATTCAACCTCGAACGGTATTACCTCCGTAAAAAGTTTAGGCTTAGAACGACTTTTAATTCCCTTATCGATTTTTTGCGAGATTCTCGCCAAACTTTCGATAAACTGTCCACGGTTAATCCCGTCTCGTATATAGAGAACAAAAGGATGTGAAAAAATGCTTATCAGTTCGGCAAGGCTGAAGTTTGTTAGAAAATTGCCTTTATACGTGCTAATAAATTTTACGGGAGGAATAAAACTTTCGTTGCTAATATAATTTTTCTCTTCGCTGAGAAGCAGGGTCCTTTAATGGAATCAATTTAACAAGAATTTGCGAGGTACGATCGATAAAAACGTTGCCGTGGATGTTAAATCTTTCTGGACTTAAAAAACTATAAAATCAATTTAAGAAACTGGTCTCGTATCCTCTCTCTCTCTCTCTCTCTCTCTCTCTCTCTCTTTTGCAGCTGGAAATATCGTTTCAAAGTTAGAGTTCTAGAAACCAAGGAGCAACGTGTTTCACCTTGATCGTCTTTTTACGAGCGAACCACCCTTTGTTACCGCCAGCATTGCTGCCACGGTGGCACCCTTCCGAGAGTAAGAACAACTTCATTTTTCGGCCCTCGCTTTCGAACGCTTTTCCACGACACCGAGACCGGAGGCGTGTTGGGTTCGGTTTTTTACGACTTTGAACATTACCCTACAACCCAATCTCATCCCTTCGACTCTCGTCGACGCCATCTTTCGGCGCGTATTTCAAAATACCATTCTAGTTTATCGAGTCCAAAGTTTTTTCTTTACTGCGTCTTCTTATAGTATAAAGGAATCAGCAAAAAAGGAAGATGGTATGCGAAGATCCATAATTCATACACCCTCCAACGCCCTTAAACGTTATTCGCCCTCTGATTTCCAATGGTATCGCTCTATTATATACTCTTCGTTCTTTCTCTCTTTTTCTGTCTGTCTGTCTGACTGTCTGTCTGTCCGTCTCTCTCCCTCCCTCCTACTCTCTCTCTCTCTCTCTCTCTCTTTCTTTTCTTCGTCCGTGTCCTCGATTCTTGAGCGTGTTGGTGGCGCCGTTTACGCTTGCGTTGCTACCAACGAAGGCGGTGATGCTTTTGCTTTGATATCTATTTTACTAGGACCGGTTGCGTTCCTTTCTCTCTCTCTCTCTCTCTCTCTCTCCACTCAGTTCAGTCTTCGTCGTGCAAGCAACCATCTCTCATCCCTTATCCCTCATTCTCTTTCTCGTAGAGAATATAGCAGCGAGTCCTCCCGCCGAAAAACGGCCCACGGATTAAAGTCAATGCGTCAGCACTTTCCAACTGACAGCGATAATAAGTCGTAGCGATCCGGAACAATATGATTTCCGCGAGATTATATCAAGAACAATGATCGAAGAGAGAAAGGGAGACGTTGGCTCGGGGTTCGAGCGGTTGTTGCTTCTCTTTTGGAAAATTGCCTTGCGTGTTTACCCGCTCTGCCTGGTAAGCTGACGTGACTGTCGCTTTTTAAGGAGGAACGGGAATGGGAAAGGTCTTAGGGAAGACGGAGAAAGAACGTTCTGTTTTGTCGATTCGGCTTTCCCGTCGATGCGTCATAGTTTTTAGATCGTGAATTAGCTACCTCTGATAGAACAACCAAGCTTTCGTTCACTATCGATTTTCATAAAGGAAGACAAACTTTTCTCGCATGATGCCGGAGAGAGTCGGTCGCATTACCTATTAAAAGGTAATATTTCTCATGAGGGACTATTATTACGAATCATCGTCGAATTATCTAGAGTTTATTTTCAGAGGACGAGGCCAGTTTGGCAAATTGCTTCGCTCTCTCCTTAGGCGGGGTTCTCATTAATCAACGTGACTGTTCGTCTTTCGGTGAAGAAGAAGAAGAAGAAGAAGAAGAAGACGAAGAGGAAGAGAAAGAAAGAAAAAGAGGAACGAAACTCTGAAGGATAATTTGCACGATGGGAAAAAATTATTCACCGGACGAAGTCACGACCTTCTTTACGTCACGATAGAATTTATTTTCTTCATTTGTCGTAGGTCTGTAAAAATCTAATGAAAGTCATAGACGACGAAAGAAAAGAGAAAAGAAGCTTGGATATTTCATGACATTTAAGGTACGAGGATCGTACACGAGTCTTCTCGGGAGATTCTATCAGGAACAATGATTGGTTTGCTCCGGCATTTCGGTCCATGGACCAGCCAGTGACTGTTGCTTTTTCTAGGAAAGCGAGTGAACGATTTCTATCTCCTGCTTTCCCTCTTTCCTCCGGCCTTCTCTCTCTCTCTCTCTCTCACACACACACTCTCTCACCCTTTTCGTGTTCTCTTTTCAAACAACTTGGCAGTTTGCCTCGAGTCTCGGGTACAGTCAATATTTTCGGCAGGTCCGGTTCTCCGACCTTGTCGTTGGTATTACCGTATCCCTCTACCCTCGTTTGTGTTTCGACCTTTTCGCGGTGGCAGGTAGAAAATCGTACGAAACGCTCAATTGACTCGAGACCTACCCAAGGCTATGGCATTCTTCCTTCCTTTTCTCTTTACGTCGTTTTCTCCTGCTCTTTCCCTTTTCCCCCATTTCTTTTTCTTTCTCTCGTAAACCTCCTCTTTAAAGCGATAATCGTATTTGTCAAAAACGTGCTAAAGATCTCTTATTATCCTACCGCACCGTAACCGTAACGACTTTACGATCTCGTTACGATCGTCATCTATAAACTCGAGCAGTCATTTAATTTGTGGTAAAATTTAATATGTGAAATTTTCTGTAACAGATTTGTTATCGTTCGTTACAAAAAATTTGATCAAACGAAGGAACGGTCATTTGATCGAGGCGAGAATAAAAATTAAATAGATCCCCTTCCAATTGCCTAGAGATAACTATTTTTCGTGAGACTCGAGGCGAGAATAGAAACACGACGTTGCCGTTGTTCTCTTCGCGTCACGGGAGCAGAAAGCAGTTGCCTTTGGAAAGTCCACGGCCGGTACTCGTCCTCCGTGTTTGGATAATACACACGGATAGTCGAATAATTCGCTTGTCTCTCCACGCCAAAAATGAAATTACGTTGACGGGAGAGCGACGATGATGGCACTGGGCGATGCCAGCTACATAAAAGCGAATCCACGTCGTGCTTTCGAAAAGAGACGAGAAAAAGGGCGGAGGTAAATATCGTGTGTGTATTATTTTATATTTCCCAGAGGGTCAGCCCTTCTGCGAGGGGTTTACATCGTGGTAGACGCGCTTCGAACTCGCCCGTTGGAATTTTGCGACGATAAAATAAATATGATGCCGAAGGAGAGAAGGGGAGGACAGGAGGGGAGACGAAGATAGGACGAATAGACCAATGGAATTTTTCTTCGAGACTCTTTGAGATTCATTTGAAGTGGTCCTATCGTAGGTGCACGAACCGTTAAGTTTTTCGTATTTTCTACTAGTTTCGATTCTTGGCAAAAGAGAGGATGGTATTTGTATAGGGGGCGGACGAAGAATAAATTAGGTAGTCCACCGAAGGGCGGACAGGCTCTTTCGAAAAGGATAGTTTTAAGGAGAACGGACAACCCCCGGGGACATCCCACGAACAAAAATCCGCCTGCCGAAATCACGATTCTCTCGTACAATAAAAAAAAAAAAAAAAAAAAAAAGAAAAAGAAAAAAAAGAAAAAAGGAAAAGAAGGAAATGCGAAAGAACTCCCGCACACCCGTTCACCGATTCGAGCATAGGAGGAGATAATAAATCACCATCGTAGAAGATCTTGAGGGAAATTCTGTGAAATCTCATCCATTAGGATTAAAGAGACAATAGAGCCGAGCTACGACAATGGGGAAAAGGGTTTCAAAATTATTCGCTCATCAGGACGGTCTTATTCTCATTCCCGAAATTCTAACCTTTTCTTTTTCTTTCTTTTTTTTTTCAGGAAAAATTTTATTTCATTCGAGGCCGCCATGATACAAAGCAGTTACGAGCATAAGAGACTACTTTGAGAAGACTCGAAAAACTTCTTCAATTAATGCAGTGCTTGTGCATACCAGGTAGCGTATACGAGTTAAAACCGTACTTCACGGAATGTACATGTCGCTTTCTCTTTTGCAATCTTTCTTTCTCTCTTCGTCATGAGTTTATTTGCTTGTTTATCAGGAAAATGCTTCCAAAACGGCGGACAGAGAGAGAGAGAGAGAGAGAGAGAGAGAGAGAGAGAGAGAGGGAGAGAGAGTGAGTTGGTTATGGAAACAATGCTTTGTGGCGGTAGAACGGCCTCTGACAGAACGCGAAACGAATGGCTGAATATTTACTTCGACGGCTCGCGCAGAGTACATCTCGCCATTTTCCGGCGCGAGTACGATAATCCTGGATAGCGATGCGAAGAGCAACCCTCTCTGTTACTTTCTCTCTTTCTCTCCCTCTCTCTCTCTCTCTCTCTCTCTCTCTGGCCCTTCTCTGCAGCCGCGGGGATAAATCGAGGTATCCACGAAGCCCGATTAAATGATATCCGCTCGCCAGCACTCGAAAACCCATGAAAATTGATAAGTCGTGCCGTGGGTGCATTGGAACGTCGTGAAATTCGCTTGCCGCCGACTGTAAATCGTGAAATTCAACTTCGAACAGAAATATCGGCCGTACGTATCCACGTGTATGTATCTATCTATGTATGAACCCTCCCCCCACCCCCCCCCTTGGTAGAGATATACCAACGCCAATGTATTCTTCCCGCTTAGCCGACCATATTTATTTACTTGGGCTTTTTTCTCGGAGATTATTTTCGGGACTTTAATGCCAACTTTAATAATTCTTCTCGTTAATTAATGTGTATGATTTTCGAGTAGGAATAGGTCGTTATATCCAACGGCTACGCGCATAAATGTCACAAGTGTTCTATCGAGTATCAACCACATCAGATATAAAAGGACCGCAACACTTGTGCGAACGTACTCTCGTGGGTAACTATTATACGTTGCAAGTTGCAACGTGAATATCGTATCGGTAAATAACTCGGAGCTTTATGAAGCATAAGATAAAAATACGAATAGGATATGTATTCATTTACGATATATGTGTTAATTTAAAAGGAATCATTTATTTACAGAATTTTAACGTTTCTACGCACTTTTCCATTTTTCATCGGGATTAGAGACTTTTTTTCATACTCGACGCGTCTCGATCAAGAATTTCATAGTCGTGTAGTTCGTAATTCGCGTAGTACGTTGTGTCTATGCTTTGACCATATTTCGAAATCGTTCGTGTAATTTCGAAACTGTAGCGCGGGACGATTTCCTAGAAATTTCATGTGTATTTCAATTACGCCCGTCGCCGTCGTACGTAAATCCAAATGAAAAAAAAAAAAATAACTAGCCGCGTATTCGTAGCGTATTTTAACGCTAAAACCCTCGAATAGTTATTCATAAATAAAACTATTTGAATCGACATTTCATTCGGCCGTTTTATTTTGACAATAAATCAAGCGTGCGATAATAAACGCGAAATTTGTATCGTAAATAGATTACGATGACATATCACGTTCGATTTCGTCATTGGGAGTAAGGATCATCGGGAGTCGGGAAGAAAGAACGCGATAAATAACGAGAGACAAACAAAGAGAAAAACAAAAGACAGACGTATCGACGAACTACTCGAGGATTGGGATATATATATATATATACTCTATGCGTCATTTTATCGCGCGGTTCGAAGAAAGACATAGAAAAAAGAGAAACAATGTCGATTATACGAATCTCGTAGGTCGTTACGTATCGCGCGTGTAGGTCGTTTCGAAAAACATTTTTATCCAAAAGGACCGACATTCGTACATATGATGTCGATCGTATCACAACATTCAATTTTACAGCCGCGTCGCGTTTCGTATTCACGTAGAAAACGACATCGAGATCGTCGCGAACGGGCAAACGAATGGACGGACGGACGAGCGAGCGTGCGTGCGAGCGAGCACATTAACTCGTTCGACTCTCTCCCGACGCTCGTATTTTCGACAAGATCCGGACACAACGCAACACCATCTACTCTCACTCTGTTAACCTCCGCGCATCGTCGATGATCGCCGCTTACAAGGGTAGTTGGCTCGTGTAAAAGAGAGAGAGAGAGAGAGAGAGAGTGAGTGGTAGCAAATAAACGCGTGCACGCACGCGCGCACGGTATAACGTGTTAGAAAGAGAGACAGTGAGGTGCAGGTGTGGTCAGTTGCGATCGTGTTTACGCGATGCTTCGTCACCCTGGGCGGCGAGTTTCGAGTCGAGCCAGTGTTGAAATTTTGTTCGATGAACGAAGTACATGCCAGTTTAATTTGCAGTACGAGCGGGTACGCTAAGAGGAGAGAGAGAGAGAGAGAGAGAGAAACGGAGATAGAAAGAGAGAGACCCAGTTACTACTGGATGGCAGTGGCCATAGGAGGGTGGCAGCGGGACTATGGATGGGGTGGGTAGGTCGGTAGTCAAATTTATTGAAACGCTGCCTGCCATGCAATGCTCTCTCCGCCATCCCTATGGACCCAGAATCCTGTAGCGTACAACGGTTTACATGTTGGAGTCGAATTGCATCGGGCGATGAGGATACAAAGGAAGAGGAAGAGAGAGAGAGAGAGAGAGAGAGATATGGGTTTTGCTATCCGAAGAATATGCCAAGATACAGCACTTACGTACGACGTAACCCTGGATTATATCACTTCTCATATTTGCTTTGGATAACAATGAAAGGGGTGAGATGGATCCAGGAAAGAGCATCGCTTCGATTACGTTTGGAAAGATTAATCGTTATGAATGATCGTAGACAATCGATATTAGATTAATGAATATTACGAGCGAAGGTATTGCGTGGAAAATAGGATTGTTCGGGGAGAGGACAAATTTCAATGTCGATTTGTTACACATCTAAAGGCATTTTAGCGAATAACCTTAAATTAAATTTATCAAAAGCTTTTATATTTTCCTCGGGGAAGGGATTGGTTTGTAACCATGAAAACTGGACGTTCGCCGAGAGAATTTGTCATTTACGCTTCGTAGTATACCGTAAATATACAGATAGAAACCTAAATGCTTGCTAAAGTACATATTTGCTTTGGTTAAACGCATTCCATCGATTGCCACATTGCCGGCAATACGTTCAAACAAATGGCGTTACATATTGTAAAGAAAAGACACGCATAAACGTAAAGTTGAACGGTTAAAGCCGGCCGAGTAGTAGTTTTACTCTTTATTAAAGTGTCTCTTTTCCCTTTGATTCGGTTTATCGTCGAAGAAGTTTCAATAACAAAGGAAAATCTCTTGGACGAGGAGAAGCTGAGAAATCTTCAGTGAAATCGAATCGTCCAAGTTTAGTATAGTTGACTTGGACTCATAGAAAGGATCCTCTTAGAAATAGAATCGCAAGGACAAAGGGGTGCTATAGATGCGATAAAGGAATCCGATGGACGGTGATATCTTTTGGCATGACGCAGCCCGTGTCATTTGCGCTTGACCCAGATGCTGAGTCAAACTGTGCACGAGATAAGGAAAGCTCGCTAAAGGATCTGCTGACGTTGCCAACCGTAAACGATATATACCTTCTTTACCAACGTTGTTTCACCGAGCCATAACATAAGGTATAACTAATCGAGATATTTACGTTTATCTCTGGTTACTAGATTATACTATATTCTTCGTTCTTATTTAAAGCTCTCTAATATCGATAAGATACCTAAAGAAGGAAGGTAAAAAAGTAGAGGATCGATAAAATTGCATTCGTTACATTTATCAATCTACGATACGATCTTAAATTTTACCGTCATGCAAATGCTTAAATCCGTGTACCTAGATATACGCCTTTCTCCTTTCCCAGGTAGAATCGTATTATCGATTCGAGAATGATCTCGATAAATTCTCGAACGTACGGAGAATCCTAGAAGGCTTACTTCGCAATAGGCAAAGTTTCTCGACTTCTCCGCTTTAAGGTCCCTCCTTCTTCCCTTTCTTCTAACTTTCAAAGTTCTTATCTATGCTATACTTAGTTAGGCCGATTTATTAGACGTCCTGGAATAAGAGAAGCCTTCTCATTGTCCGACTTCTTTGGCACCACGTGAAAATATTCAATTCCACACTTTCAAAGCAGTTATTTTCTCGTCGTATCTTCGCGTCTCTAAATTCACTTTTACGTTGTTCCTCGGTCACCTATAAACGTCAAAATATTATTAAAACTTACTTGACCGTCTTCATAAAGATATTACGTTCGTTACGTACCTGCTTATTTACGTAACATTTCCTGTAATCATCCGTGGCGACTCGTTTCTATTTTGGGTAAATATTTCACGATTATGAGGTCTATTCCCAACGAAGAGAAGATTGGTGAGCGTGAGGTTTATCGAAATGTACGCTATGCGCTATTCCTCAGGGAAAGCTAGAGAGAGAGAGAGAGAGAGAGAGAGAGAGAGAGAGAGAGAGAGAGAGCAAGTGCGAGATTGAGAGCATCCTGTAGCGCACGTTTTACCAGACGGAGTCGAATTGCACCCGATGCTGAATAGGAAGGACTAGGGGAGATGTTAAAGGATGTGCGTCGTCGGCAGGAACGTAGATTTATTTCCAAGAACCCGACGCTAAGCGGAATTTCCTCACCAAAAAAAAAAAAAAAAAAAACAAGAAAATTCTCCTCATATTTCTTCCGTCATTCATCAATGATTTCAATTAGATTTTATTTATCTAATAGTTTATTTAACGTACTTACCTGGAAACCTCATTTTCTTTACTTCTTTCTCCGTCGTTTCAACGTTTCAATCTTTTCTCTGGGATTTATCGAAACGATTGGAACGCCAGTATTCCACGTTATTCCCGAGGGACTGTTCCGTATTATAAAACGATTTACCGAATAAAATAGAAAAAGGTACGTGTCGTTCCTCGTAATATACCTTACTAAAAAGTCTAGTAATTTTTGTCGATGCGATAGCAATCCTATTTATAGAAAAATTCTACCAAACTACTGAAATCCGTGAAATCGCTCGTCTCTCCCTTTGCTCCAGAACATTGAGCGTTTCGATTTCACCTTTCAAGATTGGAATGCGTGTGAACGGATGGCGGAAAAAAAGAAAAAGAGAAATAAAAAAAGGGGAAACTTTGCGAACCGAGAGAGATTGTAGCGAGCGACGGCCCTGAGCGGAGGATCGAACAAAGAGTACGTTCGTAGCGAGTCGAGACAATCATAACAAGCGGTCTGCTGGAGCGAAAGGCAATGGCAACCGAACGAGGATGGGGATGGATGGAAGACTGCAGGGCTTAAGTTCACCCCCCTCGCGTCAATGAAAGAAAGCTACACGGGGGTTGAAGCCACCACCACCGTCGCTAGTACCATCGCCGTCACCATCCTATCCCACTATCCTCGTTGCTGCCAACGGAATTCGCTACGCCGAGGAAAATCGAGTCGTTGCGAGCCGAGCGGCACGAATCGTCTCCTATAAATTATCCTCGACTAAAACGACCGACAGGGATTTGCAATTATTTAAATGTACCGGATAACCATGGGCCACGGTGGTACCGTTTTGCGTCTGGAAAAGGAAATAGAAATAAAAAAGAGAAAAAGAAATTTGATAGGGACGAGGGTAGCGATATTTCTTGGGGTGACGATATTTATTTCACGTGACATTTTTTAGAGGGTTCACGCGACCTTCAAAATAATTCCTATTTCCTAAGGTACAGGGTCTTTTATATTCAGATTTAGGAAGAATCGAGTAGATTTGCGACAAGTGTTATCCGGCGGTATATGATACCGATCAAGTTTTTGTAATCCGTTCGGACGGTAACTTCTTCAACGCACGCGGCACTAACATATCCTTTTTGTAAAGAAGGAACCTCGTAAAATCCAGGAGGGTAGATAAAATATGCCAAGCGACCGGTGTAAAACCACCGTATTTCACTTTTTCAATCCAACAAAAAAAGGGTTGTCATAAACGAGTCGATAAGAGGCGTTGCATTTTTCCCCCTTGCAATTGTTCGAAATCATTTTTATTCTAATTAATTTTTCGTTATTTTTCTAAGAATTTCACGTACTATCTAGTCAAACGACACAAGCCGATAAATCTAGTGAAACGGTTTAGAAATTCGTTCTACGAGTTAATGGAAGCTCGGGCACGGCTAAAGCGATACTAATGCGATAGAGCTCAGAATTAGGAGACTATGACTGCTGTTTCTGAAGTATATCTTAACTCTTTCGAGGGGATTTTCAGACTAGCGGCTTTCGTGCGAGATACTTTTAGTTTTTCTCTCTTTTGTGCTCTCCTTCTTTGTCTTTTTAGCGGAAAGAGGTGGAGAGGGAGAGAGAGAGAGAGAGAGAGAGAGAGAGAGAGAGAGAGGGAGAAGCGAGTCGACATGCTGCCATGGTACACGACGACATTTATCTCGATTCAATTCCCCGGAATAAAAATTATAACTGCTGTATTCGGCCACAGTCGGAGCTTGTGCGCTACTCGTTCGCTGCATTCTCGCGAGATAAGCTAAGAGATTACAGTGAAATTGAAATTTTCTTTTATAGTATTGCGACGGGTTATTATCGTACTGTAACTTAGAAATAATAGAAATCCTGGATTTTATTCTCGTTCAGGCTGACATCTCTACCACGGTTATTCATCGTTAGTGCCAGAGGTTCCTTCTTCTTATTTATTTTTATTTCCCCATTTGTCTTTTATTTTTTTAACGAGTATACGAAATTACGCGGTGTTGTATTTTAACGATCCGTCGTAAAGTAAGCGCTGAACTGTATTACGAGCACTCGCGCTTAGAATCGATCGGTAGCTCGGAAATTTATTATCGTGTTCCTGTTGTTAGCGCGCGGACATTCGAAAACGAATGAAGTCGAAAGTCGCAACGGTGCCACGAATTCTCCTCGGGAAAAAAGCTTCATTAAGAGCCGGTTAATCGATCTCGCGGTGAGTTCAACGCTTTTCGACCTGTCAAATTCATTTATCCGAACGATGAATCTATGTTGTTAAGTGTACGCATTGATCGATTAAAACCGCCCAAAGCTGTAACGTAGCAGATGGGTATACGCTCTTTTAGTTCGCGCACTCGTTTCCTGTCATATAATGAGGAATACCCGAAGGAAGCGGATTAATTGCCCGATCATCCATTTTATCGAAGAAGATAGCTCTATATCGAGGCGTTCTATATGAGAAAAGAAAAGAAAAGAGAGAGAGAAAAAAAAGAAATATTCATAACGAATTCTTTCGAGGGAAAATAATTTAGGTAGTCTCGTATAAATAGAATAAACAAGACGTATAACGTGTATAAAGTTTCGTGCGTGCTTTCGCTCCGTACTTCACTGTCACATATAGTTTCTCTTCCGTTCCTTTCATTTTTTCTTCATTAATCTATACGAAGATATGCAGGTAGTGTAAAAAAAAAAAAAAAAACACGCACGCGCAACGCTCGTATATTATGGAAATACGAAAGAGATAATGCGACACGCGCGTCAAATCGCGAGAAAGAGAAGGAAAGAAAAATGTCACGCGTATATTCTAATCATGAATTATTGAAAGCTCGCCAAACACCGTTTCCAGTCTATCTCCGAAACTACAGTTTTTATTCGGTCTCTGCTTCTTGCTTTTCAAGTCGCTCGACTCGGAATCTCCTCCTCTAAATATTCAATGACCAACGTTACTCGCATTACCCTCGTACCGTCTACCAAAACCAGCATCGCCATTATCGTCGTTCCGAGCCAACAGAGAGGGAGAGAGAGAGAGAGAGAGGAAGAGAGAACGACGCTCCAACAGTGTTTTTTCCATTTCAGTCTCACTGTCGCTTCGTGACACCTTGTGTCACGCATTTTCCAAGCATCTCGGCTCTTGGCCGACGATAATTCACTGCCGGCTCGACATTATATCGCTTAAATTCGTGGCAATCGTAAACGCGCGTTATGAAGACACGTATGAGTTAAAGGTACGAAGGTTCCACGTGCTCTTGCGATCTCGTGCTCCGCTCTTCGTTGTTTACGATAGAGTAAATTCTGTGAAATTGAAAGTACAACTGGTCGTGTAATTTTCACATTTCTTTAAAGAAATTTTTACAGAGAACGATTCTTCGTATAACAAAGTTTTATGTATAGCAGAGTGTCGTATAATGAAAAGGATGAGCGGAGAGATGGAAGAGAAAGAAGAGGGTGAGAGGAAAAGTGAGAACGGGTGTAGCGACATACGTCATACAAATGACTTGTCATTCATTTCGTCGGCTTCCACTGATTCTGATTCATACGTTCCAACGTTTCGTATTACTCATAGGGAAAAAAGCAAATGGCGTTTATTGTTAGACAAAATCGAGACTCACCTGGCTTCATAGATTTTATTACTCAACAGTCTACTCCTGGTATCCTCTTCATTTTCACCACCTTTTATACCTTTTCTTCTAGTACTTCTGAACGTTATTAACCATTCTCTAGTCACTTTTGACTTCTCGCCGTCCTCCGACAAGTCTTATTCTTCTTTTCCTTTCTTTCTTTCTAAATGATAAATTCAATCCATTAAAATGAGAAAATATAGGCAAGGATTTCGTAAAAGGATCCAAGTACCAAGATAAATTGAGGCGTGTAAAACGCGTTATCCGTTTGCTTTTTAATTTTTTATAATAAATAAAAACTACGTCGATAGATCGTTGAGAATGTGTAATTCATACTTGGGCCGGATGGAGGCCGTCGATAGTGGCGAAGCACGATGATAAATTTTTAATCGTCTCTCTAGTTCGAACAAAGGATGATCGTGGGCGATCGAGCGGTACCCCCTACCAACGGGAGGGCCAGTAACATTAAATATGCAGTAAATTTCCGTCAAAGTAAATAATTCAGAACATTTTGCAAATCCATGGAGTAGGAGGAAAAGCATCATAGGGGGCGGGAGTAGGGTAGGATTGAGAGATAGTAAAAGAGAAAGAGAGAAAGAGAAAATGTAGGTACTAGAACCGCAATTTCCTGTCACTACATAAACGTCGAAAATTCTGCAAACGATGTTTTAATTAGAGACTTCTCCCGACTAAATACCAGTCGAGTGCCATCCGTCGCGACATCAATTATCATTTAAATGGCCGATGCTAAATCGTACCTACAGCTGGACTTATACGTTCGGGTGTCCACTCATGTATTTTTCTACGTAAATGCAAGTATACGCATGTATATTCGTGTGCGTGCGTGTGTGTGTGTGTGTGTGTGTGTGTGTGTCTATATATATGCGTGTTAATACTCGACCCTACTTTTCATAATTTAGAATTTTTAACGAATATTTATTCCCATGTTGTCGTCCTCGTAAAAAGGAGTAGCTAATTTGATCTTTTATACGTGAGTATTTGAGAGTTACGTACGACACGAAACATCACCGATCGATGAAAATAGAATGCTCTACGTTAGATGTATCAGTATGCTTTTTTAAGATCGATATTGAATCGGATACTGGAACATATTGGCAGGTAGGTATAGGTTCTTTCATCGATTCGATAAACATGCTTTAAAGTTTTCTGAAACAAAAAAAAAATGTTCTCCTTTCTTGTTAACCAACGATAACTCAACGAAGCGAGAACGCAGCCGCCGCGGGCAAATTTTGCGTTCTCGTCAGGATGTTGCTGCTCTTTCTCATAGAAAATTTCTTTGACCGCGTTCGAAGTCGAAAGTTTAATTCGAAAATGAGAAGCTTTCCACGGACGGATCTATGTATGCACGTGCATACTAGATACTAGTTTGGAATATATATATATATATATATATATATATATATATATATATATATATATATATAAAAGCAGAGTAAAGTTAAACGTCTTTGTTGTTCATACAGTAACATAAGCTGGTAGAAATATTTGATAGAGCGAGCTGGCGAATGTGGGTTTAGAACGGCAACTAAAATATCTGCTTTGTGTTTCACAGATACCTATGAAATATTTTATTTCAAAACCGTTGCTTATTTATCGACGAAACGAAATTTCGTTTAGAGAAAATAGATTTTTCTTGTTCTCGCATATACAATTCTTTCGATTTATCGTTTTTCCTCCGCATCTTCCAATATACTTTAAGATTCAACGAAACCCGCTCTACGAGTCTCTGCTGTTACCAAATTTATATACCGTTTATTTCATTAACACTGTGTTTCTATTCTGAATTGGCTTTGTAATGTTTGAATGTTCACTTCATAGTCGAGAACTCTTGGCTATTCGTGTATTCTACCAAAGTATACATAGACACGTTCACGCAGGTATGCTTATGCAGGCTCGAAAATCATCGAATGAAGTACGAGCGTGTAGAAAAAGTAAGATTACGACGTGCATCTGTATCCTACGATGTTTAGAATATTCATTATAACTGGCGATTTCTTGATTCCATTCGAGTAAATTTATTATCGACTTCGAAGATAGACGACGTTGTCTTACTTTTCCGGAATTTCGGTAACAGAGTAGAATCCTCTCGCTCTTGAGATATAACGTTTGGAATCCAAATTTAAATCTTTACTCGAACATGTATTAATGCAATATTATTTATTACGCTTTGATATATTGCACAAGCAAATAGATTTCTCACGTCATACGTTATTTTCCATTTTTTTTTTTTTTTTACAATTAATTAAAGGATCGTAATAATTCTGAGGAATGATTCGTTCGGCAATGTTCGACAGCGAAGGCCGTAAATTCGATCCAGCTTAATCTACCTCGAGATTAAGTTCGATAGCTAGGAAGATCCTTAAGGAGGAGGATCTTTGCCGCTGGCAAAGGCTTTTCGTACTTCGTCACGGTGATTAATTTGCAAGGGTGGAGAAAGCCGCTGGATGGTAAGCAATTCTGAGGAACCCTATAACATTAATAAACTCCATTTGATTCGCGAGCATGCCAAATCGTAACGTATATCTGAAACATTTTGTGTGCTTTGCGAGACTCGTATAATTTTTCATTAATTACGACGAAGATATCGACGAAGGAATTTTCCAATCGAGAACGAATGAGCGAGCTTGTGCCATAGTCTTGCATGAAACGAGGAGGGACAAAAAGTAGACGGAGAGATGGCGAGAGAGAGAGAGAGAGAGAGAGAGAGAAAACGTTTCGTCACGCTAGCAAAGGCAAAGAAGTATGGCGTATCGAAATGATTCGCGATTGGTGGATGATCCGAAGCAGCGAAGCATAAGATCGTACTCATTCCGGTGAAAATAAAAATCGATAAAGAGAAAGGGAGAAGGGTCCAGCGATTAAAGAGAACAGGGTAGACGACGACGACGACGACGGCGACGGCGACGACGACAGCGACGACGACGACGGCGACGATGGTGGCAAAGTACTTCTAAAGAGGCGAAGGGGCTCAGTTTTTGGAGAAAGCATAGCGTGAAAACGGGCGAGGCCACGGCGAATCGTCGTTCCGCGGATAGTCACGCCCAGACACTATATTCCCTTTTGTATTCGATCCCTCCGCGCGCGGCATGCCCTCGGCAATTTCGTTTACGTGGACCAATAGCTCACAATGGGGCTTTTCACAAAGGGACGACCGCTTTGTACAAGTGTGTGTGTGGCTCCGTGCGTGCCCTCAGCAACGCCAATAAAGCAGGGGTTACAGGGGAAATCAGACTCGTGCACTGGATTCTATCGTGAGGATGAGTAGGTCAACCGATAAATGGTACACACATCGATATTTTGGATCGGCCAAGGAGAGAGGTAAGGAGAGAGAGAGAGAGAGAGAGAGAGAGAGAGAGAGAGGGAGAGAGAGAGAGAGAGTTCCAGTCGAAGACTTGGACGTTTCTCCACAAATAAATGTCTATGTAGAAGTCCGTAGATAAGCTCGCGCGATCGTCTTACATATACTTAGGTATATACGTATGTGCTCGATATGAGAGTCGTCCGAGAAAATTAATGGCCTCGGACTTCCGGATACTGCAAGTTCTTTGATAAATCAGCAGAGATATATGCAATCCTTCCCACCCCTCGCTAGCGTTATATATACGTATATACATACATACATACATACATACATACATACATATATATATATATAACGCGATATATGTGTATGGACTGAGCCTCCTGTTATGATATTCTTGGTTATTTTGGGGAGCGATACTTTTTCATGTCGACTAAACTACGAGCCAGGGATTTATATGGATTTATTAGTAACGAGATATTGGGATCGTAATACCAACAATTTATTATATTTTTATTGTTGATACGATCGAAATACTAGCGAATGCGAGACAAACTAATTAGTTCGTAATGAAAAACATATTTTTATAAAATCGAAATAATAAGTATAAAATTTATGGGACGACGGGGGGTTGGCACGCGTCGAAAAAAAACAAAAAATCGGTCCATTTGGAGCACGGATGTCCTTACGAATACAGTTAGAGTAGCAGGTGTCTTCTCAGGTTGCATAGTATTGTTTTTGCTCGTGGTGTCGATGGCGTAGAGGGGCGTAAGAGACCAAGAGCAGGTTTCTTTTTGCGAATGAGAAGCAAAAGGAGCGATCAGATTACTATCTCTGAAGGTAAATGTTTCCATAACGAAGCGTCGCGTTGACTTGAAACGGGCCGCTTTGTAAAGAGACTCTCTCCTTCGAGATTCCCTTTGCTGCTCTTAAATTTTATCTTATACCTCCTGTCGGTCACTCCAAACATTGATCTTCCTCCTGTTAATCCGATCTTTCTATTTGACTTAATGTAATAGCGATCGTCCTATCCTATACCACGATTTTACTTGCATTTGCATTAAAATGAATTTTAAATTTATGTATTTTGTAATGTACGATAAATGATCTTATTTGTCTTTTTTTTTTTTTTTCGATAACATTGTCATATTTCTTAATTAACGTACGCGTTTCAGAGTATATTAATATTCATAGACTGTATTTATAGAACTTTTGTTGGTTTACATTTCAAGTATGTATATGGTTCTCAATTTAAAAGTTGCAGTAACAAAGTCGTGAGTATGCTTTCTCGTTAATGTTCATAAAGCAGTATGCTAAAAAGAAAAAAGAAAAAAGAAAACATAAAATACAGGATGAGATAGTAGAAATTTCGAAATTCCAATTTATATAATAAAATAATATAACGATTTTAACGTATTTTAGAGAATATAGAGATGGGAACTAGCTGACGACCGTGTTGAAGGATGGTAAGAGCAACATTGATAATGACATTTTAGCGGTGAGATAATATAATTAGTTTGGAGATGAAACTTAAAGTCAGATGCGATATAACTTGACGAATCAACAAAAGTACGGTTCAAGTAAATTGAAAACGTTATCGCGAAGTCGTGTTAAGATTCGCGAACAAGAATGAGGTAGCGAGCTCGCGTGTGTATTGTGTACGGTTTAAATAATATTGTATATGGTACGAGTAGATTCGTCTAACACTTGACTAACGACGAGCTCAAGAATAAAACCTAAGACTCCTTACCATGACCTGATTTTCTTTGGTTTGTTCAGTTTTTGGTGCACAGGTCGGATCGTTGCGTTTCTTTTTCTCTCTCAATTTAAGATACCAATCGTGAGAGAGAGAGAGAGAGAGAGAGAGAGAGAGAGAAAGACCTTCCTTTTCTTTTAGCATTCTTCAAGTTTTGGATTTCTTATCCAAATTTATTTCATTCGTGAAAGTAAAATATATCGGACGAAAACAACATTTGCTTTTCATCAAATTAATGAGAACCTTTTTGTAAACAAAACACGTATTCGAAAAACTAGAAATAGTAATAATAACTATAATATATATAGAATATAGCAACATAGAATGCAGCGAAAGCAAAGTTAATTAACTTCTCGGCCGGGTGAACGCGCTTTCTACAAATACTCCCTTCTCATCTCTTTTCATCGGCATTTCGAGCCGGCATTGTTAAATCGGTAAGAATGCTTCTTCCATCTTCGTGGGCAACAATACGATAAAATTTAATTACGTTCACCATTGTTTTTGGCTAGGTTTTAACTTTTGAAAGTCCTTATTCGAGAAGAGGTCTCGCGTACTTACGAGATTATATGGAAGGACGTTGAAACCATTTTCAGTAGTTTTAATAGGAACAAGGAACATAGCTTGTTCTATCTGCTTCTTTCTTCTCTCTCTCTCTCTCACTCTCTGTTACACTCTTCCAGTATTATCCTTAAAGATCGCTCCTGCTAGTCCCTTAGATTTTCGAGGACACCCCTGGGGTACTTTTAGGGTTACTCTTGTCGCTCCGTACGAGGAACGAATTCGGCCCTTCGAAAGGACGGGACGTTGCCCCTTCGCCATTACGTGTTTTTACAATGAATCCCTATTTACCGGCCTGTCAATGTGATATTTATGTTGGCAGATATTGCGTCCTAGAGCGAGTAATTGAAATTTTCCTACACTATTATGCTGTTCCTATGTGATATTCTCTCTCTCTCTCTCTCTCTCTCTCTCTCTCTCTCTCTCTCTCTCTCTCTTTTATTTTTTTTTTCATACTTCCATTTATTGAGCTGAGTCAGCCGTGAGGATCATTTATCCAATGGTACACGAGTCTTTTCTTCGGTTATCGAAGAAAGGGATTTTATGATGCGAAGGGAATTCGTACGGCATAGAATTTAATTTCAAATAAATTACGAAATGGACTAGACTGAAAAAAGTGTTTATTTTTTTTTGTGACGCCATTACCAGCGGAAAATTTTAAACGCCGAATGGTGGTAGGTAATCTCGAAAGGATCTATCCATTTTCTTCTTTTCATGGTAAAAGTAACGAAGGCAAGAATATCGATGAAGATTGCTACAAGTTATATGTATGTGTACGTGTGCTGCATGGAACTTTCCTCAGACAATTTTCGTCCGACGAAAAAGGGAAGAGAAATCGTGTGAATGTGTACGTGTTCGCGCGCACGTGTTTGTGATAAGGCTTTATGCCAGATTCCAATCGATGTTTCCTACGATTACTTACTATTACTTCGCCGTGATTAAAGTGGGTAGATATCAGAATGCGTTGAAAGATTTTTGCGATTCGTGCATCGAATGTTTGCGCTTTTCCGGAAGATGAGAGATCGTGAATCGGAACGTTTGGTAAAGTTAAATCGATCGTAAGGGAACGTGCGTAATGTTCGCGATGCGACTAAACAGGGAACTGACTGTGGAATTTACCAAAATTATCGGCTGGATAGCCAAGTTTAACATGCGTTCCTGTTTGTTCAGCTTCCCTTCATCCACTACTTTCGGAATGGGATTTCTTTTCTAGAGAGAATATATATCGCTAAGACGACTTTTAATGCGTTTCGGTCTTGGCGCTCGCTCATTTTAATTTTCTCTAAATACAGAGATATTTATGGAAAAGGAAAATATATTTTCCGATAACGTATTTTCGAGTTTAATAGCAAGTATCTCGACGAATGAACGAATTAAAATAATATTTGAATGGGGTGCGGGAGGAAGTGGGTTAACAGTGCGTTTATTCGTTCAAATTCAAACTGATAATTTTTTTCAAATATACTTTACCAGCGATCACAGTTTGAAAGCAAAGTATTATTTAAATATATAATTTATATATATATATATATATATATATATATATATATATATATATATATTTAAATTATTATTTATTTATATACATATATATATATATATATATATATATATATATATTTAAATTCGTTAAAATCATAGATCCATTAACATTTTGGCCGGCGAGAAGCTAAATCTTGGAATATAATTCTATTAATTAAGAGACAGTGTTTTTTTCCCGGGTCGAGTCGCTTTGCTTCGGTGTAAAGGTCGACATTAATTATAGTAATCGTGATTTTTACGCAGTCACCATTTTCATCTCGTAGGAATTTCGTATCTTTGAATTCTAGCGCTACATCCATTTATACATCAATCATGTTAATGCACTTCCCTATCTTTTCCCTTTTCGTATAATAGAAGCGAGAAAGCAGTGCAATGGCGTGTCATTTCTTTTGTGATTTTATATATCTATATACATACACGTAGCGGATACCTGTTCGACAGTAAAGTGGAAGATGATTTATATTTAAGATAGTTAAATTGTCAGAGTGTAATTTCTTTCTTTTTTCGGGACAAAAGTATAGTCGGCGAAGAGTCGAGAAATTTCTTTTCCTTCGAAAGAAAAGAAAATAGATGAAAAAGAAATAGAAAGGAATGATAGATAAGAGGAAAAATCGTAGGACATGGAATATCTACAATATTCTGGCTTTCGAGGGTGAGCTCGTTCAAGATCGTGTAATGCAATCTGAGTGTAAATCGCGGAAGTGTGCCGCGAAATACGAACGACTACTCGCCGGTGTAGTTCACGTATGTAGACTAAAGTGGCAGCATTCCAAATCTCACGACTCCGTGGGATAAACATTTTCGCCTGAGACAACCGTTTCTCCGCCGTTTTGGATCATCCCTCGAATCGCTTGTGATATTATCGCGTCAACGAGCAAGCGGTTATTGTAATCCCGAAATATAGTGATTTTACGATCGGTAAGATTGCATTGGAATAATATAAATTTTGTTTTTGTAACGTGACCCCTCTCGCGTAAAGTATTTGAAATATTAATAAAAATTTGTTGAGAAGATTTCATTTAGAATCTCATTTTACGAACAAAACTTTAATCAGAATGTACGTACAACTCGACGTTTCCGCAAACATTTTACAAAGAGAAACATGGAAATATTATCAGCAAGTAGGACGTCCAGTCGCCGCGAGCTAAATCTACCAGCGTCTACGATGTGTAATGGCTAATTTAACTTTATAAGACGCGATGTATATTCATTTCTCGATGCTCCTACCATGGAATTGTCATCGACGTTGTTCTTCATCTCATCTTTCGCTCGGTCTCTCTCTCTCTCTCTCTCTCTTTCTCTCTTTTTCTCTTTTTCTTTCTTTATTCGTGCTCTTCGAGAAAAGGTAAGAACGTCTCCTCCTTCGGAAGAAAAGTTTACGAAGGGCTAAGTACATCTAACTAAGAAGAAGAAACTCGAGGGTACCAAAAGCTTTTCATGATACTAATCGCGCAAAGTGGATGTAATCGGGAAAGTTTTTGAACGATTCTCGTTTTCCTCTATCTCGCTTTTTCTCTTTCTCTTTTCGCTATCTTTATCTATCTGTCCTTTACTCTCTCTCTCTCTCTCTCTCTCTCTCCCCCTCTCCCTTCCTTTCTATCCTACTCGACACATCCGCTTATCGAACGTGGGAACGCGAGCCGATGCGAGTAACTAATGGAATTATACGATGGGCTCGACGTTGAAGTACCGGTAGTAGACTTAGTAGTACGGATACAGTATCTACCAGTCGCCAAGTACGATCCGGTCAAAGTTTTCGACATGTCTGATGAAAATGCCGAATCCCTGTCGGATACGAATCGTCCGTAGGATTTCGAAGCCGATCCACTAGCCACGATGACGTTCTCGATAAGCGAACGATTCGATATCATCAAAAGGAAAGGGATGATAGGAAATTGCTCGAGAGAATTCGATCAATTTTAATAAGTCTCCGATATCGTTCGGAAAAATTTTCTAATTATTCCAATTTTCTCATTGGAACGTGCAGTTTTTTACTCGGGCGTTAATTAAGCATATTGATTAATGCTCTAATCAATCGAACGTTAAAGAATTCACTGAATGCTTCGTATGATATAAAAAAAAAATCGTGCGCTCCCTCGCTCTTCCTATGTTTAATCCCACAAATTAACGGTATTAATTATGACTAATTAATGGTAAGATTGTCACTAAATACTAAAACGACAAATGGAAGGACACAAATTCTTCGAGACGATAAAAATTTCACGGTTATACGAGGGAAACATAAATTAACGACACCGACGCGGGTAAGTATTTTTTTAAGGATATCGAAGTAACGTGTCTCGGTATGCAGCGTGACATCGATACGTTTTTAAGAAGAAGAAAAAGTATCCTAAGACGGTTCTAATGGGGATCGGTAAGAGTCGAAAACAGAGGGAAACGATGGAAGAAGGTGTCTGCACACGCGGTCGAGCTGTGGTAGGCCAACGAGACCAGGCACGGACCATCCCATGTTTCTCACCCTCTTTCTTTCCCTCGGTTTCCCTTTTTTTCCCCTTTATTTCTTTCTCTCTCTCTCTCTCTCTCTCTCTCTCTCTCTCTCTCTTTCTTTCTATTGCTTGCTCGAGGTCGAAAAGGAGCGAGACGTTGATGAGAAGGACGGGATGAAGCGAGTGGAAGGAAAAGGAAGACGGAAAATACTCTAGAATGAAACGAAGAGAACATTCGAGCGAGAGAGGGAGAGTGCGATAAGGGAAGGAAACGGAGCAGTCGTAGACAACGACGGACGTGTTCATCTTCCGTTGAGTTACTACCTGCCATAGTAATTACGCTTTCTCGTTTCGCACGAGAAAAGACTCTCCCTATACGCTTTACGTTCGACGCCGAGAGATCTTACCAGTTTTAACGTCAACCTGGAATGAGAATGCTTAAAGGAAGAATAAAATTCTTCCGCTCGAGTTACCAACAGCTTCGCGTTAAACGTTAACGTTCAACGAGCCATAGAAATAGAAAATGTATTTTGGACTTTTCTTTTTTTCTTTCCCCCTTAACGTCCTTCGTCCGTTTCTTTCTTCCTCGCCGATAACTTATTGGTATTTTCGAAGGACATTTTCAACAATAATTACTACCAATTACCTACCTAATAGTTCCAATGATTTGCGAAGGCACGTTAGTCATGGTCGTTTACGAGGTACTCGCCATTCTTAGGTATTCGAAAGGCAGGATATTTCGAAATGCATTTAGTACGCCTCGACACTCGAACGAGATGGGTATTGAGCTGTATATATAACCTATCTATTGTATGTATGAAGAATATAATAAGTCAAGGCAGTCCGCTGTATTTACGAATACTCATTGCCGATGATATATATCGTCGATAAAAGAATTCAATGGAATTTATCTTTTACGACGGGTTCAACACAATAGAGGCAAAGTACGGCGAGAAAAATCAAGTTGGTGCTGGTGGCCCCCGTTCCTTCTCTTTCTGTCTTTATACTTGTCCTTGAATCCTACGCAGACGTAAAATCGGTGATCGAGCGATCGTAAAACATGTACTTATTGCAATTCTCTACTTTCGCTTTTACGGCACGACAGTCGGATTACGGAGGTGCCCTTGGCCGCCCATAAAGCCGGTAATAATCGTAATTTACATCTGTTCCATAACCAATGATTCGCAGGACTCAACATTTTCATAAGCCGCAAATAAGTATCGTTGGTAAAGGGGTAAGCGACTAATCACGAGCTGCCACCTGCTTTCGAGTCGCACGGGAAAATTACGAATTCGGCATTACGTTTGTTACGTATCGAAGCGAATATTATATGCCTGCCGTTCCAATTCTTAAAATCCAATTTTACTTCCTTCTCATTCTCGCGGACGGAACAATTTTTGGCCGTGAGCTCTCGTGAAATTATTTCTCGTCGAAAAGGGTGCACGCTTTTATGGAGACTTTTCATGCTCGATATATAAAAGCTTATATCCTTTCCGCTAAATATTTTGTCGGACGGTTTTATCCTCTTCGGTGACTCTCTCAGCCATATTATTAAATATTCTCCGAGATCTTGAGCGTTTTTTTTTATGATCTTCACATTCTCGAACAACTACGTAGATATATATATATATATATATATATATATATATATATATATATATATATATATATATAGAGAGAGAGAGAGAGAGCGAACGTAAAAATTCCACATCTAGTCATCTCGATCTATCTACGAATATTTGCGTAGGATAAAGTTTCGAAAGTACGGCCGTCGAATGATACTTGATACGACGCGAATGACTGCGAAATTAAATTGAACTTTTTATTCGAGACGAATGGAAAGAGTTAATAATCAAGAACGAGTCAGGCAAAAGGTCGTAGAACGCGAAAATGGACTCACCTGGACGGTGTATTCTATCAATTTGTTACGTTAGTTCCCTCGAATCCCAGGCGTACTGTCGCGTACTCATCGATCATGCTTATCGATCGTGTCTCTTTGCGAGCGTATAAAAATTAAACAGGAGTCGAATAACTCCCTCGCTATTATCGTGAACTTCAGTAGAGACAAAGCAGATGATATCAAAAGTTCAATTTTGTACGTATAGTTTATCTTCTTTATTTTCCTATTCGATCTCTTTGTTTCCTTTTATCGTTTTACTATCTGACAAGAATTTCCAGGAAAAGAAGGCGGTCGTGTCGCATCGTGACAGAAATTAAGGAGTTTATAAAAAGTTCCAAACGTGCTTATGAGCCATAATAGTTTTTATCCTGTCGTTGTGTTGAAGTTAGAAACGCATCTACTCGCAAACACGTTCGTCTACTCTACCTTTTCCTGCTTACATCTGGAAAAGCTTAGTTCGATTCGTTTCGTTCGGGGAAAAAGGAAGAAGGAAAGTTTAAATTTCCTTTTTACGTTGCCATCAGTTCAAAGAATATAAAATCTTTCTTATACACGTATCTACGGACTTATCGATCTTTGATTGAGACGACAGACAGTCGCTGTATGAGAATGAAATCGTTCGATGGTAGAAACAACGATTTGACTAGGATAAAGCCGATGTCTAGATGGCAGTACAAAGTTCAAAGGTAATTTAGACTTTGTTAGCCAAATAAAGACGCCTATTCCGTGCAACTTTGTCTTTAGCAGAAGCAAAATCGTAGTTTGTATTTGTTCGAAAGACTAGGTGAGAAACTCGTGAATCGACGCGTGCAAGGATTCTCTGTATATGGGTGTTTGTATCTCTCCCCCCCCTCTCTCTCGTTCCTTCTGTGATCGACGATGAGCCAACGCGAATAGAATGCTCGTTCTAGATTCGAAAACTCCCTTCGAAATAAGTGGATACGCACAGCAGCAGTGTGTCTCGAAGCAGCAAACGGTAGATTTGCATATTCAAGCCAGTTAATTGTCTGGAATCGCGCGATGCGGGTGTGTCACTGCGAAAATTATGGGAATCTCGCGAGAGCTAAGAGAAGGGAAGGAAAAGGGTAAGGGGAAGAGAGTGAGAGAGAGAGAGAGAGAGAGAGAGAGAGAGAGAGAGAGAGAGAGAGAGTAACTAAAACCGACTTGATTCGCGCATTAAGTTTATCCGTTTCTCCGCGTACGTGTTAGCAGAGAGCTTTCGGGCTTCTTTGAAATAACTACATCTAGATTGCAACATCTATCCAGCTTCGAAGTTCTCTGAAATTCGAGAGACTCCCAGGCAGGATACGGCAACCCTCTGCGAAGAAATATCTTATTCTCCGGGGTACGATATAAGAACTCGAATCGCAAATTCGTTCGTGTAAGATAAGAGCGCGAGAGGATAAACTCGTCTTCCTTATCGATGAACCCTTTTCTTAGATACATAGATAGAAACGGATAGAACAAGAGAAAGAATCTCTTTTCGTTTAACGAGCATCGATTCAAAATTTATTTTTCCCAATACGATCGTGATTCAGAATTGTTCATTTCCGGGAACGGGTTAGACAATACGTACGACTCTATGCTCGAATGAATTTACCATCAATAATTTTCAACGATAATGATTTTCATAAAGTGTAAAGTACATTAACAAAATTCATTTAATTTTCTGCGACATATTCGCGAGAAATTCGCGAGAAATTCGCGACGCGAATGGCACGGTTGAAAGGGGTAGTCGATAATGGATTGATAGAGTCCGACGTGTATTCTCGTCTTTTAAAAGTCCGATGACTGAAACGAATGATAAACGCGAGCGTACGGGCCGAATTACAATCAGTATTTACCGAGCAAATAACGAGCAGTAGCGAGCCAATGTAATTCTTGCGTTATAATTAATCTCTAGGAAGGTGGAAATATTTATCATTTCGCAGGGCGCATACGCGCAGAATGCCCCTCATTAAAGGGGAATATTACTCGGAAACTTTTACGATGATTTCAAGCGGGCGTCGTATGTATTCGTAGGTAAATACACCCTGACGTGAGACCGAACGCGGGCTAAAAATATATCCTCGGAGATAATACATGTAGAAAAGGTCGAACAGTAGTTACGGTACGTCGCTTTAAAGGGTCAACATGTATCAGTGCAAAAACTCGAGAAACTGGGTCTCACTTAAAGCGAGCAACCCTCGCTCCGTTCGACCGTATCACTGAAAGACCCTCTCTCGCTCGTTTCCTCTGTCTCTCTCCGTGCCGTTTCTACCCTACGATTCAATGAACTCCGAGGATATAATGATGATAAAAAGCCACGTTTCTTCCTTTAATATCATTTTTTATTCCTCCCTGTCACTCCAACGGATCTTATATTTCCATTTATAAATAAGGGTTGTTAGATAAAAGTCCGAAAGACGGTGAAATAATTAATACCTCGAGGAATATGGAAAAAGATTGAAAGGAAAACTCGCATGGTAGGAAAAGGAGTCAGGTTGGGAGGTAAAGGGTCAAGAAGCGCTTTGATCCAGTGTCGCGTGATAAAAAGATTTTCTCCCTCTCTCTCTCTCTCTCTCTCTCTCTCTCTCTCTCTCTTTGTAACATCAAGTTTTCAACGAATCTCACTTCTCAGCTGGAGAGAATCGTAAAGAAACGAAACGAGTCTCTGGGTAGCGGCGGGGAGGAATGTGTAGCTGTGCCAAACGTAGGTGAAAACTCGCCGAGTGAATTTCAGGGAGATAGGATGGAGAGAGGAAAAGGGAGATCGTTCGAACGGGCATCGAAATATTGTCTGAAAGAAGCGCGTGCGGATGGAGATGACGGTGGGTCGGCTAGGAGAGGAAGAAGATCGAGAGATCCGGAAAGTCCTTGCAAAACCGGGTGTTTCGTGGCATTTCGGAGAGGTGGGCACAGAGTTGAAAGAGGGAAGGGAAGAGATGGGTGTCGAAGAAACCGGCCGGGTACGCGAAGGGTCGGTGTTAGGCGGTCGGGTACGTGTGCTGTGCTCTAGAAAAGGATGAGAGATCGTGAAACGGTGCGAGTTGGAAAAAGAGAGGTAGAGGTAGGGGGAGAGAGAGAGAGAGAGAGAGAGAGAGAGAGAGAGAGAGAGAAATAGAAGGAGAAGGTAGGAAGTATGATGGTTCGGAGGAGGGTGGAAAGAGAGAGGAGGAGGAAGGGGGTATGGAGTTGGGGAACAAAGTGGAAGGGAGAGGATAGGAGAATCAGTGGACGAGGGGTTGGAGCGCCTAGGGTCGCGCGCTCGCGCGCGCGTGGCGCGTTGGATGGTAGGTCGGAGAGGTGGGGGACCTAGGCAGAAATCAGTCGAGTCCCGGCCTCAGGTCGCGACGGGTGTTCAGTTCACTGGCGAGAGCCGTGGCGCGCGGTTCGCTCGTATCGTCGTAGAGTGTCGTCGTTGTTGTCGTCCGTCGTCGCCACATCGTTGTCCTTTTCGTCCTTGTCGTCGCGTCGTCCTCTAACATCGTTTACTTTCCTTTATTTAACTACTTCGTATGATCGCACACCTCATTTCTCTCGGTTCAACGAGCTTTCCTTTTACGATCGTATCTAAAGTCGTAAGTAGAGGAACGACTCGGACCCTTTACGCGTTACGTCTCCTCTACTCTTTCCTCGTTCTCTCGTTAAATAAGAAAGGAACATTTCTTTTCTTTCTTAGACCAGAGGAAAAGAGAGAGAGAGAGAGAGAGAGAGAGAGAGAGAGAGGGGAGGGACTACGAAGAAGGACCAAAGTGTTGTTTTCCTTTTGAAAAGTTTCCACGTGTGTGATTATTGATCAAAGATTTCGATCAGTGCTTTTTTTTTCCTCCGGACGTAAAGATCAGAGTGTACGGAGACGGATTAATTCAGTTCGATTTGTGGCGGAAATCGAAAACGATCGAAGGATTGAAACTTCGAACCGAAATAAACGAGTAAGGTTCTTGGAAGAACCTGCGTGTTAGAAAAGTGGCAACATTGACCGATATCCGTATTCGCGTGAACCCTCTTTCGAACGAGATACGTCCGTATATCGGTCTCCTTTTCAGGTGCGTGCTTTTCTTTTTTTTTTTTTTTGTTATTTTTCCTCCTCTTCTTTTCATTTGCTCTTTCGCGTGTGACAGTGACGATACAGTGCGTGCGGCGTAAACCAGAGGAGCAATAGAAAAGGAAAAGGAGAGGAGATCACGAGACAGATAGAACGTCGATCGGAGAAACTTTTCAACGGTGGAATTATCCGAGGAAGGAGGCTACGCAAGGAGAGGAGGAAGAGGACGAGGGAAGAAGCCGACTGTTAAAAACCGAAGGCAAGAACGCGAAAGCACTTCTTACCAAGTGGTAAGCTGCTTCTCTTTCCTCTATCTCTCTTTCCTCGTCCTTTTTTTCCCTCTTTCAAGCTTTATTCTCGCAGCCAAGTTAGTCCTTTTTATCCTTTCTTTACGAACGATCGAGAGCGGAGGGCACTTGTTCCGATCTGGGTCGAACTCTCACGATCGACCTCTGAAAAGAAAGATAGAATTCACGATGGCGAAGAGTTCGAGAGGTCCAGTCTCGTAATCTCTTTGATAATATCGGACGTCGATCGCTCTCGTGTTCGCTTCTGTCCGATGGAAGCGAATGGTCAAAGGGCCGGGGGATAGGGCGAAGGGTGAAGATTCAGGAACGACGATTGCTCGAAAGAGATGATTGTAAGACTACATGCTGCTTTGCGTTTTATCGTTCGCTTCTTTGAAACTCCTCCCTTTCCGTCCTTTACTCCCCGCTGCTTTTTCCCCCTTTCTCTATCTCATTCCCTTTTCTCACGTTTTACCGTAGACCTCTCGATGGACGAATGCGTTTTAGGTGAATAGTTTAGCTCATTCGCCGTTACGGTCAAAGGAGAGTCGACGATAGATCTGGAGAGAGAGAGAGAGAGAGAGAGAGAAAGGGGGGGAGGAAGAACGTGTTTGCCGTCTAGATATTTCGACTCGAGAAATATCGATGTCGGACAGTTCAGTGGATGTGTTACGTGTGTACGTTCGCATATCGGCATAAACGGATTTCAATGTAATCTTGATTTATTGTCAAATATATTGTTACACAATCGATCGATATAGCTTAAATAATATGGATTATTGTATATAGATAATTGAAGCGAAATGAGAAGGAAGAGACGATTGTGGACGAGACGATTAGTCTAAGAAAATGATGGATGTTTAAACTAATATCGAAAGTATCGTTTTAAAGGTTTATCGCGTTTAAGTTTCCTGGTTAAAATAATTTTTGTTGATAGCGGAAAAAAGAAAGAGTACGTACGGGCAACATTGGCGGAACAAGAATCACCTTTCGTCGATCGGTCAAGTCAGCTTTTGTACGTGAGTTCGTGCTATGGACCGCCGAGGTCCAGTTCGCGAAAGGTAGAGAGAAGAATTTAAGAGCATTGTCGTGTCGTCTCTGCTCCAGCCGGAAATAAGAAAAGTTGAGAACGAAACTCTACGCGGCTCTCCGCGACCGCTCACCTCGACCATTCGTTCCTTTTCTCTCTCTCTCTCTCTCTCTCTCTCTCTCTCTCTCTCTCCGGACGATATTCGAGAGGGTAAGAGTGCACGAGAGTAACCTCTGTAAATCTTGGGACGAATTCACGAGCGTATCTCCTTCGAAAGCGTCGCCGTGCGAGCCGCAAAAAAATGTGACGCGGAAATGATGCGCGATAAAATGTTCGTCGAGATGAATCGTTCGAGGTGTAACTTTTACCACGAAGACGTCTTGCGGAAGCTATATGTTCCCGTCTATGTGCGTAAATTTCTCTTACTCCCTCTACATCATTGCGTGCATCGGAAGGCAAAGAGAGAGAGAGAGAGAGAGAGAGAGAAAAGAGACAAAGAGAGAAAGACGAAATCGGTTTCTCGCAGAGACAAGTATCTTCCATCTTTATTGCTAGAAATGAATTCGAGCGTGCTTTTCGGCTTTTGCCTGAGAATCGAAATGCATTTTACTTTATTCTCTCTCTCTCTCTCTCTCTCTCTCCCTCTCCCTGACATTATTTCTCCTTTTCCATTTCTCCTTTCTTCTTTTTTCTTTCCAAACTTCGAACGAGATATTTCTTCGTCACGCGCCGGAAATGAAACGCGCAGATGAGACTTCCGTGGTTTTCCTCTACCATCCTCGATCCAACATTTTTGTAAGTCGATGAATATGGTATTTCCCTTCTCAAGAATTTTCTTTCAAAGGATGGAAAGTAAAACGAATATTTTACCTGAAATAGGAAGCGCGCCTACTGTATATTTGAAAAGGAGATAATTACGATTCGTGTGTTCATGATACTGCGTGTGCTTGACAGTTCGTAATTAAACTTTTTATAAATATCGACATTACGATTGACTCGTCAGAAGATCAAAGGCTATTTTATTGTAATTATTGATTCTCGTTGATTTTCCACGATATCTTTCTATTCTATTCTTTACATTATTTTATCAATTTGTTTGTTTATGGACAGTCTAGACGTTCACTCATATCTTTTATTTATTTTTTTTTTTTTTTGTACAATCGTTCTTATCGCTCGTAGTCTCGACGAATGTTGTACTAAAATTTGCCTAATCATAAACACAAATACATCCTGAATAAATACCGACGGTTTGTGTGGATGCGTTTGTGCACAGGTTACCGCAGGGACTACTTGCGCGTGCGCGCTCCCTTTCTCTCTCTCTCTCTCTCTCTCTCTCTCTCTATATATATATATATATATATATATATATATATATCTCCCCCTATCTTTCCGTTGGGTCATCGAAGGCCAAAAACGTACAATGGCGATATTATCGAGAGCACGATGTAATTTTTACACCGCGTCTCGTTGATTTTATTCCTACGAGCGATACGGAAAACGTGCTAATAATCAATCATACTACGACGATAAAGCACTTTGAAACATTCCGCTTGACTTTTAAAACGAGCGGCAACGATCGATCTTCAACGGTATCGATTTTATTGGTCGAACTATTTCATCATCGGTTATGTATAAAGTAATTAATAATAGATTCGTTTGCCTTTAATTACTTTCGTTTCCATAAAATGAACATATCTTGAAATTGTTTCTACTTGAAAACGTGTTTGTACGGTTCGGCGAATAAATTAGACGGAATGCGGAGTAGCAAGCGAAACTGTTTGATTCTTTCGATCTATGAATTCGAGTTGGCGTTCGTCAAATGTGATCCATGATTTGGGAATGTACGAGTTTGAGGAAATTCGAAGGAACGAAGAATTGACGTAGAATTCTCGTCGTTTCAAAGAGAAAAGGCGGAATGGGAAGACGGCAGATATATAAACGAATACAAGAGGATCTCTTCGCGAGACCGTATACGTCGCATCGATTTCGAAAGTTTTTGACCCGGACGTACCGAATTTCCATAACTCGAGAAATCGTTTCTTTTGTAAAGTGAGAAAAGATCGTTGTCGAGAGGTAAAGAGAGAAAGGGAGATAGGAAGAGAACCAAGAGAGAGAGAGAGAGAGAGAGAGAGAGAGAGAGAGAGAGATGGCGAGCAAAGATAAAGAAAAAAACGAGGAGGCCAAGCGCTATACCTTACGCGCTTGTCCTACGGCAAAGATCTTTTACCGACTATCTCCTTTAAGCTTCTCGGAAGCTTTTCTTCTTCGTTTCAGCTTCGTCGTCTGGTCCAAGAAACACACCCTCTTCTTGGTCGCGTTTTCCCTCCACTTTTGTTTCTTTTTCTTTCTTCCACAAACACACCTATACACGCACCTACACACATTTTCCTTCTCTTCCTTTTCTTCCTTACTTTTCTTTTATTTTCTTTACATGGAAATCGTACGACGCTCGAACACTTCTCTCTCTCTCTCTCTCTCTCTCTCTCTCTCTCTCACTCTCTCCTTCTCCTCTCTTGCTGTCTTTCTCTTTTCCAATCCCGTCCGTCTGTTTTCCGCACGAAAACAATCCGTCGACTTTTCCACCCCTTTCTTTTCTTCTCGACTCCTTTCAAATTTTCTAGTCCGACTATTTTATGGATATTTCGACACAACGAGAGCCATTTTCTGGCGCGAGACGTTCCTTTCCTTACCGGTAGTGTTACCCGTTGACGACATTTGGATATATATATATATATTTCGCACTCTCTTTCGGCACTGTCTTTTACCTTCCTCTCGTGCTTTTCCGGAATTCTAAACGAACCCCCCTTGAGTGAGTTTGTCTTCAGAATGGCGTGACTCGACTATAGACGAAAACGCGAGGCGCCCTTCGAAAGGAAAGTGTTGCTCGAGAAAAAGTAAGAAAGAATGATATACGAGCGAACTTGGCTTCGTTCTTTCGGCCGATAACAACGACTTTTTACACTAATTTCTCGCGTCAGAAACTGCTTGTTAATTAAGATAAGACAACGTTCGAGTCAATTGTGTTTTAGTTCAGATGTGAGCGTCATAGAGAAACCTGTCTTTTTTATTTATTTATTTTTTTTTTTTCGATAAATTCGATTAAATCAAATTCGACAAAAGATGTGAGATTTATTCGAATATACGTTGATATCGGAAATTACTGCGTTTTCGATCACGCTGACAGGATTACATAATGTGGCGATTGTCAAAGGAGCAACGGAAAGAGAGCAAGGTCTAAATAATCCAATAGATAAGGCTACAATAAAGGTCGATATCCGATAGTTAGACGACCTCTCACGCCGGCCAAGAGTCTACCCACGTGAATACGAGCCGACTTCGCGAGCCACGCGATACCAATCTCTTCGGTATATTCCTCAACGAGCAAAACTCTTGCGCTTTTACGTATGAGAAAGGTCGCACGTACACGAACACGTACATGGATAAGGAGACATATCGATCTGATTTATTCGATAGTATCACGACTTCTCTACCCGTTCACGTTTTTCGGGCCGACGCAAATTCATAATTTATTGCCAACTTTTTTTATGATTCGATCGCATGTTTCGCACGATAATTTCTACGAGTTTCATTCATACGCGCTCGTTGGAAGATCAGGTTTTGCCTAATTGCTTGTCAGTGAAAACGTACTTATCTATTCGCCACGAAAATTATACGCTTCGATAGTAATTACGATTTCAAACGGTGGACTTCTTTTTGCTTTTATTTCAATTTTAATGTAAAATTCGTTAGGAATATTATAGATCCAGCGTTTCGACTTTACGATAAACTCGTAAACGTATCTTTTCTTTTAACGTACTTATCGCGATTTGTATTTTAATACTTTATTCCATCTGAGCTCTCTATAAAAGACAACGCGTGTACTAACGTTGACTGTACGCTTAGAAAATGTGAACGTCGTGCGCATCCCGATGCACTCCTACCACAAACGAATCACGTACATATTTCTTAGCATTTCCGCCCACGATGCCGGTTATATTCGCGAAAGTTTTTCACCTCTGCGGGTATTCGACCCCAATGCGATACGTGCCAAGTACGGAATTCCAGTCAAAATAACGAATGCCCTCGTTCCTTCGTGTTAGAAGTACCAAAAATGGACTTTATAATGAACATACGATAAAACTTGAAAGTTCGATAAACCACTTTCTTTTAACATTTCATTTCCTCTCTGACATATCATCCAAATAGATTTTATTTTCCGATATTTATAGAGGAAGATCTTGAAATTTTCCTTTTTTTACGATCTTAACGAGTTACGAAAGAATAAGAGAGACAAAGATGCATGTTACAGAAAAAAAAAGGATTCCAGACACAAATCCGGATGAAAATGTTTTCACCGCAACAACGACGACCACGGACTGACCGATGCGTAAATTAATATAATTAGCCAGCTAAAGCCTCGATAATACCAATTAGCAAAATCTAGATCGTTGGTAGAATTAACGGGCCGCTGGGTGTGACAATCCCTCCCTCTCTTCCTCTCCCTGTCTGTCTCTCCCTCCCTCCCACCCCCCCCCCTCTCTCTCTCTCTCTCTCTCTCTCGCTCTAGCTCGTTCCCAAAGCCCAATTATCCTAATCCGGAATAAACTCTGAAACACTTGTTCGCACCCTCGTCGAGACTGTTTAACAGGTTATATACAAATTTTGTTCCAAGTATTGTATCATAGCTTCATGAATCTTTTTCTTTGTCTTTTTTTTTAATACTTTATCCTTATTACGAAAAATATTAATTAGATTAAATGCGGACCAATGTAATTATTATACTCGAATTTGTTGTCTCTAGATTGATTTGTAAAATCGATACGTTATCGATCTTCGAATTATTCGAAATAAGACCAAAGTGATTCGTACGATCGATTTCTCTAATTAACAGGACACAGGCGGCTTACATTTTCGAGGAGATCAAAGGCCTTAGGTTTACTAGCAGTCCCAACAACGATTGTTCGCTGAAAGAGACGCTTAATTAGATGGGCATTAATACATGTCGTTCGTTTGCTACGATTAATTCCTTGTGATTTTCGGCGAACGAACATTATCGTTAATTATTAAATGGACGTGGCCGTCGGTGTAGCTTGTCGGCGACAAATCTATCGATATCTAACCAATAACGGCGTGTAAAGGTCTCAATCTACACACGTTTGCGATTCAGGACACTGCGGAGAATTATGCGATGGAACTCGAAATATCTTTGATTCGAAAGCATGAAAAAGATTCGAATCATTTGAACTATCTCGCAGCCTTTAATCGATTTTTTCTTTTGACAGATTTACTGCATCTGTATCAAAAACAAATTTTGAAAGTGGTCAGATTTCAGTTTTAATCCGATTTCGAAAAGACAGATCGTGTGTCGTTTTACGACGTTTTCAACGCCTTCGGCGAACGTTGATTTTGTCGACGCACTGTGAGAAGAAGGGACGAAGATACTGAACGAATGGAGAGAGAGAGAGAGAGAGAGGGAGGGAAGGAAGAGTATGAGAAGTCACGCCCACAGGCCTGTGGGCTTATCAAGAGGCAGCGGAGTCTCGTGACGCTCGTTAATTGCCATCGGATGGCAGAGAATGCCATGCGACTTTGGGTTATTCGTATAGGAGAGGAGACACCCGTAATGATAATCGAAAAAAATGCAAATCGATAGAGAAAACGTTGGTCGCACGGGCCTCGTGTTCGATACGATCTATAATTTCAACTCGTAAAAGACTGAGAGCGAGAGAGCGATAGAGTGAGAGAGAGAGAGAGAGAGAGAGAGAGAGAGAGAGAGAGAGAGAGAGGGGATATATAAATGAGCGGTCACTTTGGATAGAAAGAGACAAAGGGTACGGATACGTCGTTCTGGGAAGTAGGACGGACAAAGGGTGATTCGTGACGTGTAATAGAAAGGGAAAGAAAGAAAGTGAGATGGAAGAGAGGCGTACTTACAAATTACGACGGGGCAGAGTCGCGAGCAGGCCGGTGGACAAGCCGGCAATTTGGGGAGGACGACGAGATTAAGCTGCTCCCCAAAAACCATCATTTCGACGCGACGGAGGTACGCATTATCCGCGAGAAGCGGCGAGAAAAGAGAGAGAGAGAGAGAGAGAGAGAGAGAGAGAGAGAGAGAGAGAGACGAACGTATCCCTCTCTTTGACTTGCTAATTTCGAATTGGCCCCCATGCTGGATGATTCGCTCTGCTCCTTGATGTTTGCTTCCCCTGCTCTGTAAGATTATTATCGACGCCCTCTCGTGCAAATTCCTATCGTTATTTTTTTTTTTTGTATTTTTTCTTCGTATCTTTTACTACGTTTCCGTATAAATTCCAAAAGGATTAGAGCCGGAATTCTCTCCGAGTGGAACTTCATTTTATTTTTCCGATCGCTCGACCTCCATTCTCAGGGTCTCTTTCTTTCTTATTCTCTTTGTTTCATGCGAAGAAATACAAATGATATCAAAATGTTTATGATAATTTATTCATTTGATATGTCGTTAATCAAACCGCAATCGACTCTTTAATTTGCCTCGCGGCTTCGAAAAGTATACGCGTGTATGTAGATGACGTAAGTATATCGCGACGCTTTTACGAAATAGAAGGAAAATAATTCCCGAGTGTACACCATTATACCTGTTGTCCGAGGGACGAGCAGAACCGACAAACGACGAAAAAGCATCCTCTTTGACTTGCTAATTTTGAATTGGTCCCGTGGCGGGTCGAATCATCCTCTTTCACATGCGCCCACACATACAATCTCACGTACGATTATTATCGATGTGGTTTACGCACGAGGTGAACCAGTGTCGCGTTTCGACTTTCCCGTAGTCTAATAGAAAGAGAAAGAGATAAAAGAGGTAAAGAGGGGGAGAGAAAAAGCGGGCGCGTGGCTTTTGTTGAGAGAAATTTTCGTCGCTGGTAAACGTATTGTGTTCTGCTTCGTTCCATCACGCCTCGCCAGTATCCATCGATTCGAGCTTTTGTCGCATGCTAAAACCCCGCGATATGAATCGAAATGATTAATTGAATATCGGTATCCTACGCCGGGTTGCAAGCGAGAGCAATCGATCTCGACATTGATGTAGCTTTTCTGTTAGCTCAGGTGGACGGAATGTAACATGGAATAAAAATAGAAAATAAAAAAAAAAAAAGAAAAAAATAGAGTAGAAAAAATAAAGGAAGGAAAGGGTCAGACAAAAAATACATGCTCGTAAATGACTCACCGAAGTACGAAGAAGTAGAGGTTAAAGATAGCGGTGGTAGTAAGGATACGGGGTGAGAGGTGGGCCCGGGGGAGAGGGGTAAAAGTTTATGTAATGTTCGTTATTGCATCGCACCCCCGTTCGGAAGCACGTCGAGCCGTCTTGGAATTATAAAGTACCATTAAGGACGAGTTTATCCTTAAATGCGGTGCAAAAGGGCAACACTTCCGCGATTTTACCTCGAAGTTTCCTCGTTAAGTCGCTCTCGATGCTTCGCCATTGGAACCAACGAAGAAAGCAACGAAGCAACGAAGCAACGAAGGAACGAAGGAAGGAACGAAGGAAGGAACGAAGGAAGGAAGGAAGGAAGGAAGGAAGGAAGGAAGGAAGGAAGTTTCGGACTCGAGGAGACGAAGGAAAAACGAAGAAGATCGACTCAACGTCTTTCAGCCATCCTCCGACTTACAATCTCGAGTTAGACGAGTTAGAAGTAAAAAGGAACAAAAAGGACGGATTACTCGAGCAAACTAAAAGAGATCGAACTGCGATAAAAGTGTTCCATTAATTTTTAAAACGACCAAACGACGTAAAATTCTTTTTCTCAAATCTTTCGACTTTGATTTTCATGATCGTTTATAGAACAATCGAATACGTTTCCCCCCCCCCCCCTTTTTTTTTTATTAGAATAAACGACAAGACGTTTGACTTTGTTTTCTTTTTATCGATAAAAAGACTTTTTAATACGAAATAGAAAATGTTCTTTATTACGATGTAATCATCGCAACATCGTTTAACTGCAATGGAATTAAAGAATACTTTTGCATCAAAGTGTACGGCGTCGATAGGCAGCAAAGTTTGCTTTCTGCGAGGTAGGGCTTTAAGAGCCCTACGTAAGCACCTACGAGTGGCCTCGACAATCCGTGAATCAACGTGCATCAGCCACGACAATGGCTGTGTTCGAGGTCTCCAAGAAGTCGTCGTTGATCGATGTAAATGCACTTTCAGCTACGAACAACGACTAGAGAGTAGTCGGAGTCTCCTCTCTCTCCCTCCTCCCTCCCTTTTTCTTTTACTCATTCTCCATCCTAAGTAATTGTATGACCACGTCGAACCATCGGTATAACGAATCGTACAAACGATTCTTTGTGCCCTGCGAAACGGTCATTTAATGCTCGTAACTTTTCGACCCCTCTCTTCTCTTTTTTTTTTCTCTTTTATTTTATTCTCAAAAGAGAGTCGTTGAGAGTTGACGTCGTGACAGGTGAGATAAGGTCTCTATACAACGACTCGAGATTTAATGAAAGGTTTCTCATGAATCGATGCGGTCAAGGACCTACGGATTTTTTGTCCAAAACTCAAAACCCCGTATTAAAATATGAATGTAAGCATGTACACAAGAATAGAAAATTTTAACGGAAGATAAGTGTCGCTCGAACCTTCGAAAACGTATCTATTTTCCGTTATCTTACAACATTATATTCAGCATCGACTGTAAGAAAGATTGAAAGCGAAAGAAAGGAAAGGAGGAGGGTGGGTTGATGGAGTGACAAGGCATATCTCCCTGGTTTACGCGTTCACACAAGCCGACCATATCTGTATCTATAAATACGACCACGAAGGAGAATAATATAATTATCTCCGTGATGTATGGAGGCACTCATCCATTTCTTACCCGTAACATTCGTCATGCGACGCAGATGACGCCGACCTATTCGTTCGTTCCTCCTCCTCCTCCTCCTCCTCCTCCTCCTTCTCCTCATATTACTCTTCCTCCGACGCTTCCTCCTCCGAGTTATTTCGTCTCTCCGACGTCGCCCTATTCTTTGGCGGCGCCTTTCGAAGTACCCTGGAGTTAATAAAAAAATTATTTTTAAAATAGACACCCCCCGACGGTGGTAGTGACACTCATATCCTCTCGAATTTCCTTTCTCTCTTTCATTTAGTTTAGTCAGAACATCGAACAACGTTTTGTTATTTAATTTCAAAAGGTACGAATTCAATGCAATTATTGAGAATTTATTTATATATGTTATTCATTTTATTTATATTATTTTATAATTATATAGAGATTGGAAATGACTATTGACGCGTGTGCGGACATTTTCTATATAGAGAATACGCACTCGTCGGTATAGCCTCTGCCATTATTTTCGAAATTAATTTTTACGACGATTTAACGAGCGTACAATAGTTCTTGATTCTTATTTGCTTTTTATTGTTTCATCACGTTCGATTGGCGATAAATTTTCGTCATACGTTTTTTTCAAATTTTTATCACGTTCGTTTTCAGTGACATTTCGGATGATAACTAGCCGTAACAGGTCTTGTTAATTTTTGTCGAAACAATATCAACCGGAAGACCGTTGTTTACCTTTTAACCGGCAAAATAATAACGCTGTTTACAAAAGTACGAATGTATCGTCGTCGCGAGTATCGGCGATGGAAAACAGTCCCGAGCATGTTCACGAATCAAAATTCGAGATTTTACTTTGTCGTTCGGTATGATATCACCAACGACATGGTAAAAAGCAATGTTTTTTAGATAGTTTTTTTTTTTACAGGCTGAACCATCGAATATAACCCCACCGGTAACGTGTTATTCTTTCTTTTCGACTGTTACATACGTCATTCTTCACAAAATGTATTTCCCCCACCCCCATCCCCCTTTTATTTTCATTATCGGGAGATTATTTTTCTAATTGTTCAATTCGTTTCGTCTAAAATATCATATCAGTACGATGCTTTTAAACCATAAACACATCTTTTAACAAGTGTATTATCGAATTCGAAGATAACGTCAAGACCAGCCATGCATAGAGGATGGAAGGGGAGGAAGAAGGATATACAGGCCATGGGTCTCTTAAAGAGAAACGCCTTCTCGTACTACATTATACGTTGGAAAAACATTAGGGTCGCACGAAGAGCTTAATAGCAGAGGAAACATATATCTTTGACGCCTTGTCCCAATATCAAATACGTATATTCGTTCCTCTCCTACGATTCGTCGTCTCGATCGTTCTTCGTCTTCCTCTCTCTCTCTCTCTCTCTCTCTTTCTCTCTCTTCCTACATACAGCAAAAGTTTCAACACCGCACGAGTGACGAATATTAGTGCCAAGAGACGAAGGTAACGTCGTCTAATGAGTAGACCGCGCGAGGGAGGCGTCATCAAGAAGCGTGTATGGAGTTCTCAAGAACGATGAGAAAGACGAAACGACAGGGAGCTTGGATGGAGATCGTGTACGTGTATGTGTGTGCGAAAGAGAGAGAGAGAGAGAGAGAGAGAGAGAGAGAGAGAAGACGTTCGTTCTAGCGCGAAAAGGGGTTTCAGCTTTGCAGCTTGTTAGTCGAAATCGTTCTTCTACCGACAGTCGTTTTCGTGAATGTCGAGTTAACGTCTATTTGCCAGATCAGAATGAAACGGTGTAGGTGGTGAAAGACGACGAGAGGATAGCACTCTAACACCTTTTACCTCTCTCTCTCTCTCTCTCTCTCTCTCTCTAACTTTCCTTTCTTTTCCTTTTCTCTTCGCTTTCTCCGTTCATCTCTTAGGCACGTTCGAGAGTCGGTAAAATCGGCGTGCAGCCGCCGGAGAATTTATCGTTTGCCTAGGCAAGAGGACGACAATTAGCTCGAAGCACCCTTGGCAGAAACTCTAAGAGATAGAATGAGAGAGAGAGAGAGAGAGGGAGAGAGAGAGAGAGAGAGAGAAGAAAAGCGTCCTTTTAACCTCGAAGACGTAGCCGTTTACGAGTTCGGAGTTTGGAGTCGCTCCGGTTTCATGCTATTCGAAGGGACTAATTAGATAAAGGTTGCTCGTTCTGGTCGTCCTTCCTTTTTCTCTTTCGTTCCCATCCCTCGAAATTTTCCCTTTTTCTTTCTTCTTCTCTGTCCTTTTCTATCTTTATTCAATACTATCTACCATCTTGAAGTAAGATCTTTACTTTCTAATTCTTTTCTATTCTCGCTTTATCTTGAATCTATGCCCGAATTTATATACGACATATACTACACATTTAATCGAAATTTTCCACTCCGAGTTCTTTGAATTTAATCGAAGGTAATAAAACTTGTCCGACCACGTGCATTAACGCGTAGACAAATCTATAGAGTGAGTCATAACATTCTGAAGGACGAATGACGTATTTGCAAGAGTCGTAGTAATAGTTAGACGAAGCGAGGCTTCGTCGTTGGCCCTATGCTTTTAACTTGTACATTCGCCCTTAAGTACCTTTCGTCGTCGATATAGGATAAGCGCGCAAAAAAGAAAAATAGAAAGAGAGTTGCACTCTCGAAAGGGGCGTAAACACAGGAAAAAAGAAAAAAGGGACTATATTCGAAGAGGAAAAATATCTTGAGTGAGACCAACGCAACGTTTTATATGTTCAACGTCGTAGAAACGTATTTATGGTCATACGTTATTGATTTTAACGAGTCAACGCAGAAAACTGGCATCTCCCTCTGTTACGGTCGTACCGCGTTAGTAGATTTGTGACAGAATTACAAAATGGCGTAAACTTTTCAAGGATCGAGTCACTCTGACAATCGTAATATAACATAATTTTTCTTGACACTTTCATTATCAATTTCATTTTACTTCAATGATACCAAATGTTTTCACATTTTCAGATAGATACGTACGACATAAATCTGTCGATAAACGACGCGAAAGGCTCATTGTTATCTCGACAATATTCTGTCTCGAAAGCTAACGACTCGTTGCGAGGCGCGTTACGCGCATTATACAACGAATTCGAAAAGGAGATTTAGCTTCGGGCCATGGCTCGCACCGATATGAAAGGAACCGTGTTAAGCCGCTGTCTTTCAAGCATCAGCTTCGCGTCCAACTTGGTTGCTGTAATATTCCTATCCTGTTGCGATTATGGTACCACTTAACTGCTCGCTTTAACGAGGGCACTGATCTCTTCTTTCTTTTTCTTCTTTCCTATCTCTCTCTCTCTCTCTCTCTCTCTCTCTCTCTCTCTCTCCCCCTCTTTCGTCCGTTAACATTGACCGGTACCGAAAGCGAATTTATAGAATGCTTTTCGTCTCGTTGCCTTTCGCTTTGCTCTCGCAGGCCAGGTTCGCACGTTCCTCCCACTTTCCTTTTTCCTTTCTCGCTTTTTATAAAGCGACCGATATTTTCTTTATCAGCCGTAAGAACGATCGGAATTTCGTATCTCGAAACATTGCCTTTATACACATAATTCAAACGTCTTAAAAGCGATTTAATTCGAGGGCCTGAGAGAACGAAGTCAATTAAAAAGACGAACATTTCTATAACTCGGAAACTATTCATTAAAACAGAAATGATTCGAGCGGAGAATTATTCCGTCGATCCATATTTCGACATAATTGCGATATAATTGTGTTCGTTATTTCACTAATTACCAAATTATAAAAATGAAAAAAGAAAGTATTTCGTAGAAACGTGACGAACTTCAAGAATCTACTCGAAGAAGAATCGAACGAACGAACGAACGATCGATCGATCGATAGATAGATAGATCGTTTCATTTCGAATGTAGGTCGCCATTTCCTTTCTCTCTCTTGTAATTCGAATTCGATGACATTGAATCAGAGGAGTCGGAGAAATGCTTTTCATCGACTCCATTCGCTTTCTGCTCGCGTGCAACTCGCACCTTCGATCTCGCCTCATTTCCTCTTCCCCCCGTCGCCCGCCCCTCCCCTCTCTCTCTCTCCGTATTTCTCTCTCAATCCTTTCGATGGTTGGTCGCTGATACCGAAGCTCGCTGCTGGATAGACTAGTAAAGCTCGAATCTCACCGACCGAGGTAGGAACTCTCGATGTTCGATGAGTTTCGTGCTCTCGTCGCAAAAGCAGACGATTCGTCTCACCTACTACTCCCAGCATCGAACCCACCTCTCTGGCTAACGCGATTTCTCTCCATTCCAGACGCAAACCGCCGTAAGGGCCGTGCTAAGGCTCGTAAGTGCTTCGCCTCGAGCTTACCGTTCGTTCGATTTCATGAGATGTACGGCGAGAACCTTCTCTCTCTCTCTCTCTCTCTCTCTCTCTCTCTCTCTCTCTCTCTCTCTCCCCCTCCCTCTCTATCTCGCTCTCTTTCATCTCATCTCCTTAAAGAGAATTAGGTTCTTCCGTATATTACGCGTACGAACGTGCATGAGTCATACCTAGCGATAACTCATCGACACTCGTGTTCTTACGTCCCTTTAATCGAAAGAGTAAGTCGAGCCTTTTACTTTGATTTACCGAGAACAACGGGTGTGGAATTTCCGACATGTTCGTCTACGCCGTTTATACACGATTTTTATTTCTTCGAGAAGTATTCTTCATGTCAAGAGAAGAACCCCCATGCGTTTAGCAATATCAAACGAGCTAGATCTCGGGGAACAAGGTTCGAGATAGGTGCAATCTCTGCATTCGAATTCCAGACAGTCGCGGCGGTGGAGACGATGATGGCCGGTGGTTATGAGGCCACACGCGTTTCCTATCCGATCCGGTGTCTTGTCCAATGCGGGCAGAAGCCGCGAAAGAAAATGGAGGACATGTATACGTAGAACACGAGTGAGGGAGCGAGGAGACAGAGGGAGAGACAAAGAGGATATATGTAGACACGCTGCTCCAGCAAGCTGGTCGACTCCATCTTGTCTTATCGTTTCTCCTTCCTTTTCTTTTGATTCATTTTCTTTCTTTTCTACATCGTCGTACGTTGTCGCTCTTTGCGTCGGCATTTCTTCGCCCACGCATGCGAGAATCCAGTCAGCTGGGAAGAGAGAGAGAGAGAGAGAGAGAGAGAGAGAGAGAGCAGCCTTCCTTCGCTCCTCCGCTTCGAGAATAACACGTGCAGAATATATCGCGTGCCAGTCTTGTCCAGCCTACGTATTTATGGTATCCGTGCTTAGCGAGAACGGAGGCACTCACTTTTCTCATCCTTTCGTATACACATAAATTATTGTTATCGTTATCGTTATAAAAAAGCTACTCCTTTTTTCCCCCCTTTAGTTTTCATTTTTCGCTCGGTGAAATAGAATTCCGTGTGGTTTTAAGTATAAACTGAGGGCCATGTATTTACATATGTCGACGATGGGAATAATCTTCGATCTTAGGCAGGTATCTGTCGGCGTAACGAAGAAAACAAATAGTTTCTCACGAGTACGCGGGCTCGTGACCTTCGCGAAGATAGCGTCGCTGTAATTAGGGAAATTCATTCGTCGGTGCGTGCCGCGTTCCTTTCGATCGAACGATAATTAAAGGCCCCGAATGCCGCGGAAGGAAGAGTTTCTAACAAGAGGTGATCGATCCGATGAAAAGACGTTAATGAACGAGTAGTCGGTCTCATAGTACGAGGAGGAAGTCGTTAACTCGTCATGCATCTTTTCGTTTCCATGAAATTCGCTTCGGAAATGAATCCGATTTTACATCCAACTTTTCTCCTTTTCGTATATTTTCATCGTTAAAAGACATTTTTTTTTTCTAAGCCGTGTTAGAAAATCGATGGAGAGACGAAAATGGAAAAGGATTTTTCTTCGAGAGCCAGATGGAGCTTGTCTAGCGTTTGCGAAAATTCGTAGTTACGGTGGTAAGGAAAGAAAGCTTCTTCACCCACGTTTCTTGTTTCAGTCCTCCTACTTCTTTTCGGATTTTCAGCGATGCGTTTGACGCGTCAAGGATGACGCGAAGTCGATGGTAGTTCGTGCTCTTCTTCGAAAATAGGTGAACTCCGTTTCTGTCCTTCTCTCTCTCTCTCTCTCTCTCTCTCTCTCTCTCTCTCTCTCTCTCTCTCTCCTTGTCTTCTTCGAACGAAAAGAAAGAGGGAAGAAGAAAAAACAGAGTTACTGCAGCTGTCTCAGGATCCTTCTTCCTTGTGCATTCCCTTCGATTGGAAATACGAAGTTTACACTGCAAACTCGACAACGTCTCGTCTCACGTAGGCCGATTTTACGTATAAACTGGGAGCCGATATTTGACCATTTCCCTTTCCTTGTAAATGTGGCACGGGTCTTTCGTTTGATCGATGCCATGTTTTCTAATCTCCGTTACTGCTATTTATAATGTTGACAAAGAAGGAGCGAGTTCATCGACGCAGCTGTCGCGAAGCTATTAGTACTGTCGGCCGACCGAGAAATAAATTACTTTGTTCTATCTACAAAAATAAATCTCTCTCTCTCTCTCTCTCTCTCTCTCAACTTATGATAAGCAAACTTGTTGGTTATCTAAATAGAAAAAGACGAGGAAAGATTTTTTTTTCCCGGATAATTAATAACAGATCCTTCTATCGAATCAAAATCATTTCGCATGGAGTTCCACGAGTTTACTTGGGTGTTCATTGGACGTAAGTCTTCTTTCATTTTCCTCTTCTTTTTATATTTTATTTTGTTTACATAAAAGGCAGCTAGATTTTTCAGGCAGGACGTATCCTTACAAGCGTCCACGCGAAAGGGAGAAAGAGTGAGAAACCGTAAAACCGTCGAGTTTCACGACGGAACGCGGAAATTCGAACGCTTATACCTCTCTGGTGAACGAGCACTATGACGGGGAATGCACGATGGCCGACCCACTCGCTGTCGCATACATGGCTTTTCAACATCCACCAGCGTGAGAACGAACGCTATAGCGATATAGTCGCTATAGTATATCGCTTATCCCGTCCATGGGATTGCGAAAAAAGAACTGCGTCTCTATCTAGCTGCGTCTCTGCTAATGAATGTCGCACATTTTTTCTTTTTTATTTCTTACTTCCTTTTCCTCTCTCTCTCTCTCTCTCTCTCACTCTTTTGTCTTTTTTGTCCTCTTTATCGCCCACATCGTTTTTTGATTAAATGACTTGCGGCTCGATACCGCCAAGACAAAGAATGGAAGTACTAACGATAAGCAAACAAATAAGCGGAGAGAGGGATAGAGATATATGCGTGGTAAAATATCTGACTAGATACGTGTGTATTTAATAACGCGTATGCGATACACACACACACACACACACACACACATATATATATATATATCCATCAGTAGTAAATAAAAAGTAAAGTTGTTAACTCTTAATTATTGATTCCTATTGTTTAATTTATATAACAAAGAAGAGACCTTACGAACGTTCTCGACTTTATACGTTTTATCGATCATCTTGTTTCGTCGTCATTACCCGTGACAAAAGTTATTAATACTTTATCTTTCCAATATATTTAGAAAATTTTGATAATTTTCGAACGTTCCTTGTTCTTCTCGAACAATTTCATTTAAATTCTCATTATTTAACATTAATTTCCCATTATTTCCGTTCGAGTCGAACGAACGAACGTTCTTATTAAGGAACTTTGATCTCTCATAGTTGCTTTCCGTGACTATTCGATTATTTCCTGTATTCAATTTTATTATCGCCCTGCCCCTTTCCGTTCGATCTCTTTAAAATCACCTTTTACGTCGTCGATCTAATGCCGGTTTCGCGTTACGAACAATATACGGTGTTGCTCCTTTACTCGCAACCGGTAGTTACATAATTATCGTCATTAGGTAGTTTACCTCCCTAACACGCAGCCGATATACTTTTAATTAACGACTACGAGAATTTGAGGCGACGCCTTATACTTCCTTCGCGTCCGTACATACATACATACCTGAAGAATCCAATCTAATCGCTGAAGTAGGTCAGATCGTAAAGAAAATGACAGCCGAGCGAATTTACAAATTAGCGAGGAGCTCTCTGTTGGTGCATGGAAGGAAAGAAGGAAGGAAGGAAGGAAGGAAGGAAGGAAGAAAGAAAGAAAGAAAGAATCGCTACTCCGTTTCAATTAAACAACCTTTCGTACGTACGTCAACAGATTCCAAATTCCAACAATTATTTCTTTTATATATCGAATTAGAAAATTATCGCGATAGATAATTTTCGGGGAAATTCTGATAGAATTTTAATTGTATAAGCACGAAGGATTTCGTCGTCCCAATACGATTGAAATTAATTCGGACGATGGAGAAAAGGACGTTCCTTTCGGTCGGGCACAATCGAATGACCCGATTCGATATAATAAAGTGATTTGGCCGGAGAAAGAAGGACGTTGAAATTGATTTACAAATTAGGTATGACGGCTCGTGTGTAATCGATAAAAGGAAAAATCGTGGTAAGTGGAGCAGAAGGCTGGGTTCTCTCGTACTCCTCGTCTACGCTAGCGTAGTATCGAGCGATTTGCGGTAGGAAGAAGGAAGGATCGCGCGACGGGAGCGCTGTTGGAGGGACGAGGAGGAAGGTTAAGGAGGGAGTACTCGGAGGAGGGTGTGGGAGAAGGAGTTACGGTAAATTGATGGTCGTGTCACGGTGTTTAATACGCTCGAACGGTTTATATGCGCTGTGCGTGCAATTTTCCATAGGAAAAAGCTCTCGGGGCGACCTCGTCCTTTTAATCGATCACATCGTCGATCACGATGACGAAAGAAAACGAAGATAGAGTTCATATGCCGATTTATAAGCTGATGTATAGTGACGATTCGTTAAATATCGTTGCGATACGTATTAGGTAGGTACACGTTGAATATTTATGAGAGGGCATACCATATATAAATGTTTTTATAATAAACATTTGCCCGTACGCGACGACGTATGTACTACATGCAAACAGAAATTTCACCGTTTCGTTGACTTACGGTGTACGGTTTAAATGGGACTGGGAGAAGATCGTATAAAAGAATATGTTTTTGAGCTAACAATGAACCGAAAGCAATGAGTAATGATATCTGCTCGGCGAAACTTAGTTAGAAAATTACGCTGCGTACGATTAAGAACGGAACGACGAATAAGGAGAGAGAGAGAGAGATAAAGAGAGGGAGGTAAAGAGAGAAAAGAGAGAGAGAGAGAGAGAGAGAGACGAGAGATGGAGAGACGGAAAGAGACGAGCTTTCTTCGTAGTAAAGCAGCGAGAAGGCGACGCAATTCGGACAACGTTCGTTGAAATACCATCGTGGTTTAAGAGACTTCTTAAGAACCTTTCTTTTTCCCTTTTCCTCCCTTCCGTCCTTTTCTCCTCCTTTCTCTACTCTTTTTAGCATCCAGCATGCCATCGTGCATGTACTTCCGCTTTCCTCTTTTCGAGTCGTTTAAATTGTAACCTCGCTTTCTTTTTCGCGAATAATCTTACCGTAATGATTCATACGCACAAAAGTCGCAACCTTTGCATTTTGCAAATTATAAATCCTTTCTTTCTTTTCTTCGTACGATTTTAATTTTAGTCTAATTATATACGTAACTCATTTTTCTCATTTTCGTCTAGACACTTTTTTCTCCGAAAGGATTGTAGTATTTATTGTTTTTAAATTTCACGATTGTTAAACAACGTCTCTTCGATCGAGTTTCGAGAATATTGCCATTATGTCATTAACGTTTCCGCATTTATTACTTGCACAGGAAGAAACTTGTCGTTTACCAGCACAAATAAATGCATTCGCGCGTACTCAACTCCCGTCTATTTGCCCGGTTGTTACGAGTTGCGCCCGTAATACATGCACCTTCCTCGT